>OY757924.1:24084084-24409181 GCA_963585895.1 Sepioteuthis lessoniana
CAGTTGGCTCCCCATTGTGGCACAACTCTCCAGAACTGGCTCATCTCCCTCCTTGTTTAGATTCAGGCACCTTCATGGCACTCTGGTAAAACAATCTGCACAGTTTTGGCAGGATTTCACCAGTGTTACATCCATATTCTTCTGCTTGCAGCATTCCTCAGCATTGTCTCACTAGCCACCTTCATGTTTATATGTACCTTCCCAGTCATTGTGTCAAAAAACCACCGATGTACACATGCTGAATCAGTGACCAAATGCAACATTGTTGCCTGCCTTTGAAGAGCCAGATTGATGCCTTTGAGTGTTGCATCTAGTTCAATCAGATCAATATGCCTGGCATCGTTGGTTGGATGCAACCAACAAGCATCTTTGACGATTCTTCCATTTGCTTCTAATACCACTCCCATGGCCATAGAACTTGCATCTACCCAGACCTTCTTCTCATTGCCATTCATACATTAGTCTACCTCAACATGGTCCACTTCACAAACTCTGGTCATTGTTTCAGCCAACATGTGACCCGAGATAGGCATCTCTGACCTCTTCATCCCATCTCTTGGTCACTATGCTTACTCGGAGCTTGATAAACACAGTTGCCACCCCAAGCCAGTTACACACAGGGAAATAACCCACGTTTCCTGTAAAGGGAAAATATATGTCAAACTTCCTCGCTTCCATTAGAGGGTGCTGTTCTCTCTCCAGATCTGCAGGCTTAGGACCTTAGTTTCATTCCTTAACTGCACTGGTTTTTACAGACTAGGTCATAATCTAAAAAGTACTGTTGCACGCATGTTGCAGAAACTAGGCTTTTATTGATGAAAATGTCATCAACATATGCTAATGTGGCACTCTTGGGACATTATCATGTTGACAGATTTCATGATGAGTGGTGCCACATTTAGGCCAAAACCCAACTGTCTAAGGCAGAACTGCTTGCCCTTGAAAATGACCTTATGAAATGGCCACAGCACTTTGTCAATGTGGATTTGCAGGTAAGCATTTCGCAGATTCAAGAGTGACATGTCACAGTCCACACTTTTTTTTTACTCTGATTGAATATCACACTGAAATCAGACTCATTGATCAAAAAGACGATGAATCTGTTCAAGTTTCCAAAACGTGCTTCACCAAATTCAGGAGGTGAACGCATCTTAGCTCTTTGATTGCGTTGATCCTAAGAAGAAGGTCAAAACTCAACTACCATCCATCCACAACTAGGACATACCTGACTTCCAACTTGATTTTGCTGTACCCCCAGCACTTCAGAGTCCTCCTGTCAGCTGGCAGTACTCCCACTTCCTTTTGCCTCCAAAAGCAACACACGACTTTGCTCACCAGTGTCTGTGAGCACCCAGAACCTACTAGAGCTGTGTACTTTTGTCCATCCACAAATACTTTTATGGTAGACAATTTTTTGGGTTTCACTTGCTTGAGAAGACTGGCGCTAACATCTCCACCTCTTGGGCATCTTCCCTGACACTCTGATGTCATGTGCCCAAGTCCATTGCATGTTTTCCACACTCAACTGTGTAACCTCTCTGAGAGCCCTTGCATACAATCCTTCACCATATGGTTGGGCTCAGAGCACTAGTAGCAAATGAATGTCTTACTATGTGAATATACAGGGAGTGCTTTTGAATCTGAATGTGTTCATCCAGTGGATGCAGCAACTGATTCCCTGCATCCTTTGTCATCAGTTGTGATAGCCTGTGTTTGGGTCAGAAACTGCTCCAAAGTCATGGCATCCATCCTGGACATGGCATAAAGAATTTGCCTAACATGTTGTGGCAGCCCTGAAACAAATGCACATCAGTCATTGTTCGGGCAACAATCCCCCAACCAGCCAAACTAAGCAATACAGTTCAACTAGAAACTCTCCTGCCATTTCATCTGGGCAAAATCGCCACATCACAAATTGATCATATGCATTGAATGCATTCCTTGCATATGCAGTCATGAAGGCCCATTTAATCTGCTCTGCATCTGCTTTCTGTACCAAACTGAGCTGCTTGTATACAGCAAGAGCACTACCTTGCAGTCATAATGGTAGGACATGTTGTCTATAATGCAGAGTTCGCAGACCAACTCTATGTTTTCTATCCACTCGACAATTGGAATCAGATCTTGGTATCCATCATGAGAAGTGTGATATATGCCAAAATAGTTTGTGGTATTTAAACAAACTTTCACTTAAATCTGTTCCCACAGACAGCCAACATGGAAATCGGAAAAACGCTTCGCTTGGGACTCCATTCCCTGTACACCACAAACTACAGTACTCTTGTTTTATCTTTTTCACTGGAACATGGCTCTAGCCTTCACAAGTCTCAAAGACCAACTGACTTGAAACCAGTCATTACTTGAATTAGTCATTTAGATTGGATTATTTTTTGTTTGTTTTTTTTCAGATGATACTTGTATGTTAAACTTATTTAAAGCAATAACTAAATTTTAACATTTTCCTTAAATTTTTAATAAGAGAGCTCTTTATATATGAAGTTTAAAATCTATTTCATTATTATTAGAATATCAAATTCAGAGAATAAAAATATTTTTTCGTATGTCCATGCAGTAATTGTAATAGGTTAATAAAATTAAACACCAAGTGTTTCATCACTAAAAATTTAATTTTTATCTGATCAGAAAACTTGTTAAAAAAGGAAATTATGCATATCCTTTTTTTTTGAAGTGATTTCAGTATTCATTAACATTTATGGTATTGTTGATAAAACCATATTACATCAAGACTGGAATAGCAAGAAAGAGTAAATACATTCAGGAAATTTCAAAATTATGCTGAATAAATTTTATGAGACAAAATTAAAAATTATTTTCATAGTCATGGCATTTTTAAGTGCAATAGTAAACAGCACCATTATAAATATTTTCCCAATATCACTGTTTAACTTGTGTTTGAATTTTTTTCACATTGTTATCCGATATTTGTTTTCTAAGATAAAAGTAGTAAAGTTGGCAACCGTAGTCGAGGGTGACCTGAAGGCTCCCTTTTCAATAGCTACTACACCAAGGTGTAGGAGAGGGCGCTACTCCTTTCCCTGGATTGCTCCACTTTACTCTTGATCCTTACCTAATAATTCTGAGTGTTAAGCAAGGTAGTATCAAGTACCATTTTTTTGAGTTTTTGGTATGACTCAACCTGGGATTGAACCCAGGTCTCCCAGGCCATTGGCGAACACGCTAACCATTATGCCAATGTCTGGTAAAATCATATACAAAAAGGACTTTTTTTGCATTCTTAAAAATTTAAGTAAAACAAGCAAAAAAATTTCTTCTGGAAATCTATCAAAACTAAGTGTAAGAGAACCAGGATGTGTCTGACCTGCCTGGAATGAATGCTTGTCCTTAAAGTTACAGGAAAGATGAATTGAGGTCATGTTGTTTGGTTCAGGTGCCCAGATGTTCAAAGGCAAAAACTGACTGAGTTTCAGTACCCGGATGTACCAAAAGTGGACAAGAGAAAATTGCCACACAATGAGACGGGGGTGATATTTTTGTTGAGAGTTACTCAATGTCCAGTAATGCAGTCAAGAAATGGGATTAGCAAATCAAGTACGAAACCTACACTAAGCAACATTTTCTAATCATATATAAGAAATTTTGATTGCAGTATGAACTTCCTAATGTAAGAACTCAGTCATTTATATAATTAGAATAATAAAAAGAATCTATTAAATTATAAGAAAATATCTGAGAAAAATAAAGTAAATGAAAAACTTACAACAAAACATATTTTCTTTAAAACCATGTTGTTTGCAAATATTATACATTGGAGTGGGCCTGGGAAAAGAAAGTAAATTTATTAAAAATTGGTTTTTAACATTGACAACATCTGGAGAGTTAAAATCTTTATATCGAAGAAAATGACCAATTCTTAGCCAAACAATATAAAAGATGGAAAATTAAAACAAAACACTTTGCATACAAGTATGTGAATGGCTTTTCATTTCAGATCTCTCTAGGCAGATCTTCCAACAGACATTACAAGTTAGTTCTCAGTTTTTCATTTTCCATCTGGGAGTGTTCAAAAGCAATTTTTCTCTTTAATGATCATGATTGCTTATTTGAAGCTCACAGTTGTCAGCTGAGATATTTGCTGCTTTAAGCAAGACTTTCAAGTAATCCTTGTACCTCATTTTTGGTTTATGGGAGGTTACTTTCTATTTTCTATTTCCCCATAAAAAAAAGCTGTTTAGGAAGTCATCTAACTAGATGTCTACTTCATCTTAACCTATGCGTCAGAGCTCTAGTCTCAATACCTTTGCATTGACATTTCCCTAGCACTTCAACATTATTTATATGCATTTTCCAATTCAGCTGTATAATTCTTTGCAAGCAATTGATCAAAACACTCTTGACTTTTTATATGATGGCATTAGGTAACCCATGTTTCACATCTATATAGTAAAGCATAATATACTTTTATCTTAGTACTTATGTGGCAGGGGCAATATCACCCCGAAATAATGATGATGATTATACTATTAAAAAAGGTAGATATGCCATAAAACGGAAAACATCAATTGAAAGAGAGGCATCTTCAAATAACTAAAATGTAGATATGCCGTAAAAACTTTGAAATATTAATGTTACAGATTTGATTTAGAAAATGAAATACAATCTTTTGTAAGCATAGAAATCAGATTATTAACAGAAAATAGAATAAAGAATGCCTTGATTTAAAGGTTAATTTTATCGATAAACAAGACAACATGAATCAATATAAAGTTTACCAAAATTGCTCAGATCTCTTAATAGATAAACTTAGAACAATGACATTACGGTCAGGGTACCGAAAGATAAAATTAGTGTGAAGTTTTTATATTTTAGATGTGTATCAAGGAAATGGGTCAACCCCATTCCTAATAAAAGGAGCAAGCAAGCAGTTGAGTTGAGTTGGAGACTTGAAGAAGAGAGGAAGGGACATCAGAGATTGGAACAAAGTGTCTGCTAACATGTGCTATTGATATAAGTACAAAGAAGCAAATCACTTCCTGCAACAGCTAAGACTACTATTGTTACTACTATTACTGCCACTGAGAACAGAAACATCGAAAAAGCTACAGTAATTAAAAAGGGTTAAAACAAAGCCACTTCTCTCCCTCAACAAAATTACACAAAGTATTTTTTTTTGTTTTGTTGTCGCTCATATACAAGAGACCTTCAACTTTTTGCCAGCAAAATTGTACTTATTATACATATTGTTGACTTTATATATAAAAGCTTTTGTCCTTCTAAAATCAGATTTATTTTCTGTTAACCTGATTCTCACCCAACAAGCTTGCAGGTGGACTAACGGAGAGCTTTCGAAAATTCTATGACCCAATAACTATTCGCCTGGATCAAAAATCACAACATGGCTGGTGAGTGAAATTGAACCGACATTTGAAACCAGACTTGGGTCTAACCTGTAATACAGGACCAACGGCTGGTCTTATGGATGATGTCAGCCCAGTAGGGTTAGGATACGGTGTCACATGACCAGAGATCACATTACAATTGACACCATGTAAGAGGATTGGCATTACACTTAGAGATATTCTATGATACCTCCAAAGGTGTTGCTCCAGCATTTCAAAGGTTTCATTGCCTTTTTGACTTGTATGAGATATTTTATAGTCAAATCTACAAAACTTATTAATTATACTTCCTAGATATATAAACCACTGCAAAACAGTTTCCATAAATTTGTTTCATAATAATGCTTGCCAGATGTAGGCTGAAATATTACCAGTTCTTTTTTTAGAGCAATGCAGTAAATCCTTTCATGGGGCTCTACAATGTTCTCTTCAGTATGGATTATAAGGTCAACTCTGTATAACACAACTCTAACCAAAGATAGAAAAACTTAAGTTTTGGATGCAAACCAAGAATGCTATTTTATGTAAATATCACAATTACAATCCTTAAAAGCAATGTGGAAAACCATTGTAAAGTACATAACAAAAAGGGTTGGGAGCTGGGATGTCCCCTTGCTTTACTTCATTCTTGACTGACATTAGTTCTGATAGTTTTTCACTTACATTTATCTAATGAAAAGATCAAAGTATGAACTTTTTCAGGGCAACCAAGAGTCTTTAAAAAACTTCTATGATGTGGTTATGTTTTCAGTATCAAAGGTTTTAGTTATATTAATAAAGACCTTGTACAAATCTAGTTTTATGAACTTTTCCTGTAAATGCTTTCTGGAAAAAAAATTACATCAGTGGTCTCCCAATACGTGCGAAAACCAGATTGCAATTCAGGAAAGACATTAACAATATGATGGAGAAAATGGTCAAACAAGATCCTAGATAAAACCACAGATAATAGGGAAATACTGATAATTTACCAAGTCATTCCGACCATCTTTCTCTTTGTACAAAACAATCATAACAGCATCTTGCCACTCTCTTGGAGCACTGGGTTACTTGAGATGCTATTTATTAGGCCTGAATCAACGGTTAAAGGATGAGAAGCACATCAAAGTGCTCCTGCTACTTTTTCAAAAAGTTTCTTTCCATCTTTGGAACACAGTGACATTTTCAGTAATGAATATGGACTGTATAGCTATATTAGTAGATTATATAACCACTTTGGATTTGTGGAATTTGATACAGTTTGTATCTCTTCAGACTTATTCCTCTACCATTTATCTTTTATTTCACTATTTCTGCGACAAGTTAGTCTTTGCCTTTTTCACCTCAGTATCAGTGTTGTTTCTTTCTTGGATAACCTCTCATATGTCTTCCTCATTGTTTAGGTCAAACCAATTTGGATTTTTTTTTCAGAAACCTGATTGCCAATGTTATAAACCGATTCTTTGAATCAAAGTTCATTTCATCCAATGACATTTCAAACAAGTTATGCACATTTACATCTTTAAGATGAGAAACATTCAATATTTTTAGAAGTGACACTCCATCTGGCAATTCAATCATTTCCTTCACAACAAACTGGCACATATCAAATGATGATCTATTGTTGAATCGAGCAGTCACATTTTATAAACATTTGGAGATCATATCTTCTTACAAGTACTTAATCAATTAAATACCATCACTTAGAGCCTGGTTGAATACAAGTAGTTTTATACTTGTTTTTCTGATGAAACATTGTGATCCACACATTCAAACACCTCTCACATCTGAAGTAGTAGACCATTGCTGTTATATTTTTCAACCTCTACTTTATCTGTTCCAGGTTTCATGATTCTTGACTATTCGTGAATAAAAATCCTCAAGAATAATGATTTTATCTGCTTTGGGCATATTACACAAAACATCTTTCAGAGAGTAACAGAAGAAAGCCTTGACCTCCTCAAAAAAGGAAATGGTTGGAGCATACAATTTAATTAGTTATATTTCGTCTTTTTACTCAAGGAACTTTCATTGTCATAAAATGTTCATTTATGTCAGAGAGAAATTTAGGTTTCCCCAAAAAATCATTTTAACTGCAGTTTCTCTCCACACACGCCACTCTTACCTACCATTAGAAAGTTCTTTTAAGTTACCTTCTTCAGCTATACTCATTTCTGAAAGTGTTACTATGTCCAAGATGGAGTGCTGCAATTCTTTAACCACTAAGACTGATCATTATTTCAGGATGAATTATCTAGTAATGCTCCTATATTCCAACAGTCAGCATTAATTGTAACATGATAATGACTGGGAATAGGTTGCAATATCCTAGGGTACATGTCAAACCCTTCCACATTCTATCGTTCCAGAATCCTTACTGCCATGTATTAGACTTATTTCTAATATTCAAGAACCAGGTTTATGTTTTTTTGGCTACAACCAGCCATTCAATATAACACTGAAGACCCGAGGATATCAAGCCTGGGTCTGAAGCTTTTATTGAGAAGAAAGACAGAGCATGAAATCAATCCCACTTATTTAAGCTTTGATTGCATGTATCTAAAAAGAAGTACTGACCTGAATCATTTGATATTTTTTAAATTGAAGGTTTTATGTCAGTGTTGCTTTCTTAGATGCTTTAACAAAATCTAAGAGTTGATCATTCCAAGTTTTATATCATTCCAACTGGATGGCATTAAAATCTTGGTATTCATCACAATATGAGTAAGCTAACTGGCTATTGCCCTGACAAAAGGTCAATCTGCCTATTTACAGGTCTCACTTTTAAACCTGCCAGTTTAGTCATCAATTGTTTGACCATGCATCTGTATATACAGTACTTTAACTATTAGGTTCGAAAATTATAAAGAAAAAAGAAAACTAAGCACAAGACATTTAGACTTCATTTGAAGATACAGACATTTTTAAGGCTAACATACCATTCCTAAAAAGAAAAGTCATGAAGAGTCACTATATTAAGCTTATAGTGTATAACATGATTTTCTTGAGATCAAATATAGGACTTGTAGTATAAAATAATGCTTAGCCTAATATATCAGGCTTATTAGTTAAAAGCATTAAGAGTTGCTCAATTTTGAATATAATTTTTATTTCAAATTTTAATAAAGCAATAATGATCTTTGAAAAAAAAAAATATTAAAAAAATTGCTTGTATTAATAAAACGCAAGTAAATTTCTAACATGCTCAATGTAAAGCAAAACTAAAATGGTGCAATTTTGTCTTACTTAAAGTAAAGCATGAGCTTTTCAGAAGCTTCTTTATACTTTAGAAGACTATTGAACGTTAAAATAAAAAGTACAAGTTCCAAAATTCAAGATAAAAGAGTATACTGATGCATATATATGTACCCATATACATAATCAAGAAGGAGCTACCTTCAATTTCAAAGGATTTCCATAAGAAAGAACATTGAAGAAAATAAGTATAAAGAAATAAATTTCAATCATACAAGAAATCATTATAACAGAAAAGTACATACCTTGTAATAGCACTGAACAAACCTCGAATCTTGGCTCTCATTCTTGAAATAAACAAGTCAGTGTAGATAACATCCTTATTGATACTATCCATTTTACCTTTAATCACTGAACCAAGGTTTTGTTGTACAATCTGAAAAAAGAAATATATTTGAAACATTGATAGGTTGGTTGGCTTTAGAGCATGCCAACCTTTGTTGGATTATTTAATGCTGAAATCAAACTTTTTTTTTCAATCGATTGCTTGGTTTTATATATTTAATGAAAATCCTTAGTGAACAACTATAGCTTAAAGTTACTATTCTTAATACAAACAATTTGCACCCAGTCATATGGTTTCAAGCATTCCTATTAAATACTAATTTGTACATAATAATATGGTATCAAGTATTTCAAGTAACTAATAATATTTCTTTGTAAATAAATTTTAACTTCAAGGAGCCATTCTCAATACAATTTGCAATTATATGATTTCAAGTATTCCGATATCATACCAATAACTTTCACATGAATGTATTTAATCCATACATAGGATCCTCATTGGTACAATTACTCTGCATATGAGTTGATCTGGGTATAATAACAACAAAAGGATAATTCTAGACTCATCAAAACTGGAATCTCACTACCAGATGCAGTTTAGTGTCATATCCAGGACACAGATTTTTTGGCTGGGAGGTGTGTGGGTATGTGTATATTCTAAGCCCTGTTGACAAGGTGAGAAATATTGACAGATGTGTAAAAAAACAAAGTATGGATAATGCTATATGGGATTATAGCTAGCCTATCCTCAAATTTGAAGTAGTGGAATCTATTTTTATCCTGCCATGAAAACAGACTATGAACTATAAGAAATTAGAATTAAATGAAAAAAAAAGTTTTCTATTGTAATTCATGTGACATTATCAGTCTAAACTAACATGTGGGAATCATCAAATCAACTGATCAAAGTGAACACAAAGAGGGAAGATTTTTACAAACCCCTTTCAGTTTTACAATAACTACCATCAGCTATGAGGGTTATACAAATGCTTTTAATGAATTCTATTCTTATAGAAGCACAACCTGCAATGATGTAATAAAAATCCAGTATCACCATAAATGAGAATCTAAAAATTTCTTATAGAAAATTATCAAGTTTAACTTATATTCAAAGGCATGTAAATTTGAAGGAAACTATGGTTTTAAAGTTAGGTTCAAAATAAACCACCATAAAAAATTCAGATGATCACTAATAGTTAAATTTCTTGTTAAATATTAAAATACCACATTTCTTATAAATACAAATAAATTTTGTCAATCAACTGTAAATACGAAGAACTGTTTTAGGGTTCTGCCTTCTGGATTCAAGATATATATAGAAAAATTTGTTTATTTTTATTTTGAAAAAAATTGTTTTTTGTTTTTTCATATTTATTCCATGTTTTTATAAATACTTACTGACAACAGAAAATTTGGTGGAAGATCATACTGTTGAATCAAATCTGTCACCAAAAGGTGACCAGTTTCTTGTAATTTTTCATTAATCTCTTCTGCAACATTACGTTTGTAAGAACTGCAAAATTAAACCAAAATTTTTCAGAATATATTGCTATAAATTGATAAATATATAGGAAAATCTACTTTTGAGCATATGTAAAAAAGAAAGAAAAATCAATGTTTTCACTTGTAAATTTTGATTAAGCATTGTTTGATATTTATTTGAAATTTGTGTACCTGTGCCCTAAAAAGTGACAACATATACCAAATTAATATTATGAATTCTTCTATTTAGATTTTAACAAGCAAGTATTTGAATACATATTTCTAACTAAAACAAATTTTATTGCAACAATTACTTTACCTTCTTGCTCTTGGACTATGATTCTGTATCATACATACTATAAATATCTTGAAATATTTCAGTCATGTAACTGATTATTATATGTGTTGTTTGTTATAATAAATTATCTTACTAATTATCAATATATTGACTACATTGTAATAGATAAATACAGAATTTGAGAAAGGCCAATTAAGAAGAAGAATCCATTTTTTTAGTTTATTGTAAACAAGGAGAGTTTTAGAGAGTAAATTTACTTGATATTTTTAGTTATTTGGAAATTAAATCTTAATGACTACTTAGCATACTTGCTTTGGGCTGCTTAAGATATTTTAGTGGTAAGCAAGAAAAATTTATTTAGTTTTTTGTAGATTCAGTACACAGAAAAGATCTTTTATTTTGTATCAAATATATAAATCCCCAGTCAAAATATCAACTTTATAATCAATGATTATCAAATGGTATTCAGTGAAAATTTACTTAAATGCTACCTTAAGTGTTGCTTACCATTTAGAGAGTTTACCTTATAATAGTAAGTCAATACAGTTGAGTGAAAAGGGTCAATAGAAACAATTCAGTGATTAAAAATTGTAAAAATTTTGGTGAGTGGGGGTCAATACATAAAAATTACTAGAAAACTGCTGGGTCAATTGGACTGGAAATTGCTGCATTAAGAGCCTTTCAACAATATTATGTTATGATGTGTCGTTTTACAGTAATAAGAAGTCAGAGAAATTGAATCAATAGAATAGCAATAACTAAACATAATCATAAAAACTGTTTGTGAATCAAGTGACAAAAAAATTATACAGAATTTTATAGAAATAATTTTACTTTTGATCAAAATTCCAATTGACTCAAAATTCAATGATACCCTCATTTTTGTTTTTAAAAGAGATAATATAGTTTTTTAAACTGCGAAAGTGATAGTCTCTATCTTTAACAGTTTTGCTAGCTTTGATTCAATTTCCTTCTTTGTGTATGCATTTGTTAAAGAAAGATTGTGTAGCATCAAGCTTGGAAGGTGGAATATTGTATCTGTTATGAACAGTTGGAGACAGTCTGGAGTTATCTAAGCAATAAATTTATATATTAAAAAAATCACCAAGTTAAAAATGGATTCAACACAAAATTGATTATATGCTGTTGTATATAATAGCATTACATTTTAAATCATTGTACATTATAGATTTTCATAGATCATCAGTTGTCTTTTCTATAGTGCTGGCTAAATAGAAACTTAAAAGAATAAAGAAATTTTATTCAAACAATTGTCATTCAAATAGACTTACTCATTAAACAACTGACCAAGCAGTAATGTTATGTCATGGTTATGCCGTATAATATCATTGACTTTAGTTTCAATGTGGGTATAATCTACATTCAAAGTCTGTTTTAAATCTGCAAGATTCACACGGCCTGCAATAAAAGAAAAAAATTACTTTAATCACAGTTGAAAAAATGTTAATACAACAATTAAATGTTGACAGAATTATCAGGTAGAATTAATTAGAATTTGCAAAAATGCTTTCATAGTAAATTCTTGTTTTAATAGCACTATTTAATGACACACATTCTAATCATATATAATAACATTTTGAGAATACATTTTCAAAATGTTATTATTGGAGAAAGTATGAGAGTTATTGAACCTGAGAAAATTTTCCAGAAATACCAATCTTGTCAGCAATCATGAAATGTAAATTCTATTTAAACAGTTGTCCATTTGTAACTGAGGTCACTGGCCACACTTGCATTTGTATTGCTATGCTGGCAATAAAGATATTCAAACATTATATTCCATTTGAAGATTTGAATTACAGCAAGCACAGCCAAGAACTGAACCATGCTGATCAGAAGACGATATTCAAGACATACTCACATCAGTCTGCTACATGCCCCAGCATAAAAACTATTAAATAAATAATTTAAAAACTGATAGCAAAGCAAAGATAATCTTCAGAGAATAACCCTACTACCTTAAAACCTGTGTGAATAAAACTACAACTTCAAGGAATCAGAAAATGTAATTATCAGAAGCAAAGACAATCAGAGAACTAAATGACTCAAATTTTGAGCAGGAAACAAATCAGTTAATTTCATGACACATGCAAAAATCAAATTCAACACTGACACCTATAAAGAAATTGAAAAAAACCAAGGAGATAGTAAACTAAACTTTTGCAATGTATGAGCTAATGAATACACAAGGAGAATTGTGTTTGATGGCACTCATAAGCATTTTCAAAAAGAAAGCAATTATGTTGGACTTTGACACCAGATCATATAAATAAAAGATGTAGTAAAAAATAATGCTATCCATTGAATATGAGACCAGAAGCTAAGAGAGACAGAGAACCCTTACAGAGGACCCAAACAAGAACAACATAACGTTTATCATAAGAAACCTGCTACAAAGGTCGGCAGGCTCTATCCAAACAATCCCCCACCAACACAGTTAACCACCAGTTAAATGTGCTAGAATCTAACTGTGAAAACAGATAATGGACAAAATTCTAGACAATCGCAAAGATGAAACTTAGAAGACAGTAAGTATAGTTACTGATTGCCAGCCAGAACTACCATTAAGAAAAGAATGTATCAAAACTGCAGTTAACCACATCCAGTTGGATGATGCCCTACACACAGTATGAATATGAAAGAAAAAACTATATCAATTAAAGTGCCATCGCTAGCCTTGGCTCCTCTTGGCCAGTGAAAGCGGCATTGCCCATAATTAAGGTACAAGTGATGGTGTGCAATGTTCAGTGCTTGTTGACACAGAATGTTCTCAATCGATAGTTAGTGCAGACCGATGTACGGCATAGAGTAGTTGACATGTGGACAATTGACAGAACATCCTGGGCCTGTTGTGGAGTCGGGACTGTGTCAATCCTCGCTGATAGAGGTGGTCATGCCAAAGTTAATGTTTTGGTAGCACGTGAGAAGCCTCTCGATTACAATCTACAGATCGGAATTGACGTGATACAAGCACTGGGAGGTGTCACGATCATGCCAGCTGGAGACTTGATACTTGGTGGAGGAAAAGAAGCATGTGTGGTCCTTTGTGTCAATGTATCGGATTTCAATGCCTCTTTTGACCATAATGAGAGGATATGGACCACCAGATGGAAGTGGACCCTAAACAACGCACCAACTCTACTCTGCAACCAAGTTGCAGAATATAAGATACCCGATAATACCAGGGGAGAGTACAGGAGGGAACTGCAAGTGTGGATCATGAAGGGTTGGTTGATCCAATACCCCCAGGAATGACTAGGACCTCTTAAGGGTTTGATTCCTCTAATGGCCATCGTACAACATACCAAAGGCAAGGTGCACCTGGTGATGGACTACAGGGAGCTCAACAAGCATGTAGATGGCTTCACTGTGAATGTGGACTTATGTACAGCCAAATTGAGGGAGCGGTGCCAGCAAGGAGTGATTGTGGCACTGCTAGACCTACAGACGGCCTATTTACAAGTATGAGTCCATAAGTCTCTCGGGGTGTATCAGACAGTACTAATCAAGGGGGAATAAGGAACAGATGATGAAGGCAATGACATCCCACATCAATGGCATATATGTAAATGTATCTGCGGATGAGGTCAAGACGAAATAGGAATCTTTTGGTCTAACTTGTAAAGACCCTGAGTGCTTAAAGCACAGAGCTAAAGTGCTGAGCCTTAAGGTCTGGAGGGAGTGCGACACCTAATGTTGGAAGCGAGAAATTGCAATTCCAGAAGCCCCTGCTGAGATAACATAATGCACTGTATTTTCCATGTGTGGGAAATTGGTAGGCCACTTCCCTGTTTGCGGCTGGCTACGTGTGATAGCTGGAGTCCTAAAGAGATGTGTGACCACGGTGACCAAAGAATGAGATGACCCAGTCAACAATGTCTCCCTCAGGCAAGTCGTAGAAGTGCTGGCAAGGGTGACTGGCGATGACCCCGTTCAAGGTAACTGGAGCATATCTGGAGAAGAGTTGAATGCATAGGTTGATGTGAGCTCCTTGGCAACCGGTGTGGTGTTGGAGAGATGTGGTGACATCCTGGAGGATGCATGCTGGTTTCGTCCGATAAACAATGCCTAGCATATAAATTTAGCAGAGTTTGATGACACAGTGAAAGGTCTTAACCTTGCGTTGATATGGCAAGCTAAAACAGTTCAACTGCACACAAACTCCATGTGCATCTACCATTGGCTAACTGATGCAATGACAGGAAGAGCCCGAGTAAGAACCAAAGCTGCAAGCAAGATGCTGGTTTGAAGGAGGTAGACAATCCTACTGCAGCTGATCCATGAATACAGCCTCCAAGTCAATGTTACTTTCATTGCGTTAGAGCTGAATTTGGCAGATGAGCTGACTCAAGTACCAAAGAGATAGCTAGAATTGATAAGGCACTGGTCCAATTCCTCACCTCTGATGTGCACTGCCCTGATGGTTCAATTAACACCTGAACGAATCCAAGCCATACATTGACAATGTGGACATCCTGGCATCAGATGTATGACCTATTTCTACCATAGGACATGCCCCTCTACCACGAAAGTAATTGTCAGATTGATAGTACAAACTTGCGAGGAATGCCACTCGATCAACCCAGCTCCGGCCAGGTGGGAAAAGGGAAGAATGGAAGTGGAAGACAACTGGTATTGGCTTGGTATGGACATAACCCATTACAGTGGCAGTGGATTCTTGACGCTGACCGATAGCAGGCTGACAAGTTTCCCTTTGTGGTGCCAGCTGGCATGTCAGGATGTATCAGCCATCATGTGAGAACTGAGGTCCGTCTTCTTTGAATGTGTTGCGCCAGCTGAAATAAAAGTAAGTTAGCGACCATAGTCGAGGGTGACCCGAAGGCTCCCTTTTCGATAGCTACTACACCAAGGTGTAGGGGAGGGCGCTACTCCATTCCCAGGATTGCTCCATTTTACCCTTGAACCGTACCTTATAATGCTGAGTGTTAAGCAAGGTGGTATCAAGTTCCATTTTTAAAGTCTTTGGTATGACTCGACCTGGGATTGAACCCAGGTCTCCCGGGCCATTGGCAAACACCCTTGTTTTCACAAACAAATGAGGCATATGAATACGACACCGATGTGCTTATGTCTCAGACGGTAATGGCACTGCAGAGCAATGTCACCACACTGTCAAGAGAATAGCCGCGAGGTCACATTACTCGATAGTGGAGGCCGTGTACGGGTATAATGTGACACCCAAAGATAACGAAACACCGTCTAGCATGCCAGCAAATGGTATATACTAGTATGAGCAGAGAGTGAAAGGCATAGACTCCAAACTGTCTCCGCCTGAAGTCTGAAGTAATGTATACCATGTTAGGGAACCTGTCTGGGTCAAACCACCGGACTGCTGATGCAACACAAGATTTTGCAAAGGACAGGTTGATGGAGTGATCATTCCACAGACAGTGCTGGTCAATGGCACACCCTGCCATGTGTAAGACCTTCACAGGCGTGATGAATCAGCCGTTTTGGAGGAAGACGAAAGTGACACCTCATCCAGTAGCGAGATGGGGGGGGGTCATGGTGACTTGCAAATCGGAAGCCCAACATTCATCTGCACAGTCAATGTCTGAGGAAGATACTGAAGATGAAAATGACCAAACTAGCGAAGAGAGAGGGAATGTGGGAAACCTGATGGAAGAGCACTCTACACTTCCATGAAGAAGCACCCGGTAGAAACGAGCGCCACCTCTATGCCATATTTGTGTTCATGAGATCAGTAGGGGAGTGTAATCAAAATTGGGATGAAAATGGCCACTCACCTCAACGTAAATGTCAGTGCATATGCTCTGCATGCAAGATTTATTTTCTCAACTGGAAAAAGCATGGCTGCCCCCAGCGAGCTTATATCACAAATGGTCATGTATCTTCACACAGGCAGTCACGTAAAACCACGGAGAGTGAAGATGCACATGCAAATGAGGGCAGGTAGAAAAGAACATAAAAACAACAAACGTCATCACTCGGCATCTTTTGCTTTGGACAAGAGTTGGTTAGAGGAGAAGCAGTGGTCAGTTGAAAAAGACAAAGAAGAGAATTGTTGAATAAAGAAAGGAGGTGTTTGGTCAGTCATTGCGGTTTTTTGCTGTTGAGAGACTATCAGGCACAACCTGTTAAAACTTGACACGTCCACCTTCTGCATGAATAGAGTTGAGTGGTTTGGATGCATTTTAATACTAGAGGGAATATTTGCAGACCCCAACAAGATCAAGAAAATCATTGATGCAAGTCACCTTGAGAATGCATCAGACAAATTGCTCATGGCTTGCTAACCCAATGCTAAGTTTGCCTTTGATATCTCAATCTAATAAACCAGTAACTGTGCCTCTTTGACAACTACTAAAGGGGACTGGGATTCAGACAGGACTTGGAACTGGAAGAGGCTTATCAAAAGCTTATCAAAGTGATGAAGTTTAAAACAATATTCCAACCAATATGGAATCTCCCACTTCATAGCAAATGCCTCATCTGTTGGTATACAGGCAAGCTTGTACTAGAAAGACCAAACAGAAGCTGGATGCCATATGATCATGCCACCAGAGCCCTAATAGCTAACAAGTAAGAATATTTACCTGTCAGATGAGAAAGTTTAGTCCAAACTAATGAAGTTGAGAAATGCTTAGATATTACATCCTAGGCAGTAACTATACCAGCTGAAGAAACTACAAACCACAGCTATGATTGTTCAATAACCCAGCAAAAGAGTTAGCAAAACGCAGATGGACTATCCAAGATCTTCTGTTCATTTTGAAGGCTCCCAAATGCTGTGTCACCATATATATATATATATATACAGTTGAACAGAACAAATTAGGACTCAACAATAACAGCATATGTATCAACCATATAATTTTTGAGGACCTTCCAAGATCTGTTTCAAACAAATATAACATTGAAGTAGGCATTCTATACAAAACTGAAAACAGCTATATGCACAAGAACAAAACCTAAAGACATATATAACTCTGTATAGTGATATTAGATGCCACCCATTGGTCAACAATGAGCTGATTTTGAATTCATCCCAATAGCAAGTTTAAATCAGAGAAAGGAAAGGCCAGAGTGGCTCATCCTGAAGGCCACTAAGGTGAGGCCATCACAAAACAGCTTCTAAAATCTGGCTTCTAAGCATGGGCAAGCTGGTTGAAAACTGCTTCAGATCCTGTCATCCATAACAAGTGGCAATGGAAACTCACCAAAGAGACCCACTGGTATTAACAGATCCTCTCCTCAAATTATTGGAACAAGTGAGCACTTATCAAATACTCATAGATTGCCATCACAGCTTGAGGGACAAATATTGTGGGATTTGATGATATATTCTGAAGGCATGGGTTCTACAAGAAGTTGAAGACAAACGGAACTAAAGACTTTCAATAGTATTTGCATAAGTTGAAGAAAAATTTCAAATAGACTGGTATCAATCACAAAGTCATCCATAGGGCAGAAGATCCAGAGCTCAACAGCATGAACAAATCCTTCATGAAACACTTCGTCAAATTCTAGCACACTTCAAATCAAGAAAGGCAAGAACCCTAAGGTTAGAATGTTCAGAGTCCCTACACTTGTCCAAAAAACAAACTGTTATTCAGTTGTCCATTCAACAGTTGTTCACATATGAACAGTGACTAATTTGTAGCAAGAGCACATAAAAATTTCAGATTATTTTGAAAACTAAAATGATTTCACCTAAAGTAACATAGAAATCTGAAAAGAAATTTAAAAGAAAAATTTTATCGATCAATGATTAAGATGAAGATGTAAGTAGAAGTGCATTATTTTTTGAAGATAACATTGAGTCTTTTATACTGTAGAATATATAACATGTATATAGATAATTTTTTTAGGAGGCACTCATGGTGAAATGGTTATCATTATAGGAAACTTAAGTTCACATAGCACTAATACCCTTGAAAAAGGTATGTCAACTATTCCAGAAGGAAAACTGAATTCAAACCAGTTAAACACTGCTTAAAAATTGACCTTGAATTACATTCTACTTGTACAAAGGGGTTGATAAAAACATACATAAATTTTTGTTTTCTCTTTATTAATACTCTTCATATAAAATTCATTTATTATAATGACAATTTTATCATAAAAGTACTCTTAAATCTCTGATTGTGCTGTAATAATGGGAGTCAACTGCACAGAATACCATTTCATAAAGCAAAGTAATTGGTGTGATATAATCAGTGTTGTTCACTACCTCCATTGATATAGAGTTCTTCCAGTATCTCCTTCTCCAGTTGTTGCCATGTGAGATACTCTTTACCATCAAGAGTGTAGATAACATTGGTCAGTTTCAATTCAACCAGCTTCGATACAATCTCAATCACATTTCTTTCAGAAAGCCTATAAATAAAACCAAATGCATTTTAAAAGATGGAATGTGTAATTATATATACATAGAGAGAGAGATAGACAAATATTTCAATAAAACGAAGTTTCACATTTTGATCTCCATGATGACATAATTTGGACATTTTGTAAACTCCTTATGAATAACAAGGCTACTACAAGGGCCCGACAATATTTTTCGGACACTTTAGTATTCGACTTTCCGAGTACCATAGAGTGGCGAATTTCCTTCAATAGAATAGCATAAACATATAAAGACAATACCTGTAATAAAAATGGAAGAAAATCGATTAGGTAAAGAAAAATATTTAATTTTCATCATTTTTTACAAAACACACGCGACATTATTTTTCAGACATCGTTGAAAAACTGTTAATAGTCTGTAATATCACCTTTCTTCTCAATAACTTTTATCAATCTCTCTTCATAATGATCAAACATATGCACAATAACATCTCTACGTGTTTCTATTAGTTGTTTTTTGGCTCCTAGTATTCGTTGCCATAGTTGAGCCTCTTTCGTTATTTCAGGTCCATCATAGACAAGTTGCGCAAGCATTTCCCAAACATTTTCTATTAAATTTAGATCTGGGCTTCTTGCAGGCCATTCCAAAGTAGTCATATTCACTTTAGCCATCCATTCTTTCATGAGTTTTGACACATGGATGCTGCAATTGTCTTGCAGTAGAACGAAATCATTCCCCATCTCTCTTCTTATCCTTGGTAGGGCTTTCTCGTCCAGCAACTGTTTGTAGCTTTCGCTGTTCTGTCGTCCTTTCAGCCACCCCAGCCATATATTTCCATTAGCAAAGATCATACCCCAAACCATAACTCCTCCTCCTCCCATCTGTCGTTTGTTCAGTACAACAGGCTCACCCCTTCTCAACCAAGTACACCATCCATCGGGCCCATCAAACTTGAAACGCTTCTCATCAGTAAATATAACCTTCTTAAAGTCAAACTGCTTTGTTAACCACATTTTAGCACACTCCAGTCTTGCTCCTTTGTGTTTCTTTGTTAGTGAAATTTTTTTCTTTCAAAAGCTGTGTCACAGTCCTCTTCATTCTCCTTTCAGTCCTCTTGCCAATTGATCTTTTCCGCCCTCTCTTCTTTTTCCACTCGGAGTTTGTCTTCAGCATGTATTCGACTGTTGATTTTGACAGCTTCAAATCCATGGCGATCCTTCTGATGCTGAGGTCATCTTCCCGCTTCTTCCGAGCCAAACAAACGACTTCTTTTGAATGCATTTTACCTCATTAAACTTAATCGTTTTGCCAAGAAATATCCGGACTATTTATGCTGTCCTATGTTAACATAGTAGTAGGGGTGCCAGAGCCCCAGAACAGTGTAAAGCAGAAAATTTGCATACAGCAACATATACATGAACATAGCTCTTAATAAAATAGGATTTTTTGTCATGTCCGAAAAATAGTGTCGCGCAAGTTTTCGCAAAAATCACAAAAACTAAAATTATCAAAGCCAAACTAAAAAAAATGATTACACTAGCAGTGGATTTTCACTCCTCAACTACGTACTTACAATCTCAAAAGTTTTTGGCACTAGTGACCACCTTGAAGTACTTTTTTCAAAGTGTCCGAAAAATATTGTCGGGCCCCTGTAATTGAGTTATGGGAGATAATCTTCTATCTTAAATTTTGCTTTTTATAGAAAAAAATCAAGTTTTCAAATACAATGAGAATTTTTTTCAATAATGTCTGAATAAACAGGTTCATCAACTTAAAAAAGTGATGTTTTAATAAACTTAAAATTGCACATCTTCAGTTAAGAACCAGACATCCTAATACTTTCTCAAAAAAGCAATCTAAAAATCATTAAAGTTTAAATTTCTTTTAAATGGCATATATTATTAAATTTAGACCAAGTTATTAAGTAAAAGATTAAATTTTAGATCTGGTTGAGTCAATAAATTTCAATGTGGCCTTTAAATATGAAATGATTTCCCACCTCCGATTTAAGTTATATTTATTAAAACAGAGTAAGTCACAAAATTAAAAAGGAGGTTATTAAAGCATTAGTTTATAATTAACAATTTCAATATAAAACATTTAAAGAATCATTGAACAATCTTCAGTTATTTGAAATAAACATGGGCTATGGCTTTTATTAATAATATATACAATACCTACAATTAAATTGGGTTATGGGTGCAATGATACAGTACTGGTCCATTTTTAAGCATCAATTTTTGTGAAGTTACTCCCCAGCAATTCCCACATTCTTTCAATTTCCAATTATAAAATAAATTAAGCTCATTGTTTATATTTATTAGTAGCTTTGTTAGATGTACTAATAGGGACTACAACTGAGTCAACATCCCACAAAAAAAAAAAAAACACATTGAGAAAACTTAAAATTTTCAATTTCCGAAAAGCTTCTGTCGCCGGAAAGTTAAAAAGTTTGATTGTAATAATAAAAGAGATGGGGTGGATAAACTACCCAAAATTCATTGAGTCAAAAAGTGACCAGACCTCGATCAGTGTATGCAAGAATCTCTAATTTTAGATATAAAGTCAACAAATTTAATCGAATACGACCACGTCGGTATTATTTGCATTGTAAGTAAAATATCCTTCATCGAATTCAGCTTAGGAGGAAAAAACAACAACAAAAAAAACATATACATTGTAAATTATGTGCTTGATTAAAATAAAAGTAAGATTTTAAATTAAAAACAGTTTTCCTCATTCTAATTTTGAGCAAAAGTACTACTTTTAAGAATGCAATAGTTAACAATTGACAATAAAGTGTATTTTAAGAGAAAAAAACTTCACAAAACAAAAACAATAATTTACAAGACTTGAAGTCATGACTGAATTAAATAGTACAAACAAACGTTATATTTTTCTGATTTAAAAGGGAAGAGAATGTTTTAAAAAATTAAAAATTATCAAAAATATAAAAAAAAAAAAAAAGGGTTTATTTATCTCGGTCTCCAAACAGTCGCTACGCTACTCAATACCTTCAAATAATCAGAGAGTAATATTAGCGCTACGTGAAAAGTGTAATACAAAAATACGGATATTTACTTGGTCGAAGTATTAATAGTACCTTCTTCGATTAAGTTTTTTTTTTTTTTTAACGTAAGTATGAAAAAGTTATTACCATAAAATTTTTAAGATTTGATAAAAATAGTTAAATAATAAATAACCAATCCATGATTGAAAGTGTATCATTAGTTGTGTTTTCGTTTTTTTAACAGTGCATACGTGGAAATTTGGGGGGTATTAAACTTAAAAATCTTGATGCAATCACTAACTAAAACGAGTGTAGAATATTTTTGAAATACGCGGAAATTCGACAGAGACAAATGAAAATATAAAGTATTGTTTAATCGTCACAATAGAAAAATAAAGAGTATAAACAATCAAAATGTTAGAATTCTAGGTATTTTCTTTTATCTAGTCATTTTATAGTCAATATCATAATTACCAAAATTAAAAGATAAAAATATAAATTCGTAACAGAGGTTTAAAATTAAATAATAGTAAATACATGAATAAAAATAAAAGAAGAAATGAATTTAACAAAATGAGATGGGAAGATTAAAAAAAAAAATCACGAAAAAATTTTTTCCACGTCAACAAGACAAAAATAATTAATATCAATGATCAATCTGAGCAAAAAATTAGTAACAAACCTAGTTATTTTAAAAGTTCGCATAAAATTATTTACCAAATAAAAGAGCAAAAAAACAAAAACAAAACGCACAAACTACAATAATCTAAAACAAGTAACATATGTTTTTATTTTTCTCTAAAACAAAAATAAAACCATGTTATTTATTTCGTGTTACACACAATATGACGAGGTTTATCAAAAATGAGAAGTGCAATACAGTCCCAGGTGCTTGCAGAAAACTGTCATTATACGTTTCAGGTTACACTCACTTTTGTAAAGAAGATTTTTGCTGAACTGCTTCAAATTCAGCCTGGAGGCGCTGAACATCCAACCAGTCGGCCATGTTGATAACCAAGTGCGCTCTCAACAAAAGAAAAGTAACAAAATTTTTAATTTCCGTTTCCTTCATCTGTTTCCATGGAAACAAAAATTCGAAAGGAAGCATTTTTTAAAAACTTTTCGCTATTAATTTTTTTTACGATGTTTTTATTGCAATAACTTTCTTCTCCGTGGCAAATGACATAGTTGTTGGGGCTCTAATCTGTCTATCCATTAAGGCTGATGGGCTTTGCTTTCCATGAGGAACCGTTCGATAACTTAAGAGTAAATTAAGGATGTATGCCTCACTATTCTGGTTGAAAGGTGAAAACGCCTTTAAACTCATTTTTACAGTTTGGACCATCCTTTCTGTTATGTCGTTTGACTGAGGGTGGTAGGAGGATGTTTTGTATAGCATACACCCTATTTTCCTTAACCACGATAATTCCGGTGCGTTGTCCGTGACAATGGTCTTAGGTACTCCATTTCTTGCAAATATTGTTCTCAATATTTGTCTTACAGTAGTAGCTTTCCTATCTCTCACCTTTATTACTTCTGGTCAACTCGAGAAGGAATTTACTAAGATCAAGAATAAACCAATGTCTCGAATATGTCCATATGGACCCTTGTCCATCGCGCTCACTCTCAGGGCCACGTACGTATTTTGGTTTGTTTAAATGTTTTGATCTCCGTACATATAGGGAATTTTCTTATGTGTTCCTCAACATTTTTACAATACCCCGGCTACCAAGCCTGTAATCTCAATCAGCCATGGATATAATCGCGCACGCTTTAATTATGCCCTTCCTTAAAATTTGAGGCGGCACTACTGCGTTTGCGCTAAATATAACGCCCCTCTCTACCGTTAATTTATCTCGTGCTTCTTTGAAAGACCCCTCCGCTATAGTACAGTTACTCCATGCATTTTTAGTGTTTTGGAATGGTTAGTTTCCATAACACTATAAATCATTTGACAACAAAAATGAATAACGAAACACAACAACGAAAGGTTTATTATGGTAATAAAAGTAAAAGAGTCAGAGTGAGAAAGTGTCCCTTTTGGTGTCGCCGGTTAGTATGTTGGTACGTTGATCTTTGAGTTTGTAGGAAGTGTGTGGGTGTGTGAGTCACTGAAGCGAGTTGCTCGTGTGACTGACTGCAAGGCTGGTTCTTCCGTGTGTGAAGCTTGTAGCCGCGTGTTCTTCTGTGAAGACGAGAGAGGCCTGTCATAGCCGCTAGCTATGTGCTATCTGAGGTTGTCGATTGACTACCAAAAGGATTAGAAAAATAGTTCTAGAAGGGAGAAGGAATCAATGCGCTCTGTCTGGCGATTGGTCGGTTATAGCCGAATCGCTTGGCGGGGGCATTGATTCGCGAAAGGAAATAGATCTGTGGCTGCTACACATTCTTTCTTATGCGATCACGTATTCAGCTTAGTATCGGGTCTCGTTGGGTTTCTCTGCTGAGTGTTTTGTGAGATAGTATATCATTGTATAATTCTATCCTCCGAATTTTCATGTTCCTCTCCATTTTCACTCTGAAATCTCAGCCTAGATAGTGCATCCACATGTGGGAGGGTATTTCCCTTAACATATTGTTATATTCACATATTCTGTCCCACAAGCGTGAGGCGGAATCATTGGGGGAGACTTGCTGGTACATGTTCCCCTGTTTTAATTTGAAATATGCAGTCCAGGGTGGAGGGGGAGAATTCTCTAAAATGGTAGGAGTCAGCCCTTCATTTTGAATGACGAGAGGTTGATGGGCCGATCAAACCACAGGATGACTGTTGCTGCGAAAAAGAGGGTAGAAAGAGGGACTGCTAGCCCGCTGATCTTTCTCAGTTTTGGGGACGAAGCAAAAGATGAAGGCTCGGATTTGACGAGGAGAGAACCCTTGCCGACAAAGCAAGGATTTCTATGTCAACAACAAAAAATAAAGCGGGGGAGATTTCTCTGCTCTCACCCAGAGGTAGGCGTCGCGTTCCATTCAAGGTTTCAAAAAAGGGAAAAAAGAAAATTTCGTAAAAGAAAAAAAAAAAAAAAAACCCTACCAAAACAATTAATTACCAGTCATCCCGGAAAGGAACTCTGTTGGCCGAAGCCCCTACCAGAATCGACATTTTTCCTCCATCTTAACCCTAGCACGTGCGCACAGCAAGAAACCATTTTGCCCTAACAAGAAAATTTTATAAGGTATGTCCCAAAACTTTAATACCAACAAAACAGGAACGGAAAGGTATTCCTAGGTAAATTTCAATCTCCCGTTTTTTGTGCTTCAAAGGACTCAGCCGAATTACCGACCAAATCCCGCCAAGAAGGCGCATAGACATTCTGTTGCTTTTAATTTTGTTTTGATTCGTTTTTGGTTTAGTTTTTTTTTTTTTTTCATTAATAAATGCGTATTGTTGTTCATTAAGCTGGCCTTATGTTTTTTTTTGGTGGGGGTTGTATTCGAACATCTTCAGTAAGGAAGAAATTTTAGTTATAATTTTATCGTGTTGCTAACACAAGTTTTAATTACGTGCCTTCCCCACGAGGACCGAAAGGAAACCTAAGTGTAACAAACACGGAATATAACAATATATAATGTCAAAAGTCTTACTATCTTTCTGTTTGTCCACTTTCTTTTTGAACCACTTCAATCAGATTTCACGTATTTCCACCCACACAATTATTCAGTCAGCAGCCAAACATACATTCTGCTAATGTGTGCTTCACACACACACACACACACACACACACACATATATTATATTGACTCCTTAACAAGAATATTAATGGTTTTTTGTTCTTACGATTACAATACAACAAAGCAAAAAAAAAAAAAATAATAATAATAAACATTTAGCACTTCTTTCCGATATTCAAAAAAAAAAAAAATTACAAATTTTCATATGTATATAGATGTATAATTATTTATCTCTGGTTTTCCTCTTGTCCACAAAAAAATATTTCTTCTTGTTGTTTTTATGAATTTGTGTTGTATTTGTGAACAAGACACTTGGATATTTTTTCTTTTTCTATCTGAGTAGACAGAGACCAAACACAAAAAAACAAACTTTTGAAATTGGCATAAAAACCAGTTCTGCTGTATAATGACTTGTGTGGCTTCATAAATGCTACGTTCGGGACAACTCAAAGACACACGTGTGTATTAAGTTAAAACGGCTTATTAAATTATTCCTCTGTTACATATTGACCTTTGACTGTCAGTTGTTATGGATTTCGTAAACAGAATGTTCCAGCTGTGTAAACAAGAGAACAGTGGCAGTAGATCACGTTGGTTGAGAGCTGGAAGGAGAACTGAAAGGAACATGTAGGCTTTATAAATATTGTATATACACAGATACTCACGGACAGGCAGTCAGTCAAGAGGGTCAGTCAACAGATTCGGACAGCAGTTAGCGAGTGCCCAGAAGCGGGCACGGCGACTCCCGACGGCTTCTGGATGAGAACCCCCCGTCAAAGAAGTAAAGACGTAAGGCTCTGAATATAGAATCCCAACATCGGTTAAGAAAATGTGATAGCAATTCTTCGTCAGTTTTAGTCTCTCTATGTCTCTCTCACACCTGCAACATTTTGATCCTTTCGAGTTATAAAGAAAGATGTTATATTTTAATAAATAAGTTGTTATATGCAGAATAGTTAACCCTCTTTTACTAATCCCTTAAAACAAGGGCCGATTATCTGCCGTTTTATAAGAACTTCCAGTAATGGCCGTCAAATAATAAAAACACGTTATGCCACAGATCATATCTTCACGTTGTTTATCCAAAGCCACCGTAGCTAATTAATACCCATAAAATACAACATGGTGTCAGGAAAAGGATTACAAACACTCGCATGAAGAACAGACTTCGGAAATCATGGTTTAAACCAGGCCTGGACAATCCCTGAAAAAAATGACACGTGCACACTCGCCAACGAAGGTAAGAGAATTTTCTTCATAACTGAAACTTTTTAACTGCTTGCCACCGGTCCCCCCTCTCTCTCACTTGCCGCGTCAATATACTGATTTGCACAATCCTGCTGTGAAGGAACTGTAGCAGTCACAGATCTATTTCCTTTCGCGAATCAATGCCCCCGCCAAGCGATTCGGCTATACACTGACCAATCAGGGACAGAGCGTATTTGTAGAGAAGAGGAAAATCTCTTATTTTGTTTTGGCGCGCTATTTAATTCAACACTGAATTTCACCCAATCAGGATGACTTATCCTATTCAGCCCGGACCTTCATTTCCGGCTAGCAAACGAGTGAGCGGCAAAAACCCCTCTCTTCGGCTTGAGACGGCGACCAGAACAGACGTTCCTCTGATCGTCCCTGCTTTGCGATGCTTTTTAGCTAAACAAGCCACCCAGTGGGGACATCTCACTGTGGCTTTAACACTAGCAGCAGCAACATGGACACCCAACGAGGGAACCATCTAATTTATGGATTCTTTACGAAGAATCCCAGTTGAACATAAATTAGAAACATTCAGCATGCCTTCCACAGGCACCACTTCATGTCACCCCAAAAATTGACTATGTCGATCCGAGCGTAACTCCGTTCTCGACAACATGGCGATATCGCAGACTCTCTCAAAACTACACGGTGACTTTAAACACATCCCTCACAAGTCCAACAACACGCTGCCATCTCAACATCCCGCTAAGCCATTTCGTCTCAAACATCCAACAAGCCTAAACACCACGAGTCTTGCAGCACTAAAAACAAACCATATTCAAAGCTGCAAATAAAGAACTTTCGTTGTTGTTTTGTTAAAGCAGAGTTTCGTAATTCATTTGTGTTATCCTAAAAACCGCTATAAATTGGTAATCCCGCATGGCACTTTCTGAATTGCGAGACAACTAAAAACTATTCATAACAACACCTTTTGACCTTCGCCATCTTACTTCATCTTCAAACACCTTATTATTTCCAACAAGCATTAGCGAGGGCCTTACAACACTCGGCGAGGAAACAACACAACATAAACACACATACGTTACACCATCTTCCTCGCTGAACCAAACAAACTTTTCCTCGCTTACCAACAACAAAAACTCTGGCTACAAAAATGGTTTCCTCTCCCTAAACAATAATACTCATTTCAAACATAACTAAATATTGATTCCTTCTTCCTCTCTTGAACTATTTTTCTAGTCCTTTTTGGTAGTCGGCCGACAGTCAGAGAGCACCTAGTTATCAGCCAAGACAGACCTCTCTCGCTTCCGCTACTACGGACATTCCACATGGAACCCCTTCACGGAAGAACACGCTGCTACAAGCTTGACGCACAGAAGAACCAGCCTTGCAGTCAGTCACACGAGCTATTTGCTACAGTGACACACACTTCCTACAAATTCAAGGACCAACATACAAACCGACGACACCAAAAAGACTCCTTTCTCACTCTGACTCTTTTACTTCTACTAAACTAATAAACCTTTCGTTGTTGCGTTTCAAAAGAAATTTATTTATTTGTGTTGTCAATTAATTGTGTTGTGTTGTCAATTGTGTTATCAAGTGTTATGGAAACTAACCATTTTCAACACCAAAGAACAAATGCGCCACAACAATGTTGAGATTACTTCTTTTATACCGGTTCTGGCTGACCGAAATTTGCATATGTCGCAAACCCCGTCCCACCAGAGACGAGACGCATGACCTACAAATTGCACTCCCAATGATGTTTATGCTTCCGTTTTTCTATACTTCCGGTACTCTACCAAGCAAGATACATTCGCGCCAGCTTCGAGGTAAGCCATTTTGCTCGTCACTTCTTGTTTCTTTCTTTCGGTGTTGCTATGAAAGGAATTCAATTCGCACAGCTTCGTTATCGCATTTCATTTCTCTCGTTCATTCAGCTCACCACCTGTTTTTTTTTTTCATCCAGCCGTGGACGGTTACTGGATTCATGTTCCGCCTGCATATACAGCGCGTCACTCGTTGTCTCTTTGAACAACGAACCCCAATTGGCTCATCAGAGGCAGCAGTCTGCGGGTTCTGCCTTTCAATTTCACTACAATAACTTAAAAAAAGAGAGAAATAACGGAATTACTATAGCAGCTTCTTGTCAAATATCTCCACCAACGATAGACTGATCCAGTACAAACCTTTCTAAAGCTATGGATAGTTTTATACGACAGGATAGGCTTTATTTTGAAGGACCAATGCAAGACTTCGATGTCGGTGTCAAAGTCCGATATCTCCTTTTTCGACCGGCCTCGAAGGCCAAGAGATAACCTATACATTCTCTTTCAGGCACGGTGTGGAAAAGACCGCTGAAGCCTATATTAAATAGTTTTGGCAATATGTAAGCCCACGCTCGAATTTTCGCGTGGCTAGACACGAAAGTGTCAGCAAAACCCAGACAAATCAGCTCTCTCATTTTTGAAGCGACTCCGCCAAATAGCCAAACAATGTAAATACGAACAAGTTGTGGAGGATACGCTACTAGTCGATCTCCTTATATTTGGCATATATTTAAAGTTAGCACAGAAATACTTTATCAAGGAAGGGTGCGACCTGATCATCGTAAAAGCGCTACGCATAGCAGAAATGGCGGAAACAACTTGTGAACAAGTTGAGCCAATCCGGGTTCCGTTGTAAGAGAGTGACACGCACGCAGTACAATTGTAGAGCAAGAGAAAACCGATACAATGTGGATATTGTGGCAGAGACTACGCTCGAGAGATGTTCCCAGCAAGAGGGAAAATATGCATCATGGAATAAAATATGCATTATGGAATAAAAAAAAGACACTTTGAGAAAGATTGCCTCTCAAACAAGCAAGATAAAAACAAACAAAGGAACAACAAACCCACAGTGGCACAAAAACAGGAGGACTCATACCGCAATACAAAATGAAAGAAATAGTAACTCGAGCGAAGAGGTCTATTTTCATTCAGTCCAAAATTTACCGTCAAACTCCACGGAGGTATATGCCAAATTAAAAATCGGCAACAAGCAATGCGAAGATAGATACAGAAGCCATGAGCAATCTCCTTCCACAGGAAGTACTTAAAAAAACGTACTTAAAAAGACCCCAATACGATTAATTGCTTTCGGTGGGACGATGATCGATCAGGAAGGAACATGTTGGCTAGGGGTAAGGTTCCATGACAGGTTTATTGGCGCGACATTCCATATTGTAAATTCCAATCATCTGCTGAGACTCCAATCATCGCGGGATTTGGGGTTAGTAACCCTAAATTTGGCGGTAAAATCTGACGCTCCTGCTACAAAAAGAGATACGACACAGAAAAATGATAATCAAACAAACACCGCCCGTAATGGTAAAACAGCCAACCACTGAATACCACACCAGTAGGCCCTATAGATCCATCCCAGAAACAAGACGATCCTGGCAGTGTATAAAGACTCCTCAGAAACTAGACCTCTAAAGTACCTCCTTTATGAATAAATAAAAGACTACAGCTTCCCACTAACGATTTTATGAATGAAAAGTAAATAAATAAAAAGATTGATTAAATAAGAGCCCACTCTCAATTAAGGAGATATGTAATATGTAGTATAGTAAATCCCCTCTACTAATCTCTTAAAACAAGGGCTGACTATCCGCCCTTTTATAAGAACTTTCCGTAATGACCGTCAAGTAATAAAAAACCGTCATGCCACAGACCCTGTCTTCACGTTCTTTATCCAAAGCCATCGTGCTTAATTAAAACCCACATAACATAACACAAGTGTTATAGTCCTTTATTCTTTCCGGCTATAAAATACCTCACTGTAAGGTCATAAAAAGTAAGATGCAAAATCCGGATGCATTTATCTGTATGGATTTATCCGACTTCCCGCCATGTCTGATTTAACACAAGTAGAGACCAGTCACGAATAGTGAGGGTCACGCATGAATCGAGATATGTTTTGTTGTATGGGTATATAAACAATAAACTAATGTAGAGTTAACTCCCTTGGAATTTTAGTAATAAACACAAATAAATTCATGGTTGACACAACACGTGCGTTGAGGTTATCTTTATGCAGGTGCCGTGAAACGATCTTTCTCTCACAAGTCCAAGTCCTAAGACGACTCCGGTAAGCTTTATCTCATTTTTTACTTTAAATATATGGTGTCAGAATCTAAAATCCTTTTTCCAACGTAAAACTGTTACTCACCCATTCTCATGTTCTAGTCGTCGGACGAGACAACATAGCTTCTCAATTTAATCTCCCCGAACCCTTAGACTTTTCCAACGGAAATATTTCTGAAAAATGGAAACTTTTCAAACAAGAACTGAGACTCTACCCAATAGCCACAGAAAAATTAAAGAAATCTAACTAAGTTAAAACCGGCATTCTACTAAATTGCATAGGAAAACAAGGCCGCCAGATTTATAACAATTTTGAATTTACGTCAGCGTATGATGAAATGAATTACCACATAGTAATGATAGAATTTGAAGAATACTGCATTCCTCGAAAAAATTTAACATTAACGCGGAACAAATTTCTCACTTCTCGACTAGATGAGGCAGAAAAATTCGACGACTTCGTAAACAAATTAAAAACGCTGGGTCAACGAGTGTGAATTAAAAGAATGGAGAGACAGCCTCATCAAGGACATAATTATCATCGAAACAAACGACCTCCGTCTTCAGGAAAAACTCCTATCAGAAACTGGAATTTGCAATAAAGGCTGGCCAAACCGCCGAAGCTACAAGACGGCAAGTAGAACTCCTACAAAGAGAACCCAATGAAGTAAATTTCACAAAAATGAAAAAAACAGCTACCAGTCGGCGAAAAAAGGCCTGAAAAAACTCACTCTCACAAAGAGCAGAAATCCCTTCTCTAACAGAGATAAAATAACAGAATGCAAATTCTGTTCATGCTCACACTTTCGAGGCAACTGCCCCGTTTACAACCAAATCTGCCACACCTGCAAAAAACGCAAACACTTTACAAAAATGTGCCCTTCAAACAAACACGTTATGGAAATCATGCAGAATGACTGACTCATCTCTATCTGAGAAATAACAAACCTTTGTAGGCAGCATAACGACCAAAACACAGTCAACAACACACAAACGAAAAACGTACGAGGTGAACTCAACATCAGAAGATTGGTTTGTCACATTAGAAGTAAATGGCACAAAGACAAGATTTAAAATTGACTCATGTAGTCAAGTAAACAGCATTCCAAAGAAAGACCACCAGCTACTAAAAAATAAACCTACCCACACAAGGTTAACAGCTTACAACCGCACTTCTATCCTAATACCAGGAAAATGTGCTATACAAATTCCACACAAAACGACGCATGTGATGTCCCAATAATTGTAGCAGACACTGACGCCTCTCCAATCCCCGGACTAAAAACAGTGCCGACATACACCGAATAAAAAGAGTCCTCAGCATTTCAAAGGGAGAACCTATTTTCCTCTCGAAATTTAAAGACTGTTGTATGGAACTAGAGACATTACCAGGATATCACCAGATTACAATGGACCCAAATATAAACTTCATCATAAACCCTCTCTAAGTGCGGTAGAAAAACCCAATGGCAACCTGCGATTTTTTTTAGATCCTCGAAATCTAAACAAGGCAATTAAAAGGAAGCACCACTGCCTACCAACAGCAACTAACATATTTAAGGAAATGGCTGGAGCACTACTTCACCAAGCTGGACGCCTCAAATGCCTTCTAGCAAATTAGGGTGGATGAAGAAAGCTCCAAACTCCTCACCTTCAATTCTTCCGGTGGCCGTTTCAGATTTCTACGCATTCCATATGAGATTCACAGTGCCAGTGAGGTGTGTCAAGCTCGCATAGCTGCGATCATAGAATCCATAGAAGGGTGTCGGAATGCACAGGATGGCATCATAATCTAGGCAGATACACCTGAACTGCTTAAAAAAAGAACAAGTGAAGTTCTGCAAACCGTCAGCGACTTATGAGAGCCGATGACTACGTAAGGTCGACAACACAGAAGCGACAGACATTTAGCAGTCCAAGTGACTAGATAAGTTCGCATACATATTATTTTGCAAGTTCACTTAATAGCTATAGCTCTTCATTATTTTTTACATTTAGCTTTTTGTATTATGCTTGTAATTGTTATGGTTGAGAATATACCGTGTCGTGTCCTATTTTCCTTGCCACTACCTTTTATGCTTATTTTGTCTGCCTAATTGCTACATTTAGCATTTTCCTGAATAATGTTTAATACCATGTCGAAATTATTCTCATCTTCTTTCTTTGAAAATATTATATTTTACATACATTTTCGGCTTCGCTACCAATCAGCAAATTAGGGTGCTTATTTGAATTGGTCTTGTCTCTTCGTGCAACTTGGGTGTGAGTCGAAATCTCTCGAATTTTCGGTGCCATATGATCCATTCTGTTGGATTCAAAAAGTCCAAAATCTCGGGCAGTTCTAGCTGGACATTATTTCGTTTTTGACTGGCAGCAAATTATTTTTCCGTTTGCAAAGAACCTCAGTTTGGCTTAGCCAATTCTAACTCCATGTTTTATAACGACTTGTAAGGGTTCACATCGGCGATGTTGGGGGCAACTCAGAGACACGTGTGTATGTTAAAACGGTTTATTAAATTCTGTTTAAAAGCGAGGCAATATATGTGGATGTACCTATTCAGTAATTATCATATATTACTTTTTATGATACACAAACAACCCAGATTATCAGAGCTATTCATGTTAATTTTGTTCATGTGTCACATTCGGGATTTTTCGTTCTCCTTTTCACCTAAAGGCTATTTCCGACTGCTAAAGGCTACTTCCTACTGTAATATCAGACTTAATAGGAATTGTTTTCACAATACTAATTAATTGGATTGTCGCACAGGATATATGAGTGTCGAAGAGTTCGGATATGAAGCGACAAACTGCTTATACAGGTGAGTTGTTTGGAGTACTAAAGGCCTGTGCAGCACCAACGACAATTTTTGGATGAGCTGATAACAGAAGAATGGTACGCCACTGCACACCGATTAACATCCGATCAACCATACTCAGGTTTTTCCTTTTCCTGGGTCGGTTGCATTATTAGGGCCATAGAGCCTAGTCGGCTCATCGTGTCCATTTCATGGGCCCTTCTCTAAATGAAATGTAGTATCTATGTAACAACGAACAGTGGAGTTAGAAAGGTTGGGTGTCTGGATGTGCAAAACGAAAAGGAAGAAAGAGAAAGAAGAGATCGATATTATATTGAAAACATATTGAAAACAATTTTTTATCCTCATGATATTAGTACTATAATGACTGAAGGTGAAAATATATGAATAACAGAAGCAGCTCCATGTGCACTGGGTTGTCATAAGGAGGCGGTTTATAGGTGTAGCAGAAAGAAAGAATTTCAAATTATTATTTAGTGCGGTAATTGTTTTGGCCGTTGGAGGTTTCGAATTTATATATTTTAAAAAAGGAAATACGACTATGTACTTTGTAGTACGTTGTCAAGAGCGGGCGTAAATGACAATGTGAAATCAATTCTTGGATTTACTTTCAAAGCAGCCTCTGTTAGTTCAGCAAAACTCCTTTCTCTTGCACGTACACGTCATACTAGAGACAATAACCGAATCGCACGATTTCCGCCAATTCTGTGTGTCGGTGTGCTGCGATGGATTTCGCAAGTCAGTTTCAAGTTAGTCTCTCTCCTTCCTTCCTTCTCCAAGTTGTAACAAAACATTCGTCGGTCGACTCACTCAGAAAGAATCATCGCTTCCAGCCGTCACCGTGCGTATTTTACGCTCGCGAGATCTCGCAAGAATTTGCATACGAGCAAATTACCTCTCGCTGGTTCGAGATCTCCCATCGTCAAATATGCTTGAGGCAGCCATATCTGTTTCTTGCTTCCGCTCTATAAGCCAGACACGTCCGTGCGCGCTTCGAATGTCCAGGTACGCAGTGTCCATTACATTCACATACTTCATTTATTTTCTATACAACAAGAGAACATGTACTAAGAAAGAGAGAAAGAAAAATTATGTAAGGAGATAATGGTTCTCTGAATGTTCCAAAAAAAGACGAGTTTACCACCGTTTTCAGTTTCTGAAAAAAAAAATTATTTTATAAGTTTGATTCGAAAATTTGCAAAAAAATGTTTTTTTATGCAAGGTTTTAGCGGTAAGGTTTGTTGAACAGTTTGTTGAAAGACTGCCGAAATATCTTCTGAGCAGCTGAAATGAGTTCTTTTTCTGTAAATGTAGCAGATCATTTTTTCAGAAAATGTCAAGAGAGAGTTGAATTCTTTTGTTGTCTAAAAGTTCTTCTTCCAGAAATATCTTGTGAAACAAGTGTAGTTAAAAATTATTGAGTGGTGATAAAAGCCAGTGAGAATTTTGCTCGTCTTCCTGGCTTGTTATGAAGAAACGATCCTAAAAAAATAGACATGTAGAATACACATTTTTTAGCCTTGAAATAATCAACAAAAACATACATAAGAACATTCTAGAAATTTTGGATCAAAACCTCATTAGCATTGAAATTACATTTTTATATTTTTCAACCAATCAGCTAAAAACATAGAATAAGAACATTCTAGAAAATTTGGATCAGAAACTAATTAACAGAAAATTTTTTTAGGCTCTAAAACAAATTAGTAAAAATACGAATCTGATTGGTCAAGAAATGTCTACGCATTAGGACCCGCAATAAAACTATTTTTGATCCACTACTAAAGTATAAATAACGAAGAATTTCATCAACCAGGTCAGTTTTCAGTCATTCAATTCATTTCTTCAATGGCCAAAAAGTCATTCCGTAGCCGCGATATAGACTCAAAGGGAAAGGCTTGCGACTTTCTTTCATCAATGTGACACGTTGTCGCCAAAATCTTAAGAAAACACTCAGTGCGGAGTTAATGAAAGCAAAGACCCATACTTACGATCCATCATTCATATACACACACACATACCCACATATGTAAGTAAAGACAATTATTTTTATCCTACTTACTTCGGCCAACCATGGAACCATTTATTTGATAGACTTTATTAACATGTAAACACACACACACACACACACGTGTGAACAACCCTATTTTCATTTAACTGGCCATAACTGTATTCCAACAAAGGCCACTCGCACATTATGTTTCTCATTTATTTTTATTCCTGTTTTGTTATGAATATTAAATCGTTTGTTTCTTAATACTCGTTGTTATCATATTCCATTTGTTTTACATGCTTGTAAAAATTTGTGTTGTATTTGTGGTGGAACTGAATGTGAATGTAATACCCGAAAAATACGGATGAGAACTCACTCTCACTCGCTACAAATTGAAGAGTAACATATTCACTAAACAATAACATGCACCCACTACAGACATGTCATTTGGTGAGTGACTCATCTAATTAACAAAGGTTTCTTTTTTAGGGAGTTGACTACCATAGGACGATGAACTCTTCACATTTCTATCAAACACACTGTTGTCGAATTCCATTCGAGGCGCTTATTTATGGAAGGAAGGTGGGCTCCAAAAGAATTCACGTAAATTCAGTCAGAATTCCATTTTTTTCGGCACAAGAGATTTCTCAGCCAATCAAGTTGATAGTTATAAAATAGAGTTGAGTCTTTTTAGGACTGTTAAATTGCGCCTTTTCTGATTCTTGCTTTGCACAAATATTTGACTTAAGAGAAATTATGAATAAAAAAAGGTTTAGTCGTCATTTTTGGCGCAAATTTTTGGCAACTATCTCCCCACAAGTAAATGGGGGATTCATTTTTTAAAAAAACTTTAGAAAAGACAGAGCTTTTATTATAATTTCTTGTGTGTGAGTAATTTTTTTTTATTGATATCTAAATTCCTATATAAAATTTTATTTTAATTTGTAAAATAGTTTTTTATTCATATAGATTTAATATGTTTCGGTAGTTAGAGAGCATAATCTGTTCATAGATGTGACGTTGGTCAAATTGGACAAGAACAAATTGACCAGAATGCCACAAAGATAGTAGAATTCGGTTGAAAAGGAAATAGAACCCGTATGTGCAGCTTCGATGGTCAAGTTCGAATCCAGCTGAATACTGGACATCCATCAATGAAGTAGCCTCCCTGAAGTGAATCGAACCATTTAGATCAGTAAAATGTAGATGGTCTTATACTTAAAACAAAGTTTCAAGAATAAGACCAACATTTTACTAACCTATCCCGAAAGGTTAGTTGGATAATGTTAAGGTTTCAATGGTGTAATTCAATTTTGAATCTTGTGGTTTATATGATTAATGACAAGTCAAGTGATAGTATCCTGTAAATTAACGCTTCCTAGGCTTCCATTTGACGAAAGATCATTACTCCTCAGATAGTACAACTAATGGCCAATAGCTTTACGTCCACTGCGTATTTCAGAAAGGCCCCTTACTTTATTAGTATGGAAAGAAGCAATTTCACTCTCGATTGCTTTCATCCATTGCTTTTTTTCAGTGTTGGAAAGTGCTTCTTCCATCGTCAAAAGGTCACTTAAATTGAGAGCATTGTAGACCCATTCGATGTGGAGTTCTCATAATCTTCGTGATCCTGTTGGTTCTCGTGACTTGTCTCACTATCATCATCATCATCACAAATATATTGATATTCAACTTCCAGAAGAGGTCAGCTTACAATTTCTTCTCTCCTCTGTTCATCTATTGATGCTGGTTCATTAAAGATAACATCTATGCCATGGAAAACTTTCAACGTTTTTGTATCATAGACTCCATAGCCTTGGACTTCGATTCTATATTCAAAGAAGATGCTCTTCTTTGCTTTAGGATCCATTTTGAATCTTTCATCCTTTGGTATGTGGACATAAGCACCACATCCAAAAATTCGAAAAAGGCTCACATTTGGTTTGTAGCCTTTCCACGATTCTTATATCATTCCTTCCATAGTACTTGTTGGGCTTCGGTTCAAAACATATACAGCTGTTGATAAGGCTTCAGACCAAAATTTCTTTGGTAGCTTCGAATCCGACAACATAGCTCATACAGTTTCCACAAAAGTCGGATTCATTCTTTCAGCTACTCCATTCTGCTCAGGTGTTTTATGAATGGTATATTGCTGGTGTATACCTTCTAATTTAGATAATTCTCGAACTCTCTTGAAGTGTACACCCCACTATTGGCAGTCTGAAGAGTCTTAAGCTTCTTTTCACTGGATTTTTGTACCATGGCTTTCCACTCAACACATTTCTTGAAAACTTCTCCTTTGTGTTTAAACATATATGTCAAATCTTATTATCACCAATGAATGTGAGTAAGTATTCGGCTCCACCAAGTGATTTTATCTCTTTCCTACCACAAACATCTCTATGAACAATTTCAAGTAGTTAGCTAGTTCTCTTTCCATCAGATTTTGAAAATGAGGAACGATAATACTTTCCATCAACGCATGGGTTACAAAAGTTGATATCCTTGGTTTCATCATAGTTAATACCAGCTACTAGCTGCTCTTTTGTTAATTTCTGCAATTTTTTTGCTCCAAGGTGACAAAAATATCTATGTCAAATTTCCTCCGTTGTATTACAACCTGATCAAGTAATTACTGCCTGTGGTGCCTTTTGGTTATCAATGCAATTCAAATGACAGACGTTTCCAATTTTTGTACTTGTGGCAACTATGTTTTTATCATCAAGAATTTGATTACCTGAATCAGTGAATATACACGACTTTCCAGGTATAGTGGCTTTAGATACATTCAGTTAGTTTAAAAATAGTTTGTGAACATATAGTGTCTTATACAACCTGTATTTCCTGTCTGGAACACTTATATTTAACTTTATTGTTCATATTCCCAATGTCAAGTTTCTTGAAGTTAATGAACTTCTTCACATTATGACACATCTGCCATGTTGCTCTAGCTTTCTCAATCCTGTCAATCTTCCCAATATTGGTCAATAACGCATAATATCTAAGCGATCCAACAACGCCGTTGGCTTCAAGAGCATTTGAGTCGCCTTGCATTTTCCTAGTGAAAAATGCTTTCTTCTTTGGATAATTCTACCTTGAATTTTCCTTTGTATCTTCATTAAGTAAACGACAGTCCCGTTTCATGTAACCATTTCTCCCACAGTGATAACATTTGAGTCCTTTTTCCATAAAATGTTGGTATCCACGCTCTAAGTCAAGGTGTGCAGGAGTAGGCGTTTGTGACTGAACGACTGCTATACGAGTAAACAAAAGGACACCAGTGACACTGAATTGGAAGCCATGACCTTTAAACATCACGTAAATTTTGTTTACGTGATGTTTAAAGGTCATGGCTTCCAATTCAGTGTCACTGGTGTCCTTTTGTTTACTCGTATAGCAGTCGTTCAGTCACAAACGCCTACTCCTGCACACCTTGACTTAGAGCGTGGATACCAACATTTTATGGAAAAAATTATTTCTTAGAAAAAAATCAAGCCGTCCACGTGTGGCACTTGATTTGGCCAGAGCAGAAAAGGGGGAAGGAATCCCAGACAATACGTAACCAAAAAGCTACTTCCTCTCTTTGTCGAGAACTACTATTGAGACCCTCAGTACGAATTCGGGGACTGAACTGAAGGCACGAAAACTTAAGCCAGCAGAAGGGTTTCGTCACCCGCTTCTTGAGTAGGCGATTAATATTTCAAACTGTGAAGGCAAGAAGCTTCCCAAGAAATAAAAGTAAATTTAAACGAAAGTCGACAACTGAAATTCTACCAAGTTAAACAGCTAAAAGAAAATTCAACCGAGAATCCAGTTGAAAAAAAATTACTGAAGACTCGAATTTAAATGAACTCTGAAACATTTCGACAAAACTGAAAAGAAAAGAAAAATACTCAAATTCAAAGAACTTTGTTTTCCGGACACTCTCTCAGATAAGTTCCAGCAAATTGCACTAAAATTTGCAACACTTTATCTTTTCTATCCCTTTCTTGTTTCTTTTATATAAAATTCCTTTTTAAAAACTTTATTGTCTGTGTTATCTTTTCGAATCAGTATCCGAAATAGAAAGCTGCAGAACTTACCGTTTGAACTTACCATTTAAAATTACACACTAAAACCCTCCTAAAAACATTACCCAGTTAAATACTAAATTTGGCTTTAGTGTCACTCTCTTTATATCAAATTTTATTCCCTTTAATTTCTTTATATTGCAAATTTTATCCTTCAAATTTTCTTTCATATTGCAAATTTTATCTCTTAAAATTTCTTTAACATTTTATTGGAATCTGGAAGGTGTGAAGGAATAGGATTTGCTGAGGTTCCACGTAAAGTAAAACCTCGGGTGTTAGTTCCACAATAATACAACACAAATTTGTACAAACAACGTAGACACGAAAAATTTGACAAAAAACAAGAACCTTAAAGAAAAAACAACTTCATATTTTATCAACTCGATAATGGCAATGTTTATAGAAAAGGTGTTCATGTGTGTGTGTAAAACACGAATATTGTTACTTAAATTGAGCGCGTGTATATGTGTGTGTATGTCCGAACTAAAAAAAGAAGATAGGCTTGTACTTACATACATGTGTACGTGTACGTATATGCGTGTGTCCTGGTATGTATGAGTTTTTCGGTCAACTCCTCTAACAATCGCGTTCAATCTATCATGTGATGTGCCTGTCTGCTGATCCGTCAGTCTTTCTTTGAACTAAAAACTTCGCTATTTATACTTTTAGGCTAAATAAAAGTGGATCAAAGTAAAATATTTTAAATTAATTACTGGTCAGCGAAAACGCAACCCGTGACCTGTTTTAATCTATCAGATTCACAGAAATTATTCATTTTGGAAGTTAACTATTTTTGTTTCTGTGACAAATTTTTCTACAAGTTAGTTTTTGATCCGCTTTTTCTAGAATATTCTATTCTATGTGTCCTTCGTTGATTGGTTTTAAAATATAAGAGTATAAATTCTATGTAAGTGAGATTTTGATCCTTTTTTTTCTGGACTATTCCTATCTACGTGTTCTTAGTTGATTTATCTAAAACTAAAGAAATGTGTATCCTATAAAGGCTAGTCAAGAGACGCTCAACTCTATCCTCCTTATCGATCGAATCACCGATGGCTGACAACTCTTCGAATATTTCTGTCATCATCTTTATATGATTGTGAAGAGGGTATAATGCCATCCTCAAGGCTAACTTATTCGCCAACGTTTTCTTTGGAAACTGGTCTGCCAATTTTTTCCATACTACAGCTGGATCATCAGGATCCCTTATCAAAAATCAAAATGACGGTTCCACCGATAGCTTAACTGTCACCAAGGCACGGTCTTTTCGGGATAGGTACTTTATGTGTAATGTCGTTTCTCTCCGGGGGTCAAGAACGATCTTTGTCTAGTTTGCTGTGTTAATCTTTAATCAATGGTATTTTGCATTGTATCTTCCAAGACGCATAATTTGTTCCATTCAACGATGCAAGATTAACGGGTTTTGTTTCCATCGCCACGTTTCAGATATTTCAATCTTACAAATTACAAAACCATACAAAACCTTTATCACAATGAAGGACAAATTCAAGATGGCCTAAAAAAGGAAAAAGGAATTAAGGTCCCTCGAGGTCCTTAAAGTTCAGCATAAACTGTACCCATAACCATTGTTAGGACATTACGAATAGTTAACTTAAACGTACTTTTGTGTGTGGGGCCATATGTAATCATGTCAATTTACAATTTTCAAAGTTTTTTAATTCGAATTACAACATAAAAATATAAGCAAAATGGGAAATTTTCCAATAAAAATACTTTTTTTGTTTCAGAAGTAGCGAGCCACTAAAGAAGAGATTAAAATATATTTCATCAATAAACTTTGAAGCTACATATTGGTCAAATTTGATAAACCTATCACAAAGAGGAGTTTGCTAACCAGCATTTATTGCAAAATAATGAACTACTAGTCTTTTTTGTTAGAAAAAACCTGCAGAAAATAGTAATTTCTCTACATTTTAACATACGATCTTTCAACTAAACGCTTAAAATTGGTAAAAGCAAGGAATCTCATTTTTGGTGATAGCTCTTATCACATCGAACCAGCTTTTGCATCGAGTTGAATGTTGATTTTCTATTTTAAAAAAGGGGAAAATCAACCTGTTCTAATTTCCTAAGATTTTTCAATCCACCCATAGACTTTTTCATACACATGTTGCTGGTGATGTGGTAAGGACGTCGATGCCGCTAACGTTTTATGAATTAGGTGTAATTGACAACGGACTAGACAAGTGACAATGATAAGAGGGTTAGATTAAAATGTCAGGCCTTTATTAAGTGAATTGTACACGAAAGGTTTGCATGGGTATGTATTCGCTGTTGCTGCATAATGTCTATGTAGTTTCGACAGTTTTGAAAGTCAGTGCGGTATGTCACGTGATAGCTCACAAAGACGAAGAGGTAAGAATGATACTCTCCCCCCGTTGAACTAACATTATCTAGCAGTCAAAAAGTGACCGTTAGGAGAGAATGTGGGTCACGCAGATGTTCGCACCTAAGTGACCTTGGGTCGCCGGACATCGGAAGGGGAAAGAAAAAAGAAGCCAAATGATTGGCGGGGACCCCAAACGGAAGTGGGGTTCCCTTCCCCTCAGGGGTAGTAAGCAAGTTTTTTTGAGCAACGCTCGTGGCAGACGGACGATAGCCATTTTACTCCGGGCTAAAGACAAAAGACTAACTGAGACACGAAGGACTCCAAAATCCTTCAAGCCAGTATTAAAAACAATACAAAGTCTATTAGCCCGTGAAAGAAGAAAAATTCTCCAGTGAACCCCGTCAAAAAAATAAGATAAGTAACTTTGGGACATTTTTCCTTTACACCCAAATTTTGTTTACCACTCTCTCTCTCTATTTGAAGAAGGATAAAAGCCAAGAAAAGACATTTATATTCATGGACTATCCTATTATATGTTTTTGACACTTTGAACGTATATATATATATAACCGTAGTAAAGAACCTATGTATTTTCATTTTACCATGTGGTCTATGTTATTATTTCATGCTTTCCTTTCAGCTTCTATTCGCCTTACATTATCTTGCTTAGAACTGTCCTATTAATTCCTAAAGTATCACACGGGAAACCGGAGTTGCCGACTACTACAACAACATTAATATTATTATAACTAAGACCTATAGGCCCGTATTCTTCTATTATCTAAGGGAAAGAAGTTTAGCGGCCTGGTGGGTGTGTGATAGTGTGAAATTTTGGACCCCTTTGCCAGCGGTGGCCAGTTTGGCCTTAAATTATTCCCTCACGTAATATGCCAGTTCTTATCTGCCTGAGGAAAGAACTCTGAACAGGACTTATTTCTGTAGGGGATCAAGTGCCAACCTGTCCCGTCTTCACACGTGCGAAAATAAAGTCCCATTTTGGGATTTTAGTTCAATTTGCCGTCACAGACTTAAAATGGGGGCTCGTCCGGGATATTTTAATCTTTAATTTGCCGTCACAGGTAGAAAAGCTGTCAAAAAGTTCTTGGTGACGGTGAGTCTCGAAGATAAGAATAGTCTTGGTGCTCGATGCAGATCGTACATCTAGCTGCATTGTTAGGAATCTGGAGACGGTCGAAGAGGTGAACGCATATGTTGCAGAGGCTGGATGATCGATGTTCCGATTTACTCTGTCACTGGTTAACCGGAGGTGTATGTTGATGTGGCCTCGGAGTGCTGATGATAGTTCGAACAGATATGTCGCTCAAGGACTGGAATGTATGATCTGGTCTGCATCAAAAGAAACGAGTCTGCTGCAAAAGAAACTGGTCTGCAGTAAAAGAAACTGGTCTGCTACAAGTCTTGCTGTCTGCTGCGTCGTCGTCTCGTGTGTAGCAGAAAGAAACTTGTATTTTTGTTTAGCGTGTAATTTAATTTGACCGTTAGAGTCGCCGAACATTTTCACCCAATCAGGATGACCTGTCCTATTCAGCCCGAACCATATTTCCTAGCAGCACCAAAACTTGAAGAGAGCCCACGAAACTCTCTCCCTCCCTCAGAAATCCTCAATGGGAACGGATGTCTATTCGTCTGTTCCTGAATAGCAGTAGCAGCATCATACACTATGAGGAGAGCCATCTAGTTTATGGACCTCTTGGGTCTATTCTTCTAGACCAAAGGATCCTAGTTAAAAACAAATTAGATGATACACTCTAACAACTTCCTACCTTCTTTCCTTACTACGAGACCACGCAGCATACCAGTGTAAACCCCTTTACTTCATGCTGCCATTAAAACCTTGATACAAAACCTAACGACTGCCTTTTTTTTCCATCAACATTTAGCGAGGGGATAACAACCAACGAAATACCAACGCTACCAACGAAATACCAACGCAACCAACATAATACCAACGCTGCCAACGGAATACTAAAGCTACCAACGAAATACCAACGCAACCTAATAGTAATAATAATATCCCCATTGCTAAAAATGGCGACCTTCCGATTTGTGAGAACACGCAACTACGTATAAAAACAAATTAAATATACCAGTACAAAATGGAAATTAAATATCAAAAACAATATCTCATCCTACACGTGGTACCTGCGAAGAGGTATTAGTGAAAGGACCAGAGGTGATCTTCAGAAGACTTTCTGAAATAGGAAATAGTTCTTAAAAGAGCTGGTGACCACTTTAGTAATTTTGTTCTGATAAGAACTGTTTAAGAGCTTCTGTGATTGGTTAAATTCTGGCACCGGCTGTGTTGAATCTGAAGCTGTAATTGATTGATTTCTACATCGGCTGCTTGCTGATAACTGGTAGGAGAGGTGCTGCTACCAGTGGAACGAATGCCTCCTGCGAACGCGATTTATCCCACCGAGTCAAAATATGGTACAAGGTCGTTTTATGGTGAGGGCCGCGAATGAATTGAGACTTTTGAGTGGCAAGTGCTAAAAATCTTGACTCCCTCGGCATTCCGTTTATGGGGCACGTCAGGTACCAAGCAATAAACTTAGTTCTGCAAGCAAGCAAAGACCTGGGGTGACGGCTCCCTGAAGCCAAGGGGTCATAGTAAGCAAATGACTACCCAACACAAATTCCTAGTGGCCTACCCAAAAGACAGTTTGTGAATTATATGTGCTGTGAAACTCGTCAACTCTCTTTTGGGGCTCTCAATTTATTTACTGCAGAGCCCACGCAAATAACCGCCTGGTACAAATGCCAGGCGATGTCTCGGAAGGGCATGCGTCGCAAACTTCATTTTATCTGATATCCCACTGTGTCAAAATATGGCATCAGGCTATTTTATAGTTGGGGCCGCGCACGAATCAAAACTCGACCCAAAAGGGCGTGCGTCGCGAAATGAAGTTTGTAGTCAGTGACTGCCTTTATAGAGAAAAGTCGCGTGTTGACTGGTTTATCAAGTGCTTAAGTGGCGAAAATTCTGTGTTGTCAAACTCTCTCTTTTAAATATGAGTAATAATGAAATGTCTCATTATACTAACGAGAGGAGCTTACAAATGCCACATGTTTTATTTTGCATTTAGAAGTCATCTTCGAGACGGTCAGCAGAATTTTCTGAAAATAGTTTTCGTATTGGTAACCGAAAATTCCATTCGTCAACGAAAGAAAGATGTTATAGTTGATACCGGAGCTTGTCGTTTCCGAAAGGGGTGAAAAGTTCCGTTTGCTGATGTCACTGATGATTCTGCATTTTTTCAACGGGGATTTGAATAACCGGAAAGCTACGATACACACGCAAGAACTATTCTAGTTACTAACAAAATGACACTTTTTTCCCTTTAAGACGAATTAAAAATACTTAAAGTTATTATCTAAAGTTAAATTTTAGTATTATACTGCCGCGACCGACCTACAAATATAAACAGATCGGATTACTCGTTCGCCCTAGAAAAATTACATCCGGGTACGGCCGGAAATGACAAAGCCCTTTTTCGACTCTAACCGGCCGTTACAGCTAAGAAAGGGATAAATCAACATTTATCAACATTTGCAAAACACTTCTGCCAGAAATAATTCTATAAAAATGGAAGTAATACTCTTCGCTAGCCTATACCGGGCTAAAGAAATACTTATTTTCTACGTCCATTTTTTATAGAAGAACTTTCTATTTACGTGGCGCAGCAGAGGTGGTGTTCCCTTTCTTTCATATGAAAAAGGCTTCAGCGGCGAAAATTCGGAAATCTACGCGGACGCTCTCGGGGGCCACTCGGCTCCACGAGGTTGGATCCTACGTTATCGTGGTTGCATTCACCTCACCGCCACTTCTAGGGGCAGATTCATCCCCCCTTTTTTTTTCAACAAATCGCCTTGCTACAAGGCTGAATCCCACATCCAGTGGTAGATTCACTCTCCTTTTTTATCGCATTGGTTCCGCTCGTCCATTTGGCTGCGCAGCGCTAAAGGCACGAGTTAGCCTTTACCTACCGCTTCGCTACCTGCGCAGCGCTAAGACAACGCCCATCTTAGCCGTGCCCCCCTGGCTTGTTCGCTCGACAGTGCAGAGCTTTGACGCGCAAAGCCTTAGCTACCGTCCGTTACGCTCGCACAGTTTTGGCGCGCAAGCCTTAGCTACCGTCCTGACTCGTCCGCACAGCTTTGGCGCGACAAAGCCATAGCTACCGTCAACGATACGCCCGCACAGCTATGGGGCACGACAAAGCCTTAGCTTCACCGATCCGCTCGCTCGACTTCGTATGAGTAAAGTCCACGTAACGACTCGCTGTTACGGACTGCCCTAGCATTGCAACATCTGGCCCACGTACGACTCGCAGTACGGGCTAGCAACCAAATCGACACTCCCCCGGTTAACCCAACGTACTGTCAAAACCGGGACATCGATTTACCAACGACTCGACCGACCTCGGCTACCTGCAACGATCATCCAGCTGCATCCTACGACTAGACCGACCTTAAGCTTCCTGCAACGATCGACCAGCTGCATTCAACGATTCAATCGACCTCAGCTGCCAGCAACAATCGTCCAGGCGTACATCTACGACTCGAACATACCAGCTATCGACATCATCCATCACCCAATTACAACCGCTACGGACTTTACACACACGTCTGTAAATCTGGCAATAAATCGTCACTTTTGTTGTATCTGTTACCTTGCCTTTGTTCCCTTCATTGTCTTTGGTTGTCACTACTCGCACGCATTAAACTTTAAATCATTTGCGGGGTCGACGTGCTTATCCGCTCCGCAACAATACATAATAATTATCAGTAAAACAACACTTCACATCTGATTAATTTTTAACACATTTTAAAAATTTAAATTCACCAAAAGTTGACGACTTTACCCAACTGGAGGCCACGTATGTTAAAAAAATGTCATTAAGTACTTTTGAAATACTTTAAAAAAGTTTTTTGAATGAAATTAGTAACAAGAAACATTAATAAACCGATTCATATAAAATATTACAATGATATTTAAATCCAAGTAGGTCAAAATTAAGGACAAAAGACATTCGGAGTCACTTTACAATAAACTATTAAACTGCGCCTGTAGTGGACAGAACAAAATAAAAATTTAAATGCAGAAACTATGACAGGAAGTGGGGCGACGCATACGCAAAAAAAAAAAGGAACCGTCCCTGCAAAAGAAAGAAACCCATTCTCATTTTAGCTGAACCCTTCAGACCAAAAGGACTTTCTTTCATCCGGCTGCTAGCGATAGCACGCCTGTTTTGTCGAGTCCACTGGACTTCGTATGCGGGTTGTATCTGCTACTAGCGAGCCAACATGCCGAAGCAACATGATAATGGACATGACCACACTGAATTTGTACTTATTAACCACCGGAGGCGACTAATCTATTACAACGCCTGATCTGGGAGAAACGACGGTTCGAAAATAGTCCAGGAAGACATTTCCTCGCCACAGAGAAGTCGTGTGCATTCTCAAATAAAAATGAGTAGGTCCACGAAGAAATTTGTATTTTTTAGGATTTATTTATCTATTTCGTTCTTACATACGTGTATGTTTCCAGCTTGTTGATTTCGTCAGAGAACATATATGGCACAAAGCCTTGTTAATGGGGTACTCAATGAGACTTGAACTCACTCGTGTTTGCAGCTTGAATGGTTTTCAGTTGGTTTTGGGTTTATATAGAGGTCTTCTCTTTTTCTTCGAGTTTGTTTTACCTTAGTCTGCTTTACTCCTCATTGGTCATTAATATTTTATATGTTTTTGTCGTTGTGTGTTGAAGTGGTTTCGGATTTCATTTACAGTTATCTGTGACTGCGCGTCTTGAGATTTTTTTCTGATTTACTGGTAATCATGTTTTACTAATAATGTTCGTGTATATATATATATATATATATATGTATATATATTTGTATCCATTTGTGTGTGTATGATCCATGTTTTATTTAATTTTGGCTTAAATTAATCTATTTTTTTTTCTTTTATTTGAAGTAGAGTGTAGTCGTTAGTTTGGTATAAGTAAAGTTGGTGACCATAGTCGAGGGCGACTCGAAGGTTCCATTTTCAATAGCTACGACACCGAGGTGTAGGGGAGGGTGCAACTCCTTTCTCTGTTTGCTCCACTCTACCCTTGATGCGTACCTTATAATGCTGAGTGTAAAGCAAGGCAGCATCAAGTACTATACATTTGGTATGACTCGACCTGGGATTGAACCCATCCCGGGCCATTGGCGAACACTCTAACTACAAGGCTAATGATATTTTAAATTCACCTTGACCACATTCGTATAGGTGTTTCGATACATTTATAGGGTTTGAGGGAATTAGTTAATTTCCCGAACACTATATATTTTAGGCACTAGAAATGAATTACGAAACTATTCTTTGGTAACACAACAACGAAAGTTCTTATTTGCAGCTTTGTGGAGGTTTGTTCTTGGTGCTGCAAGACTCGTGGTGTTTAGGCTTGCTGGATGTTTGAGACGAAATGGCTTAGCGGGATGCTGGAAATGGCAGCGTGTCGTTGGACGTGTGAGGGAAGTATTCAAAGTCACAGTGTAGTTTTGTGTCGAGAGCGGAGTGGCGCTCGGATCGACATAGTAAATTTTTGTGGTGCTTGTGGAAGGCATGCTGAACGTATCTAATTCATATTCAACTGGGATTCCTTGGTCTAAAATATATTAGACGCAAAGAATCCATAAATTAGAAGGTTCCCTCGCTGTGCTGCTGCTAGGGTTAAAGCCACAGTGATATGTCCGCACTGGGTGGCTTGTTTAGCTAAAGGGCATCGCTAAGCAGGGGCGACCAGAGACACGTCCGTTCTGGTCGCCGTCTCGAGCCGAAGAGAGTGTGTTTGGCCGCTCACCCGTTTTGCTAGCCGGAAATGAAGGTCCGGGCTGAATGGGATAAGTCATCCTGATTGGGTGAAATTCAGTGTTAAATTAAATAGCGCGCCAAAACAAAATACGAGATTTTCCTCTTCTCTACACATTTAATTTTCTATTTTCTGTTATTTTAATGTTGCTCTTGTGAAGTGATTTTCTTGTATTAAAGGCATATGTTGACCTTATGTATATTTCTTTACACTTGCTACATTTGATTATGTAGACTACGTTTTTTGAGTTGCAGGTTAAGTCTTTATTTATTTTGAATTTTATTTCCGGGATTTTAAAGATATAGTATTTCCCTTCTATAATTATATCACATATTGTACATCGTTCATTATTGCATTTTGTAACCTCTTGTGATGTGTTTTCTCCGAATGTAGAGGAGGTGAGCATTCTTTTAAGATTTTTGGGTTGTCTTTGGCTTTTAATGATTTTTGTTGTGTCAAGTATTTCTTTGATTTTGTCATTGTTTTTTAAGTTCTTCAAGATTTTTTTATTATTTCAGTTAATAATTCTGGGTTGATTTTTAGTGGGGTTCCTCGTTGTTATGCTTTTTCAGGTTCCCTAATTCTTTTTGTGGTATTTTTTCTGCTAATTCGAATATATATATATATATATATATATATATATATATACTTTCTGTATATATATATATATATATATATATATATATATATATATATATATACAGAAAGTGTATTGTATTACATACTTATATAATTATTGCAACTACAAGTAAACAAAAGACGAAACATCTATTTATTTCATGAATTATTTGAGAGAGAGAGAGAGAGAGAGAGAGAGAGAGAGAGAGAGAAGGGCGAACAAAACACTGTTCTTGGGTGCGTCGTTTTTCCTCGCAACTCAGATTAATGCGTATCAATGAAATGAAAATATTTAGTTTGATTAACATTTTACTTGTTATCAACAGATAAGCATAACGATAAACTAAAGTAAATGTATAATCTTACTCGATTAAAATGTTCCTGCAACAGCACAAATACAAACCATTCACAACTGAAGTCTTTTTTTCATTAAAAACTAAAAAATTAAAAAAACAAAAAAACAAACAACATTCAGTTGCATAATTTTTCTACATGAAACTCTAAAATAGAGAAAGCGTTAGTTATAGCATAGCTGATAAAGATATTGGTTCTATTTACCCAAGAGATTCGTATACAATTTCAGCCTCATGGACAGGGTGCAACGTAAGATCAATTTGTAGACGGAGTACAGCTGGTTTGCTAAAGAGCCTAGTCTGCTTTTCCCATATTTATTTATCCATAAATGAGAGAGAAGAGATGGATTCATGACTTTCCCAAGAGCATTATTTTTTAAATTTTCATTATCATTTTTTATCTTTTTATACTTTACTTTGCGCTACCGGAGAGAGAGAGAGAGAGAGAGAGAGAGAGAGAGAGAGAGAGAGAGAGAGAGAGAATTTTGGCAGCATATTATCATTTATACGGAACATTTTTTTTTTTTGAACTTCTGTTTTTTCTCCAGCTTTCTTATTAGTTCTTATTTTGTATCAGGATCCAATTGATGGAGAAGTTGCCTTAAGTTTTTCTCTCAAGTGCTTTCTATCATATCAATTGATAATCAGGGGTTTTTTGGCATTGTTTATTTTTCTATGTTTGGATACGATATTTATTTTGTTGTAAGGTTTATTATTAATTAGGGTGATTTAGTTAGTTGTATATTAATGTCTGTGTTGAATGCTATTTAATTTATGTTTGGTCTTTAAACCAAATTTGTATCACGATATATGTATATTCATATCATATATAATATATGTATGTTTATATTATTTATAATATACGTACATATGTGAATTTAGAATATACTCCAAGAAAGCTGTGTCCTGGTTGATGACACAAGACTTGCATTCGTTACTGATATTCATTTTTCGGAGCTCTGGGAGTGTGGAGTCAGACTTTGTTATTATTACTCCTCGGTCCACACTGGCCCACAGTGGCAGGGTATATCAAAATTATTTTTTATGAAATCAAATAGGGCTCAAAAGATTTACAAAATTTGCAAAGAAAAAACACATAAGAAAGAAGAAATAAAGAATTTTAAATTTTTCCCCTGGACATTTTCTAACTAATATGAGAGTGTCTTTAAAAAAAATTAAAAGGTTAAAAGATAAATAAAGAGTACAAAGTAAATGCAGATATATTACTTTCTCCAAACATTCTTTTATAACCAACCAATTTCATCAAAACAATTCTTTAAAAAAAATTGGAAGTCCATTTGATCCTATCGGTTGAATAAAATGACTGGAAAAAATCGTATAGTGCAGCTGGTGTATGTCAATGGTTAGGTATCACCATCCTCCATCGGACAATGGTTTCACTTCTCCCCCTTCTGATCGTGTGAACTGAAAATGAAGACAACATACATTCAAATCGAAGTACGAAAATATAACATCTGTTTATTGCTTTGCTATTCTCATAAAATTTTCGATACCCCATTATATCAAAGCGGTGCATAATAAACATGTCCCTTTGCAGTTTTTACACGTATTAATTTTTTATGCACAATGCCACAGAAATAACTTTTCCTTCGAAGATTCAGAAACTTCTTTCTTTATTATTACAGACGGACTAATCAAAGGTCTGAGTTATTTTATTCATTTATTTTTCCATATATTCTTAATCCGTTATCCAGCAATTTTCTTGCATTCGAAATCAAAGATAAACATAATTAAGGGCAAAATTTTTTTACAGTTTTCAATTTCTGCATATCGGTTGCATATGGCAATCAATCTAATTTGGCATTTTTTAAAACTTACACGGTAATTAATTAATTACGGTTTTCCAAAGAAATATTGCTTCATACGTTCTCCCTCATTGTTAGCGTAATATAAAATAAATACTAAACAGTTATTAGTTTAAATATTAAATAAATACTACAGAATTTTTTCTGATGATTTTACTACTAACAACATCGGCATCATCTAAATATGGAAATAATAAAAAGGAAATATTGTGTTTGGTTTAAAGAATGCCATGTTATGAAAAAATCACAATAGTATTCAATTTAAATCTCATCGGGTTGAAATTAAAATAAGAACAATAAAGTCATAACCGTTTATTAAAACATCCAAAACCTACGAAAACGTTTTCAGTTTATCTGTCATGGATGAAATTTGGGTTAATTTTAACCAAGTATCAATAAATTTACATCAGTTTTATCGCCTTACAATTAACAGCCTTTGGTTAAATTTTAGGCCTAATTAGTTAGATTGTTACAGGTGATTGATGAATAATGATCAATTATCATGGGTAGCCCAAAATCAGTGAATTGCCAGAAAGGGGGTTCTTGTACGGAACTGAGAGGGGTCTTGAGTGAAATGGAAGATTGTTTATAATTTTCAATGAATTTTATCGATCTTATCTACAATAGCAAATTTAACTTTGATTGATAGATTAGGTTTAAGCTAAAAACCACCTATAAATTCTAATTATAACCCAAATTAGACAACTCTTCGGCACCCCTCGGTAATTAGTCTATTAAAATTTCACTTGCTGAAGCAGTATAAGGTCGATAAAGTTCACCGATACCTCTAAAATCTAAAGTTACTGTTTGATTATTGAATGTTAACTTAATAGTCGAATTCGATCTTCTTAGAGAAAAAATTCTTTAAAAAATGGTAGAGGTGTTTGTAACGATAGCTCTTTCAAAAATCAAAGGAAAGCATGAGTTTAGTTTGAAGGAGCCCCTCCTCACAAGAGTAGGGTCAGTATCAATCCTTGATGCCTGGTGTATTTGAAATGAAATTTGATTAGCCAATTTCTGAAACAAACCTTTATGTGTATAAGGGGCTTTCACATGAATTATAATTCCACCCTCGTGGAGAGGTGGATGAAAACTTTCACCCAACAATTTTTTTAAACAAAATAAAACTGAATATATTTCCTTACTGATTCCAATCATATGGATTAGGTGAAAAATAATTTCGGAGAATGATGTAAACAGAACAAACTGCATTGAAATATAAAAAAATCAACTAAAATTTGTTTTTACTTATTTTTATGGTACAGGGTATCTTTAAAAAATTATTTTCAAAATTTCATCACTTATGTTTCTTAATTATTACTAACACAATTTTTGTCATAAACGACTGGTTTATATACAAATTGATTGACACTTCTTTCTATGTGTTAAAGATGGTAGCATTAATCATATTGACGAATTGAGAATGCAGAGCAACAGTTGATTGAAACCCTTTCAAATCAACTGGGTAATCAGAAGAAAGAAAAAAACAGGAAAAGAAGTAAGCAAATAAAAAATAAGTTGGAAGAAAAGAGAAATTGAAAAATACGAAGCAAAAATATGATGTGATAAAGAGAAGTGGTCTTCAGCTCTGTAGTCTACCTAGTTATTACTCATAAAAACATTACAGATAAATTTGAATTTCTAAAATGTTACATGTTAGTGTAACAATGGAATTTATTCTGTAGTGAGACCAGGTTGTATAACATACACACACACACACACACACTCATATATATATATATATATATATATAAACACTTAAAGCATGTATGAAAATTTTGAGCGAAATAAAAGACACCAATTAACAAGGAAAAGAAGTCCACATAAGGAGCCACAAATAAAAGATAAAATAGCAAGATAGACAACAGAGAAATACAAATGTAACAAATGTAGAGACATTACCTGTCTTTCAACAGTAAAAAATGACAATTCAAGAACAAGTTAATGTCTAAATTGTTGTAAGAACAAAAACTGCTACCAGCTCTGGAACACATTAAGAATTATTCAAAGGTGACAGAAGGAATCATAAAAAGAAAATTGAGTCAGACCCCAAATAGAAAGAAAACACTCAAAGAAAAATGCAAAATGAAAATGCAGAATAAACCAACAGAATGAGGTTAGTTGCTAGAAGTAAGGTTCTTATTTATGTGGAAAATGAGGAAAATTGTATTGAGAAAAAAGAAATATAAACATCTATGATTCAAAGAAGAAAAAATGTAATAGTTCAAAGTAAAAGTTAATAATTTCTTTTTAAAGGAAATTTATTACTTCATTCATATAGGCCTATGAATATTGCAATGCAATGTTTTAATGCTTGATATCTTTCATCAGTATCCATCAGATGGTAAATTTAATGATTGCTGTCACAAAGTTAAGATACTTCTCCCTTATCAAAGAGAACCACTGGTATATGTGGTTTAGTGAGTAATCTGAGGAATTCAGATCAAATATTTCATAGACAAATTCAGATTTTACAATTCAGCACTTTCCTTTCCTTAATGAGAACACAAATATCAGATTCTAACTAAATACCTGACCAGAGCTTACTATATATACAAAGTAATAAGTGTAAAGTGATGTATCATCATTACCTGACATTTTTTTTTATAATTTTTACCAAATTGGGAAATGTATTTCGAAAAAAGTATAAAACGTATAGCAATTTTTGACTACAGGTCTTTTGTACAATTGATGAAATTTTGGATTAGACTGTATAAAAAGTGATTTTGACCTTATGAAGATGTCATCAATCGTGGAAAAGTGATTTTTACAAAAGTAACATGTTTTAATGCCATCTTCAAATTTTAACCTTTGAAGATGGCATTTCTTCATTAATGGACATTGAATATCATTTCAACTTTCCAAAATCACCTGGAACATGTTTTTATTTTTCTCCATTCCAGTGAAAATTGTTATTAAAAGGGTCTAAAGTTGAATATATTTGATGAAGATTATCCAGAAATTTTTAAAATCACAGAATAGGAGCCCTTATGCTAGTATACATATATTTGAGTTGTTTTATGGACTTGATATTAATTGCATAAAACATATGGAAAATTAGGATATCATCAAACAAAATTTATAAGCACAGAAGTTTCACATTAATGGATATATGTTTGTAGTTGAATGTATAAGTTTAGAATGAAGATAGTGTAATGGATTGTTCATGATTAAATGAATCCATTGATTGTATGAGTGCTGTAAGTGTGTGATTGTCCAAGTACATTAAGTAAATGGGTATATGCTTTTATAAATGCAGTAAGTGAACAAGGGCAGTAAATATGTGAGTTCAGTGATTATGCTACAAACAGCAGTGATTGCATGGGTTCAGTGATTATAAGAGTAAATTATTGTGTGGGTGTAGTAAGTACAGTGATTGTATGATTATATTATGTGTGGAAATGTACTGAGTTTACAAATGCAATGTGTAGTGAATGCTATCATTTTATGGGTGTGCAAGTGCAGTAAATGTGAGTGTAAAGATGCCGAGAGTGTACCAGTGATATGAGTATCAGTGTCAGTGTATGATTTTGATAAACAAAACACCCTCTGAAAGAGAATTCTGTAACACATTTGTATATGAATGATATACGTAATGCTGAAGCAGTTATTACTTGCATTATTTGGTTGCTATTGCTAGGGTTCTGGGTGAGACTTAGATGGTCACTTAAAGAAAATAAAATCAAAGAAGAAGAAGAAGAAGAAGAAGAAGAAGAAGAAGAAGAATTATTATTATTATTATTATTATTATTATTATTATTATTATTATTATTATAATAATAATTATTATTATTATTATTATTTTTTTTTTTTTTTTTTTTTTTTTTTGTCACTGCAACTCAAAGCAGAATAATAGCTTTATCTTAGTTCAAGATGCACAAACTGATATATTTGTATATCAATTTAGATTTTATGATAAACTGATTTAATATGACAACTATCACATATATATATATATATATACTAAGGTATGTGGAATATTCTCTGCCCAATCAAGAAAGGAATGACCTAGAATCATGAAATGTACATACTATGCTATATATTCACTCTACAACTCAACAGATTTGGCAATTTGTTTTCGTTTTTTTTTAACTTATCAAAAAAATTCAGTAAAACTTCCCAAAATGTTTGATTTCTTAGTTTGGCTGATAACTTTTCAGTACTTCTTTCTATATACATATCTCACAAAAGTACAAAATCAAAAAGTGTTAGCACCCAAGTGACATATTTGAATTTTAAAATGAAGCTGACACAGGTTAACCAAGTTCCAAAATTGTACAACATTTTGGTAAATACAGCCACAAAAATACTTTAAAATCTTAAATATTGCTAGGTTTGTTTTTTTTTTAGAGAGATAAAGCAAATTGTTGCTGCATGACTAGTGATAAAAATTTTCACTCATATATTTTGTCGTATATGTAAATTATTTGTATAATGCTGCCATCTATAAGCGTTTTTCATCTATAAAACAGATTGGTTCAATATTGCAAGTACTGTGTATGTTGCTGAAAAATTATTTTTGTGATTTCTTTCATTTGTTATTTTGCCATTATGTCACATCCAACAATAATATAACAATTTTTATATTAAATTTAAAGTATTGATGTTTCTAATTTAGTATAGGATTTTGATTTGCTGGATTTTGAATATTATAGATTATAAATAAAATCAATTTCAAGACATTTTAAAATTTTGTCACATATTTTGAATGGATTTAATTTTCAGATATTCCATATGTAAAACCCTCTTATATATACATACATAATTACTTCCGAATTGAGAATCCTGAACTATGTAGCTTTAGTTTGCAACCTGTCTAGGAGAAGGACAATTCTGAATTTAAACCTGTTTCATGGGAAAAAGTTTGGGGAGAGAAATCAAGAACTGGACTTCTTAAAGCAGTACAATACTGTCTTCAACTTTGCAGGGATGATAAGCCATATTAACTCTCATTCTTCTTTTTGACAACATTGGTAGCATGGAGTGGAAAAGCTTACTGCATAGGCAACTGCCTATCTTCCATACAACCTGGCTCTGTCCTGTTCCCCAGAGATGGAATACAACTTTCTGTGGTTTCATGAGAATGTTATAGAGACTAGAGTAATGGTTTACAGAATGGGAGTCATATTGGATAGTTACTATAAATTCACAAATGTTCTCTCATCAATTGTATAATAGTTAAAGCAAATTCTCAATATTTCTATTTTATTTCTGAATAATGTAAGCACAACAAATGTTAAATTAAATCCGTTTGACAATTTTTTTTTGAAAATTTAACATTTCTGAAAGATCAGCAAATATATTTAATTCTATTTGAAAAATTAAAGAATATAGTATTTCATTTTAAAGAATATGTTGATTATTTGTAAATGAATAATACTTAACATTTCAATCATCAGAAATTCTTATTTGATGGTGGGTATAAATAATACCAAGACTGAGTTACAGTCATGTCATACTGAAATCACTGGTTCCCATATGCAAAGTTAAGCAGCAATGATTCTATATAGTTTTAATATGGGTAATCCCTTTGGAACAGCAGGTGCTGTGAACAATCCAAGGCATATATGCCAGATGAATCAAAGCTTAGTAAATAATGATACAGGGAAAGTATTTAAATTTGTAGTTAAAGGGAGATAACTGGATTGGTAAAAAAAAAAAAGGTTTTGTAATAACTGAACATTTGTTCTTTATTTTTTATTGTTTTTCTTGTCAAAATCATTTGTTAAAACACTATAAAGACTAGTCAACTGTTAACCATGAAAATAGAACTGAGACATTTATATATTAATTCTTCATAACAAACTTATCTTGACTAATTTTTGTCTGAATTTATGAGATGAGCAATTATCATTACATTATTTACTAATGTACTCAGACTAGTTTCCCTATCTTAGTTCAGTCTCTAATCAAGGATATAGGGCCATAGACCTCACCTATAAATAGATACCCACATACCCTCATGGATATCCAAACCTTCAGCAGATAACTACCAAATCCCTACAACTATACTCAACAGAAGTAAAACCTAAAATGATATTTAAATAAAAGTAAGTAAATTTGGTGACCTTAGTGGAGGGAGACCCAAAGGCTTCCTTTTCAATAGCTACTACACTGAGGTGTAGGGGAGGGCGCTACTCCTTTCCCTGGATTGTGCTATTTTACTCTTGATCCTTACCCTATAATGCTGAGTGTTAAGCAAGGCAGCATCAAGTACCATTTTTTGAGTTTTAGGTATGACTCGACCTGGGATTGAACCATGGTCTCCTGGACCATTGGCAAACACTCTACGCATAATTAGTAGAATATTTAAATACCTACACATAAAACAACCAAACCCAACAAAGAAAGAATAAAACAAAAAGTTCTTCAGCATAAAATAACCTAAGGGTTGACTTGCTGTAAATGCCAACCAATTAACCAACCTGTCTCAACATTTTGGCTTTTTTAAGGTTCAGTGGAAGAGATTTACTAGTGACATCACAAGGATGAATTAAATTGGAAGAATTACCAGATATGAGATATCCCTATCATGGACAGCAGAATTAGAACAATCTACAATGGCCTAATGAGTAGAGTGTTTGCCAATGATTTGGGAGACCAAGGTTCAATCCCAGGTTGAGTCATACCAAAGACTCAAAAAATGGTATTTTATGCCACCTTGCTTAGCACTCAGCATTAAAAGATGAGGATCAAGGGTAAAGTGGAGCAATCCTGGGAATAGAGTTGTGCCATCCTCTACACCTTCAATGTAGTAACTTTTGACAAAGGTCGCTAATTTTACTTACTTTACCTTGGAAATTGAATAAATAGTTTCGTTCAAAATTCCCAGAATGTTTCTATGATAGATTTGAAAAAGATTAGAGAGTATAACAACCAAAATGAAGACATTTGTTTGGGTACTTCTTGTGGCTGTGGGACTATTTTTCATAGCTATTCTTTACTTCCCCGCCTCTCTCTCTCTCTCTCCTGCTGTGATTTTAAATTTACAAACCATTGAGTGTATTGTTTTACCTTTGTGTTTGTGTGTGTATGTGTGTTTTAAGTATGGTCAACAATATTAAGCATTAAAGTTTGAAAATGATTAGAGATATTCATAGTTTTCTCTATTTTTGCTGGGATCCTGCACCACTAAACCACACAAATATGAAAAGAAGATTGCACTAATTGTTTATGTAACTCGTATCATACAGCATTGCCCATAAATATATCTATCATCAAGATGAAAGAAAATACTAAAGAAAAAGTTGTCCTCTTGTGTTGCCCTCTTGGCTGGGGCTATAGAATACACTGACTGCACCTCTGCAAAGAGGTAAGATACTCTCCACAGTGAAGCTATCAATTGGTTATGAGTGGCAACCCATAACACTGGTTTACAAAGAAATTGAGGCAAGCACAAAAATACCCGTTTTTACCTAATTTGATGGTGCTGAATTCAAATTTGAAATCTGCTTTTACTCATCACCTCTAGTTTTTTAGATATGCGTAGTGTGCATTTTGTGCATATACAGTACATAAAGGCATATATGAATTCAGGGCTAATTCTAATATTGTGAGACTTATGGCTTATTTTTTAGTTATTATGCACTAAATGTAAGTGATAGCATTACATTATATATATATATATATATAGATATATATATATATATATATCTCAAGACGGATTTTCACAGTTAAGGCAGCAGGTCTCAATCCACACTCTGGCAGTCATTGGAAGAGGTTGTCTGGCAAGCGGCACAAGAGTTTGGTGTCCCCCAACTATTGTGTTACACATCTTTTGGGTTACTAAATATTAGTATTACATTTTCAAATGCACATTTAGTTTTACTTTGTTATATTTTCAGATTCTCCAATGGCTTCAAGCACGTCAAAATGTCAAGGATGCCTCAACAAAGCTAACTCATTCTGCTACGTGTGTGGGGACTTCACAACAGTTGCACAGCGTTGAACCATCACTTCCCTCCTCAGAACCACCTACTTTCACTATTTTGACTGTAAAATTGGTGATCAGGACAAGTCTTGGGCTCCACACATCTGTTGTAAACCTTGCTACAATGGACTAACTGCATGGTTTAATGGCAAGAAAGTGGCTTTCAACTTTGCAATCTCGATGGTTTGGAGAGAGCCACGAAACCATGCAGATGATTGTTATTTTTGTTTAACTAATATAACTGGTTTCAATGCTTCTTCTAGGAAAAAGATCAAATATCCCAACCTTCAATCTGCTATGAGACCTGTTCCCCATTCAGATGATCTTCCTGTACCCACACCTCCAGTAAATAAGGATCTTCTTTCCTCATCAGATGAAATGCCTTCAAGGGAGAATTCTGACAAGTCAATATCTTTGGAAGTTATTGAGTCTACATATTTAGGAACAAGTGGCAATGAGGGTTGATGTACCATTAAATGAAATAACCTAACCCAACCTGTCCTCTTGCAGAGTCTGCTCTGCCACCATTTTAGAAATCATTGATTAAGTGTTTGTTTTAATCTTTTGCACATATTGATCAGGCAAGAATTTCCAATGAGGAACCAAATTTGGTTGTCTAATTTTTAAAACAAATATCAATTTTTTTTAAATACAAAGGGACAAAATATCTATAGAGTCAGTGAAAATACCATTTTTCTTCTAAACCAAAGATACCAGATTTTATTATTTCTAATGGAAGATTATACAGACAACACAGATATGCTTAGGAATTATTTATTACCAGACTCTACCACATTGGAATTAAAAATGAAATTGTATTTATATATATATATATATATATATATATATATATATATATATATATATATATATATCAGTAATATCCAGTCAGTGTCCAAAGACAATGGGTGTGGATTATTCATGTAATCCATATTTGCTGTTTTTCAACCTCAAATTAGATGTGTAGAGTCATCTGATGAGATGAAGATAATCATGATATTCTTCACCAAAATGAATTTATAGAGACAATTTAACCAGGTTTGAGCTTTCATTTTTGAATTGCTACATATTTATATTTTTGGTTACAAAATATAAGTTATTCTTTTTTAAGTTTCTACAATTTTCATATTTTATGTATAGGACTGAAATTATGTAAAAACTTTCACAAAATCACAATACTTATGACTATAAAGAATCTGAGTAGCTTTGTCATTGGTAATTGTCAAAAAAAAATGAAAACACAAGTCTAATATTATAACATTGCTGTTCATATTATGTGTACAATTAAAATTTTAGATGTCTAATGAGTTGCAACTCATTATACATCTAGAATTTTAATTAATCTTGGGGATATCATTTCTGTTCCAAGTGTCAACTTTTAGAATGTCTACTCCTTAAGTTATATGTTATTTTTTTCATTGTGGGTTATTTTGTTTTAATGAATATACCTTCAGAAGTCTTTTTTCTTATTTTATTTTACAGAGAATTTTGGTATTTTCTACAAGTAGTTTACAGATGTGAGTATAAGGGTTTTGTTTCTGAGTAATGTGTTGCCTAATTGCTATTTGGTCACATAGGTGGAAAATTAAACGATCTCTACTTTTTTCTGTAGATTAAAGTACCACCTATCTTATTTGATAAAACATTCCTAAAGCGTATATATATATATATATATATATATATATATGTGTGTGTGTGTGCGTGTGCATAAAGTTATGTACTACAAGTAGATTAGGTCTTTAAACATAAGATTTATGATATTCAACACAAAACTGGGTAAAAGTTTTATTCTGTTCTCATTTAGAGGCAGCAAATTTGCAACCTTGTTTATATATCCTTGGAATTTGATCAAGTATCTTTGTTATTGTAGCAGGAATAATAAAGTAATGGTACAGCAATATAAGAGACCCTAGTTGTGTCTTGCCTGTCTGCCTGGATTGAACTCATGTGCTTCAAAATGTTGAAAACATGATTTAAGAATGCTGTAGGACACACGGTTTGATTCCAGTGTCTGGACATATGAAAAGTTGCGTAGGCTCTGCAGTAAATAAATTGAGAGCCCCAAAAGAGAGTTGACAAGTTTCACAGCTCTTGTAATTCACAAACTGGCTTTTGGGTAGGCCATCTGGAATTTGTGTTGAGTAGTTATTTGCTTACTATGACACCTTGGCCTCACATGGTCATCCCCCAGGTCTTTTCCAGCTTGCAGGACTAAGTTTATTCCTCAGTGCCTGAGTTGCCTCATAAGGGGAATGTCAGCAGGGTCAAGAATTTTTGCATCTGCTGTGCATGAGTTTCGATTCCTACGCAGGTCTGTTTGGTATTGACTGTTGAGCTGAATTGCCTGGTCCCAGGGGCTGTCCTCTACTTCAGGCAATACTTGTTTTGCAGGGCTGAATTCACAGCTTAGCACCTTAGGCGCTCCAATATGGGGAATGCTGATGGGACCAAGGATTTTATGTAATAGCCATGCATGAGTTCATGCACCCCCCCCAATATAAAATGATCTTGTGTCTCATCCTGATATAGTGGGAAGTCAGTTAAATACCAAGTTTTTTTTAGGTGTCTAGCATAGTGGATGGTTGTATTTTTATTGAAGGCTACTGAATTGTTGCAGATTTCAGTGCTGGAATTCATGAGTCTCAGATCTGAAATTGATTCCATGGGTCAATTCTCACAATTCTCTTTATTTCTTTGACTATAAAATTTTGCTGATCACATATTTTATATTTTCTAAAATTTGTTTTATTTTTCAGAAAAAAGAAACTAGCAACTGTGATAATCAAAAATGGCCACTCATGATGAAAATCCAGTAACCCAGGAAGTGTTGATCAGTAGAGAAAATACTGCTGCTTCAGAGTCTCCATTTCTTGGAAATCCCAGAAATTTGGATCCAGACGTTGAAATGAAAGATGGTTCAAATGTCAACATTGAGGATATGAAAAAGCCTCAAACATATAAAACAAAAGTTTTGTTGACTCTATGGATATTTTGTTCCTTTGTATCTTTGGTAAGAATTCAATATGTCATTTTCTGTTAGTTTTAAAATTGAGACTGCCAAGCTTGTTTCCTTAGTGGAAGTTCTTGTCTGAAGAATTTGTGCTAAAAGTAGATGTGCTCTGGAACAAATACTTAATGATTCCTAACATAGGCAGCAAATTTCATATGGAGACAACTTTTATCTTTTGGTGGAGGGAGGATTTGAAATTTTAGTGGGGAGCTAAAAGCATCCGATTGGCAAGATAAAATTAAAAAAGAGTAAAAATGGTACAATGAGTACACAAAGGTCTTAGAAAAAAACATAGAAAATTGGCTGGCAATGATTATAGGGTGCAGGAATTTTGGCCCTTTCTCTCATGAGATTCAGGTAGAATCATAAAACATTCTTTCGGAATAGGATCTTCAAAGCGGTAGGTCAATCCGCATCCTTGCTCATTTCCAAGATACTGAGATAGATTCAGAATTGCCTTAGCCCAATGGTGCCTACAAAGTAAAATATATTAACTCTCTTTAATTTGTATATTTTTTGTTTTAAACTAATTATTCCTCAAACATGGTAAATGTAATTGCACTTTTATGCTATCCTCTTTTTCAATAAGGAGCTTGTCACAGGCGTCACGTAGCTTTATTTCCTGCCTCTCCTTTTTCTTCTGCTGAGTCTCCAGTCTCTCCATCACCTCCTCTTGAGCCGCTTTCTTCTTCTGGCATTTCAAGCTTGCTATTAGGGCAAGATGTTGGGAATTTGTTGACTTAAACCCTTAAAATTAAAGGAGACATACCTTTTTCTTTCTGGCAAGCGCAGTTAGTCATTTAGACATGAGATAAGTTCCAATCAAATAACGAAGCAACACATCAGGACTGCTATCAACACATGAGATATTTCATTTATTTTAAAACAACAACTAAAAAAACAAAAGTCTAAGACCAGGTAACTCACCCCTACAAAAATGGTTTCGAGCAGATAACCTCTGGCCCAACTGTTATTACTGGCTAAAGTGAATTTCAACCCTCCTCGCTTGCAGTCAGACTTGTTCAATAATTTCTCTAACACCTAACATTTTCTGAGCTTCACAAATTGTGAGCTTAGAAGTGCTTTTTTCAACATATCAGCAACCATGTTCTTGCTTTCACAATATTCAAGTTGAATAGCTTTCTTTTCAACTTGTTCACAGATGTAATGGAACTTAATGTCAATATGTTTTGCTCCTCCATGATACTGTAGATTTTTCGCCATGCATATTGTGGATTGGTTATCCTTCTATATAAGTGTGGATTTAACTGAGGCTTCATTGAGATCATTTTGAAGACGTTGCATCCATACAGTTTCTTGTGCTGCACTTGCCAATGCCATGTATTCTGCTTCAGCTGTAGATAATGCCACACAAGATTGTTTTTTGCTTCTCCAACTGATAGCAGCTCCACTCAATTTAAATAGGTAGCCTGAAGTTGACCTGCGGTCATCCAAATCACCTGCCCAGTCTGCATCAGAATATCCAATGAAATCCGTCACCTTCTCCTTGTCATACAGCAACCCATAGTTCTGTGTACCATTTAGATAATGCATGATGTGTTTAATGGACTTCCAATGTTCCATAGTAGGCTTGGAACAAAATCTGACTACATTACTGACAGCATAGGCTATATTGGGTCTTGTTCTTGTTGAAAGATATAATAGACTTTCGATTGCCAACTGATACAATTCTTGATTGAATAACTTGCTGTCCTCAGTGGCTTTGGTTAGCTTTGCACCAGTATCAATTAGTGTTGCTGTAGGTTTAGAATTTTCCATTTGAAATCTTTTCAAGACTTCTGCTGTATATGCTGGTTGTCGGATCCAGATCATTCCTGACCCTGGATGAGCAATTTTGACACCCAAGAAGTAAGGGAGTTTTCCCCTATCCTTGATGTCAAAACTTTCTGAGATGTTTTTAATGAATTCTTGGATACGTGTCAAAGACTTGCTTGCCAGAATAATATCATCAACATAAACAGCTGCTATGAAGATCTCTCCTCCTAACATGTCACTCTAGATTCCACAATCCATAAGCTCTTTTCATTATTATTGGTTGTTAATGCATGGTGAGCAAACAATCCACAAACATGTTCGTTTTTAGAACAACTAGGCACAGTGAAAACATTTTGGTCCCTTTTTGTTGATATGGTGTTTTGATGTCATGGCTTTTGACTTAGCACCACCAGTTTGTTTTTCCCTCATTTTATTTTCCTCATATAGCAGTCATTCTGTGACTAAAGCCCATTTAGATACATCTTGACCTGCTTCAAGTGCTGTCACTAACATATGATAAGATTCAGGAAGGTTAGCCAGGAGATGTACTACTCTGTCTTCCTCATTAAGGGAATCGCCAATAACAGATAACTCATTGAATGTTTCTGTCATCAATTTTATGTGATTATGAACAGAATCACCTTCCTTCAGTTTAAGAGAATATAATCTCCTCCTTAATGCTAGTTTGTTAGCCCACATCTTCTTCTGAAACTGGTCAGTTAATTTTTCCATACTACTCCTGGATTGTCTGGATCCCCAATTAGGTACAAAAGTGACGGTTCTAGAGAGAGTACAATCATCGCCAATGCGCGATCTTTGTACGATAAATACTTTGCATGTAATCCATTTTCTGTTCTAGAATCGGGAACTGTTGAAGTTGCCATGTCTTAAGATAAGGATATGTAGAGTGAAATTAGACGAAGGAAAATAAAACACGTGTGCTTCTTGAAAAGGAGAATAGAAGATTAATTTTATTTTACAAAAACGAGAGTTACACAAAACAAATGCTTGAGTTATCTAACATGATTTACCTCTTTTTAACACTCCCGTATGCTCTCAAATTAATACTTTTAATTATTTCCATACATATGAGAGCACAATCCAAAAAGAGTTTAAAGTCCAAATAAAAGTCTTTTGAATCTCTTTAGCTTTAATTTTGTCATGGGTTTTGTCATTATGTCAGCAATCATATCTGTGGTTGGACAATCTCTATTTTCTTCTTGTGTAATGCGTCTCTGATGAAATGATATTTTATATCGATATGTTTACACCTCGGTCTATTTAAAGGGTCCTTAGATAGAGCGATTGCACCTTGGTTATCTCCAAGTATTTTTGCAGGTTCATATCTCTGGTGAGGGTCCATTCCATTTAATAGCTTTCAATTACTGGCCATTGGAATGCGTCACTTCCTTCCGGTGTATCACCTTGGAATAGCATTTTTGGGCCGGGTCGAAGGTCAAAATATAACATTCATCCGTTAATTATTTTTCAAAATTCCACATGTGGAATTTTCTTCACGTTCGTCTCCATCAACCTCACACATATTTTACAAAATAATTTACAAAGGACAATAATGGCTGAAAACACAAAAAAAAAAAACTTGAAACACAGCAAATAAAATCTTACTTAGAGGGCGACCTTCTCTCTATGTAACACTTGCCCGGCTAATTATTATCTAAATTTCTCTTACTATCTTTGCGTGGTTGGCCATCTTGACATGCGTGCATTTTTTATCCTCTCAACACAGCGGGCCCTCCATAATTCCTTGAAGAAATTTCAAAACCCTAAAAGGACCATACTCTGGTCCCATATCCTGGTCACAAACTTAGTGACCCTGGTCATTCCAGCAATACATTTCGCCTGGATTCCTCATGACCACACTCCAGTTCTTTGCTCAACAGGTTCCTTCCTGGAGTAACCGGAGAATTTCATAAACTAAAACACAATATCTTCAAGGCCCAAAGCATTCCACAAAAATCCACAAAAATCATGGCCCAAAACAAAGTATCACAATACATCCGAATGTATCACAATCTGGCACGCATGCAGTAAACCACCTAAAATAGTCCACACAAAATACTAATTAGCAATGTGTTACCCATTTTTTTTCATTAGGTTTCTGTTTCCATGCCATTGGTTTGCAAGCCCTTGAGGAACATGCCTTACCTGATCAAACCCGCGCTGGGTTTCTTTTCAATTTAATCAGGAACCCTCGTGGCTACCAATATATAGGCACCTCGCCTTTCCCAGATTCGTTTCACTTTGCCAAATCACACACGAATCCAAAACACCATCGTGACTGAAAGACTCAGACATCATCCACAAAATTTTGGAGTAGGCCACGCCTTTTTTCTTCTATTCCATCCTCGGAGCTCAAAACTTAAAAATATTAGAAGCCTCCATAGGCCTTTGCAACTTCATGGGCCGGCGAATTCTTCGATAGAATTACTTCCTTTGCCGTCTACCCTACAACAATCTGCACCAATTGGATGAATGTCTGTCCTATTCTCGCGTCAGCCACCGATTCCTCAAAACAGAAACCCCCCCAAAAAATATTTCCTATTCCACGAAAACCCCAAATTCTAAAAAAAAAATTTTTAGAATCAATATAATTACAAATATTAGTAAACCTAGAATAGAATCCTCTGTTAATGGTTTTCGTCAAATTTCATAATATGAACAGGAAAAAAAATTTCTAATGTCGCCTTTAAACTCAAACAAACTCAAAAAGTTTCACTTTACAACAAGTCAAAACAATGTTACAATCACAGTTCAAAAATGTTCAGTTTTCTTTTCCTCTTTTTTTCAATCTATGTAGTGATGTACTGTCTATTTTACTAAAAATGTCTGTTCTTTCTTTTTTTCATATGCTGTGTACAACAATGTCCAAGTTTCTTCTCTTTCTTTTTTTTTCTTTCCGTCTTTTTTCTATTGTCCTGTACGTTTTTGTTTTTGTTTTCATTTTCTTTTTACTTTTTTTTTTCATTTTTTTTTTCATAATAAATTGCTCATTCAATGTCCCTTTTTTTTTCAACCTTATATCTACCTCTCTGTCTTTACCTTATCACGATAACTATAGGTTCGCTTCCCAGTTTATTCAATTTCAGTCTATAGTACCATAAATGAGGCCTGATTTATAATACAACTTTTTCAATAGCTTACGAGCATTCTTCTTCTTTTATTTTATTTTTCTTTTCACAAAATATCCCGGGTTTTTTTTCTAAACAACCCAAACTTTTATAAATTCTGCCAACATTTCCCAATTCAAAATATTTCCGAATCTGCGAATCTTCGCCACACTTGGTTCCGTCAAAATTCTGCGCATCTCTTAATTACATCCAAAACCCTGTTTCAAAATATCTTCCCCAATAACAATCTCAAAGCTTCACTCCAGGGGGAACTCACAAAATACCTCTCTGCCTCGTCAGACACAAAAAACATCTGTCTCTTAGTTACTCTGCCTCCACGGCAAGACCGTTTTCAAGGCAATACCTATGTCTTCAATAATTGATATCAACAATTTCTACAGCAAAACAACCGGCCTGATTCTACCAGCGCCGAAAATATTGATTCTCCCAACTTCATAAATATCGAAAAAGTATATGCGCATTATTCAAACCACCAATGTGCAAAATTTTTTTGGACAAACCCATTGATGCTCCCAGGATTACATTTCTCTGATTAAAATTCTCATTTCCAATCCACAAGTTCCAAACATAAAAACTTGCCCAAAAGATCTTAACACATATGCGGGATTCCAAATCTTGGACTGAAATTCTAATTTTCAATCACCACTTGTCTGGACCAGTGAAAAGCTACAATGAATTTTTTTTTCTTACAAAGACCTATTTACGATAAAATTCCCATTGATAAAATTTATTGTTTACGATGAGCTGTCTATCAAAAAACGGACAGCAACTGTCCCCTTGTCATCTTTTGTTTTCCCTTCTTTTTTCCTCCCTCACTTCGATATAATATTACACATAGCAGTAATTTCAATTTTTATCTAGGGACCACACATTTTTAAAAAAAATTATTTCCAATTTTATGCTTCTAGAAAGCCCCTTGTCATTAAAACAAATCTTTCACTATTATACCCAATTTAAATAACAGAGAGAGATAGAAGTTACATGAATGAGCAATCCACTTACATATCCTGTTTTTTTTTCTTTCTTTTCTCTTTTCTGTTGCTGGTTTGTTCTTGTTTCTTGTTTTCTTTCTTTTTTTCTTCTTCTTCTTTTCTTCCAGCACGTTGCATTGTTTTCTTCTTTTCTTTCTGTTCTTTCCATGCCGGTTCGTTCCTCTTATTGTTGATGGTTTGTTCTTGTTTTTATTTATTTTTACTTCTTTCAATTCCAGCATTTTTCTCTGTCCCTCTTCGTTGATGTCATGTTGTGATGCTTAAAACTGTCGCTTACGGCAACCAGGTTTGTTATGAATCCTTGAAGAACTCTGCTGGCACAAGCACCAAATCGGGATAATGTTGTATAGTCATGTGCCATATCATAACGACTCAATAATAGTAAAGACAGACGCACACAGAAAGACGCATGAAGAAAGGAAGTAGGAAGAACTCTTTACAATTATATTTACCTCTCACTTTATTGCAAGGGTTCGAAAGGGTTGTTCAAGGTTTGCATGTGAGAGGGTGCTGGAGACCGAACATAAACTTCATATTTTGACCCCACTGTTATGACCGTCACGTTGTGTCTTTCTTGTTCTCCTGATGTTGGGGTCTACTCCATCGGGGCTTTCCGAAGGCCCCCTCGGTCGGGTGTGGTCTTCCCTACCACATCTGGTCTCTACTGTCTGGAAGTCTGCTGGCAACTGCTTTGGCACCCAATTCAACTCAATTATATAATAATTCAACGCCCACACGATCGCCCACTGGATCTTTGAAATCGAATGTTTAATCGTCATCAAGCGGAAATAACTGTCATGCAGTTCAGAGGTTACTCTCTTACGGTGCATCACTGTAGTGGCACAATGGGACCTTCAGCTTGTCCCATATCATAAGCCTTAATCCGCCCACGCGATCTCTTTCGATTACTGGCCATTGGAATGCGTCACTTCCTTCCGGTGTATCACCTTGGAATAGCATTTTTGGGCCAGGTCGAAGGTCAAAATATAACATAAACTCTCTTGTGTTGTTTTAGTTAGAGCCATGTACTCAGATTCACAGGTAGACAGTGCAACTGTAGGTTGCTTCTTTGACTTCCATGAGATAGGCAAGCTTTCTTTGTTTAAATAAAAACAAAATCCTGTTGTACTACATCGATCACTCTGATCAGATGCCCAATCTGCATCACTGTAACTAAGATCCCTAACTCCTCACCTTTCTGGTAATGCAGTTCGTAATGGAATGTACCTTTTAAATACTTTAGGATATATTTTGCTGCTACCCAATGCTGTTGACGTGGCTCTGATAGATACTGTGATAATTTACCTACAGCATAACTCAAATCTGGTCTAATACATGTCATTAGGTACATTAGGCTACCAATAATTTCAGGGTATTTTCTTGAATCAACAGGGTCACTGTTGTTACTGAGATCCATTTTTAGTTCGCATGGTGTTGCTCTTGATTTGCAGTTTGACATATTAAATCTTTCCAACATCCTTCCTCTGTATTTGATTTGGTTCGTTTTAACACATCCTTGTGTTATGTGAAAATCTATCCCAAGGAAATGGTTGAGTTTTCCCCGACCTTTTATCTAAAATTCTGATATCAACATTTTCTTGACATTACTTTGTCAAAATAAATCATCAACCCAGGATATGATTAATAATCCCTTATTTTGTTTCATATAGACACAGTGGTTTGCTGGATTTTGCATAAAATCAATCCGGATGAGGCATTCATGTAACATTTTGTTCCAGTTTCTGCCTGATTGCTTCAGTCCATATAGAGATTTGTTTAACCTATAGACTAATTTATTTGTTTTAAATCCTTCAGGCTGCTCCACAAAAGTCTCATACTCAATTGGTACATGCAAATACTCCGTTTTTACATCCATCTGGTGGATAATCACATCATATTGCACCACCATTCGCATCAAGATGCGTATTGTGGTGATGTTTGCAGTAGGGGAGAAGGTTTCTCCATAGTTTATACCCTTTTTCTGGCTGAATCCTCAAGCAATGAATCTCGCTTTATATCTTTTGGATCCATCAGGGTTTTCCTTGGAAGTGTAGAACCATTTACTACCTACTGTCTTTTTGCCTTCAGATAGATTTGTCAATTCAAAAACATTATTTTCCTTTAAGGATTCCTGTTCTTCATGCATCGCATCAACCCAGCCTTGTGCATCCGAGGAGTCTATTGCTTCTCAATAGGTTCTTGGTATATTGCATGTGGCTTTATAACAATGGTCAAAGTTAATCAATGCATGATCACTATCATCCTCAGAATTTGTAATGTTGTCATTTAGGAATTCAGGAGGTTTTCTTTCCCTTCTGGGGTAATGTCGAAGCTTACTATCTTCCTCAGTCTGTGCATTATCCTGTGTTTCTGTTGTTTTAATTGGTGGGTCTGGGGTTGTAGCTGATGTGTTGTTTTGTACATACTTCCTTTGGGGGGAAGTAATCATCATCATCATCATTATCAGTTGGATAGGTCTGAGTCTGCTGATTTGTCACATTGCTAATAAATTTTATTAGCCTGTGTTTGAGAACTCTGTTATCCTAAGGATGAAAAACTAAATATGCAGGACTGTTTCTGTCATACCCAACGAATATCCCTTTTTCACATTTCAGATCTAGCTTCTTTAAGTTTTTGTATGCATAACATGTTGACCCAAAGATGTTCATCTTTGATAGATCAGGCTTCCTTCCTGTTATCATATAGTAGGGAGTTTGTTTTAGACAGTTGTTAAAACATCTGTTTCTGATAACTGCAGCTGTCATTACAGCGTAGGTTCACAAACTTTTAGGCAAGTTGTTTTCAATGACCATGCATCTAGCCATTTCAAATAGGGTTCGCCAATTTCTTTCTGCTGTCCCATTTTGGTGCGGTGAATAAGGCGCAGAAGTTTTGTGTTGAATACTATTATCACAGAGTAATCTCTGAAAATCATTCGACTTGAATTCTGATCCGTAATCAGATCTTAGGGGTTTTATCCTTCCATGGGGGGTAGTATCAGTGATAAATTTCTTGGTGGCAGATACATTGTCTTTCTTTGTTTTTAAAAAATATACAAATATTGCACTGGAAAAATCATCAGTAAATGTGATTGCATATCTGTGCCCATTTATGTCTGCTGGTTCTATAGGGCCAGCTAAGTCAGTGTGTATTGATTCAAAGGTAGATGCTGCACGTCTGTCAGGTTGTCTATTTCTGCTCTGAGAAAATTTTTCCTGGATACAGATTTCACAGTTCTTGTTTAGAGTACCTATTTTTTCTTTAATTTTCATTCCTTTAACCACATTTGGCAATTTTCTAATGTTATCGTAGTTGCAATGACTAAGTATCCTGTGCCAAGTATTTATATCGTAGCAGCCCTGGCAACTATCTTCCGATTTGTTCGTTGTAGACATTATAATATAAAATTATAATATAGTCTGTTGTGGATGAATATATTAAATTTTGTTCCATTTTTATGAATCAGCTCATTCTTGTTTTTCTTAAATGTTATAGCTGCCCCGTTTGCTATGGCAGACTTGACAGAAAATATATCCTGTGGGTAGGAGGGTATAAATAATGCCCCTTTTAAGGTGACTGACTCCATGTTTCCATTTGCATTCTCCAGGCATATCTCAGCGTCACCTTGTTTTAAAATGACCCCATTTGTCTTAGTACCGTCAGCCAGTACTATAAAATGTTTTTTAGGTTGGAATGAGTCATCAAAATTTTTGAATCTCACAATATCCCTTATAATGTGTGAGGTAGCCCCTGTATCAACCATTATTCCCTTGCTTTCAACGGTTCTCTGTGGTCGGTCATTTATTTTAAAAACAAATGAACTATCATCTTCTGCTGCTGCTTGGATGGTATCTCGCTTTTTATAGCGGCATGACTCTCTCACATGGGTCTGACTTTTGCAGTACTTACACCACTTTTTATTTTTCTTGAAATTGTTTGGACATATTTTTGCTACATGCCCTTTTCCATTATACTTAAAACATGAAACTTCGTGACTCATTTTTGAAAATGAATTGATTAATTTCATAACATTGTCATCATTTGAGTTTTGATGATATTTATCCGTATCCTCAAAACTTCGAAGTTGCATTTTGAATTTGGAGAACATTAGCTCCTTACTGCTATGAGTCACATATATCGAAAAAGCATTAAATGTTCTAGGTAGTCCTTTTAGAACCATGGTGATTATTAAACCATCACTTAAGGTTTCTCCGGTCGTTTCTGTTGCTTCTGTTCTAATGATATAGTCGGTAACACCTTCATTCTGTTCCTTTTTTAGTGACGTTAATTGGGTATATAAAGAAATAATTCTTGGTTTTCCCTTACCTGCGTAATGGTCATGCAATATCCTCAGAGCTTCTCTTCCATTGTCCGAGGCTTCTCTCATCCAGAAATTGTATCAGTTCGTTATATGCTTCCTCATTCCTTTCCGTATCTGTTTCGTTTCTGTTAAGGTTTTTACCTAAAATGTCGTCCTTTAAACCTCACGTGTGAAGGTATCTTAAGAACTTTGTTTCCCAAATTTCATATTTGGTCTCATCTCCGTCAAATAATAACCTGTTCCACCAACTCCCATTATCTCTTCTGCTGGGCCCATAACCTGTTGAAGTTGCCATGTCTTAAGATAAGGATATATAGAGCGAAAGTCGACGAAGGAAAATAAAACACGTGTGCTTCTTGAAAAGGAGAATAGAAGATTAATTTTATTTTACAAAAAGAAAAGTTACACAAAACAACTGCTTGGGTTATCTAACGTGATTTACCTCTTTTTAACAGGAACAATTTCTGTTCCATTAACAATGTTCCAAACACCATCTCTTATTAATGCCATTTTGCATTGTGCCTTCCAAGTAGCATAATTTGTCCCATTCAGTGGTACAAGATTAACAAGTTTTGTCTCCATTGCTATTGTGATGCGAAAAATTTACTTTTATCCCAGAATGGGTTTTTTTTTGCACGTGTGAAGACGGGGCAGGTTGGCACTTGATCCCTTGTAGAATAAGTCCTCGTTCAGAAATTTTTTCTCAGGCATATAAGAACTGGCATATTATGTGGGGGGTTAATTTATGGCCAGACTGACTGCCGCTGGCAAGGAGTTACAAATTTCACACTATACACACACCCACCAAGGCCACTAGACTTCCTCCCCTAGAACAATGGAAGATATGGACCTCTAGGTTTAGATGTAATAATATTAATTATAGTAGTTGGCAATCCCGGTTTCCCGTGTGATATTTTAAAGGAATTAATAGGACAATTTTAAGCGAGCATATCATAAGGCGAATAGAAGCTGAAAAAGAAATATGACATAACAAATTCATAGTAGACACTATAAATAACAACTCCAGGCACGTGGGAACATTAAAATATATCAATCTTTTACTACACATAGATATACACCTTCAACGTGTCAAATATATCATAAATGAATAGTCCATGAACATGAATGTCTTTCTTCTTTTCTGTTCTTTCGTTTTTCTTCAAATTGTGAGAGAGAGAGAGGGTATATAAAATTGGGTATAAGGAGAAACGGTCTCAAAGTTTACTTAACTTTTTTTTTTGACGGAGTTCCTGTGGAGAATATTTCCTCAAGAAATGGCTTCTTCGTGTCCGAGATATTCTTTTCGTTTTCTTTTACCCGGAGTACTTGGCTTTTGGTTCCGTCCGCCACGAACCCTGTCCAACAACTAACTTTTCTTATTATCTATTTCCGCTGACGGGAAGGAGTCCCCACTTCCGTTTTGGGGTCCCAGCCAATCATTTTGCTTTTACCTTCTTCCTTCCCGTGTTAGGTGACCCGAGTGAGGTCACCGAGTACAAACATCTGTTCTTAACGGTCATTCTCTGATGGCTTGCTCCTGTTAATTGAAACAAGAGGATAGTAGTAATCATATTTCAATCATCTCAGTGGGACACCACGTGACACTATGTTCAAGAATATTTCAATTATAAAAAATATAAAAGATATTTAAATCATAAACGACACAAAAACTTCTTCCGAGAATGACAAATTAAAGATGGCGGAAAAAATGTGCTCGACGTGACTCGCGCTTTCTAGGCTCCATAACATTTTGTTGGTAATTTGTTGACTTAAACCCTTAAAATTAAAGGAGACATGCCTTTTTCTTTCTGGCAAGCACAGTTATTCATTTAGATATGAGATAAGTTCCAATCAAATAACGAAGCAACACAGCAGGACTGCTATCAACACATGAGGTGTTTCATTTATTTTAAAACAACAACAACTAAAAAGACAAAAGTCTAAGGGCAGGTAACTCAAAAATAGTTTCAGACAGATAACCTCTGGCCCCACTGTTATTACTAACTAAAGTGAATTTCAACAGAAGACCAGGAAGCAATCGAAAATTCAGACACTGAACTGGGCGCCTTACAAAATCCAGTGCTTTCCACTGGAGTATCAGCCTGATTGATTGCATGACAAACTCAATGGGACAATTGGTTTTCCGTTCTGCTTATCTGCCCTACAGCTTCCACAACTGCAGTATCTAGATCTTCACCAGCTAGATCCTGAAGATATTCAAATATGGCAACCATCTCTGCATTCTCTGCCTGCAGATGGTGGTTTATATTTTTTGGAGTTCAGTGACTGGTTGTGCCTTTAAATTAGTTTCAGAAATCTGCTGGATCAATTTATTAAGCACATTCTGTTTTTTATTCAGTTCTTCCATGTTCTCCTTGATTTTTTTTCCCTAGCCTTTAGGATTAATCTTTTTTCTTAGTCCAACCGCCGTGCGCCTTGTTTGTCAGTTGCATTAGATGTGGCTGCTGCGGGGACCTCTTCTAAGGCTGTCTCTGGCATGAAAGAGGTGTCTTCGTCCCAGATGTTATTTCTTTCTATGACTCCAAGTGATGGGAGTCTGTTGATTTGCTGCGTCGTCATTTTAAGAGGAATAATTTGCTAAGAAACTGGCTTCACTCCTTCGACAAAGATAAACACAGTGCAAAAAAAATTAAATGAATAAAACAAATACAATAACTTACACCGAACAAAAGATAAAAACAATTACAATTAAAAGATGAGACAAAAGGGAGAACAAGGGATTAAAAGAACATATAAAACAAGACAATATGTAAAAATTGGTTTTCACCTAATAATTTTTTTTCACTGCTAACGAACGTTCTTAAGTAACTAATGAAAGTCGTTTTTCAGTCTACAGTCTATGAGGTCACTTTGCAATCAAATGATGCTGCTATAATTTTCTCCGACAAGTGACAAACTACGACCCTGATCTCTTTCTATCCTTTGGTAGTTTAAGGAGAATGTCACGCTACTGCTAGAAAACAGTTTCACTGCCAGCATCCTTAAGCTTTCATTTTCCACTTTCTCTTCTCTGTAGCTTGAACGACTGCCCCGTTGTTGCTCTGGTGAAGTTTTCAGCTTTTAATGCTTGAACATCTTTTACACACGTGTTGTCTTCAAACCCGCTCTCTTTGTTGGTACTATGAGTTTTTACTTTCCTTCTTTGTTGCTGTAGCTTGAAAGACCACTACATTGGCTTAAACACTTGCCACCTTCCTTGGTACGGAGTTTTCACTGTGAATGCTGTTGCTCCGAAACTTTTAGTGAGCATGAGAGAACTGACAAGACTGCCCAAATATGTTTGAAAACATTTTATTTCACATAAGTGCAGCTGTGAAAACTGCAATTAAAACAAAACATTGGCATAAGCACATGGGGAAAATATACAAAGCCAAAACATTTACTAGAGACACGACAAATTCTATACAATATAACAAATAAACTTCCAATAAAGTTTAAATTCACCATGTGTGGCTATCTTAATTTCAACAGGGAACGTTTATACCTAATAAGGTAACAAATTCTGACTTTTAAACCATTGCGACTTATTCTTTATTTACAAAAATAGTAAAAGTTGTAGGGGGACGTGTTATTTGGTAGATATGTCTGGTCCTCCAAAATTTATGTTGGTTTGGTATTTTATTTGCTTAGTGGTATGATATTTTTGTTTATGTTTGGAAAAAGGTAAAATAGGCAAATGAAGTAATGATATGAAAGATGTGTAAATGATATGAAACAGCGCAGACAAAAGGAACATTCAAAACAAGGCGACATAAAACAAATTTATATCTCAACAATACATACAATAAAACATTTAAAATATTACTATGGTTCTATTACTGTTCGTGAAATAATCCTCTGTGTGTGTGTGTGTGTAACTAACACAACTAAAACTACAAAAAGGACTAAATAACAAGTGTCCTATGCATGTTGACTACGTATTTCTACTGTTTGTTTCTTTCTGTGGTTCGACGAAATTTCAGTTGTTTTTGAAGTTGAAAGAAATCTCACTGAAAAGGTGTAAGAATTAAGTGAATGGTTGTGTGACATATACATTTCTGTGGCGGTTGACAGTTGTTAGTTGAAATGAGAGAATGATAGTATTCTCTCTGGAAGTCACACTGGAGAGAGTATGTAAGTGAAATGTGAAAAAGAGAAAGAGTGTTGGAAGACGAAGTATCTATAGAAAATACATGTCATGAAGTAGGCTCCAAAAACGCAGGACAACATTCAAATGAGGACGTACTTTTAAGCACTGACCACGTGGTTCTCCTGGCCAATGGTTTCCCGAGACTTACATGCGTCCACCATCTTTGTTTCTGGAACAAGTGGCATAACGCCCATTTTGAATTATAGGAGTGTAAGTCCTATAAAGTACATTAAATAATGATTACTATAATATCTAACTTATTCACTTTGAATACATGAATTAAGACAGAATATTTGAAAAAGGGGATAGCATAAAAATGCAATAACTTTTACCAATGTTTGAGGAATAATTAGTTTAAAACAAAAAATATACAAATTAAAGAAAGTTGATATATTTTACCTTGGCACCATTGGGCTAAGGCAATTCTGAATCTATCTCAGTATCTTGGAACTGAGCAAGGATGCAGATTGACCTACTGCTTTGAAGATCCTATTTCGAATGAACATTTTATGATTCTACCTGAATCTCATGAGAGAAAGGGCCAAAATTCCTGCGCCCTATAATCATTGCCAGCCAATTTTCTATGTTTTTTGTCTAAGACCTTTGTGTACTCATTGTACCATTTTTACTCTTTTTTTAATTTTATCTTGCCAAAAAGATGAATTTTTTCATTTACTATAAGCGTTTTAAACCATTTAATCAGAAAAGTATCAGAACTATTTGTTTGGTGAGTAACTCCCTGTTAGTGACCAGTTCACTAGTGGTCTTACACAAGGGGTGGGGTTGGCAAAAATGAACCTGCTGATTTTTTACTGAGCAGATGACGGCAGCCACAGACTTAACTCTGCATATAAAACCGAAAGCAATCTCTTTTTAGTCTTTATTGAAAAAACATTAAAATTGAGGCACAGATAGTGTAATGGTTATTGGCATGGAAAATGGAATTGATGAACTATTTGTGTTCCCTTTGCACTTTGGATAAAATAACAAAGTGAATTTAATTTTCAAGCCATGATAGTAATAAACCTGTTGAGAAGGACAACTATGATATCAAACTGTGGAGAATGCCACAGAGCCACTCTTCTCTTTCTTCTCCTAAGAACAACCATGGTAAAGGAAGCTATGAGGGGCCATAATCTTCCAAATCTTGAAGATGAACATGGCATTTTCCATTCCATTCTATTTAAAAAATAATGCAAATTACATGCCATCAAATATGGCATTTGATTATGATTATTGTTTATAACTAGTTAATATGAAAAAATCATGGATATATAAAATGTGTTCAAAAAGTATTAAGAATGAATCATTGATTTTGTTAAATTTTAAAATCTAAATGAAACACACACAACTGAGCAACTGATATAATAAAGTAATGTATAGATGTCATCTAGTTTCAGTGCTAATTTTCAATACTTTTTGATCAGCAGTTTTTGGCAAAACACAGCTTTCTCTAAGAGCAACACCCTCCATACTAACCAAACTCAGCCCCTTATATCTTTTTCCTTTTTCTTAAATTGAAAATTTATATCAAGCAAAAGATTTAAGGATATAGAAGAAATCAAAAGAAATATAACACACCATCTCAAAAGAAGAGTTTCAGAGGTAATTCAATTAATGGAAAATTCACTGAAATAAATGTGTTGAATAAAGTGATTGTTTATTTCTGTTTCAGTATATACAACTTCAGTCCTGATATCTTTTGGACACATCTTCTATTTGAATTGGTGTGAGGAATGATTTTTTAGAAAAAAAACAAAAACATTTAATTATTTTAATAAAACTTTTTAGAAACCACTTTTGCCAAATAAGCTGCATCACTGGGAGATTTTTTTTATTTGAATTAAACTTTTTATTTTTTGAATTTAATTTTAGGATGCTTGCTTCCTTTAAAGAGCATTGCATGCATTACCATAACAATAGAATTTAACTCAGTGAATGAAAATATATTATGAAAATATTCATAGATATCTTATAGAATTTAAATAATTTCTATAAGATCTTTTAGAAATGAAACCAAGAAGATCAAAGAAAGGCAGGTTTATCTTGAAATGGATTTTTCAATGGTATTAGTAAATGTTGCATTTTCTTGTTTTTGTTTTTATTATTTGTTCTCTTTATTTTTTGAATTTACTATTTTTACTACATCATCATGTGATTGAGATCGTTAACAAATAAACACCCATCAATAATTATTTTTGATATGATTATATTTTATCATTTAATTAACCAACAAAAAGGATTCCTAATATTTCAATGTTCATTTGCATTTAAAAATATAAAGAAATTAACTTTGTTTTTATCTCTTTTCAGGGTTTAATGAGTGCAGAGATTGGGCCATCATTTCTTGATCTTCTCTTACTCACCAACAGTAGTTTAGCTGAGGGCTCATCAGTTATAACAGCTGGTTCAGCTGGATATCTTATTGGCTCCATATGTACTGGATTTTTTTTGCACCCATTTACAAACAACCTTCTAATATTTGTTGCTGTTTTAGGAAGTGCCATTCTCAACATCACAATGACATGGTGTTCTAATTTAATACTTCTTGTTCTGATCAATTTCCTTCGAAGTTTCTTCTGTGCTATTTTAGATACAAGTAAGTCAAAACTTTTATAAGTTGAATGAAATTCCAATAAAATGAAAGAATTTCTCACCTCTGTTTCCCAATCCATGCTTCTACTGCAGACAACCAACCCTTATCTCAAAATTTAGTTGATTAACTAACCTGGAATGTTAACTAAATTCATCTGAGCTCTTTTGTTTATCAAATATCGATTTTGTAGATGTCTATTTTTCAGAAAAACTTTCCTTCTCTTTAAGGGAATGGATTGTGCATGTTTTCTATGCAGTTATGAATGAATAGTTGTCTGTTCTAGTGTCAAATTGAATGTTGTTCTTATTACGATTTGGTTAAGTAAACCACTGCAATTTCATCAAAAAATGCATCAATCTTTTATTTATTTACTGTTAGACACCAATGCAGGAATTGATTACTCTATTAATTACTTAGTCTTTCATCCAATAATTTTTTCACTCAGAAAGATTTCTAGATAAATAACTTTGTTGAGTCATCTAGTGTTGCCAGTTGTGGATATGTATGAAAATGTTATTACTGAGAATATTTGGTCTATTAACCTCATCTTTATTGTTATACTCACTGCGTTTTGGTCGATATGTCCTTCAGGTATTTCGTGTCATGAAGAAGGCTGAAGAACATAACAGCCAAGATGAAATGATTATAACAATAAAGATGAGGTCAATAGTTTGAATATTTTAAGTAATAACAATTATCAAGCTTTATCTCAGAAATTTTGTCAAATAATGTTTGGAAATCTTAGAAACATTGATAAACATTCCTGGATTATATAATTGCTGCTACTAAACTGTTGGCCAGAAGTGAACTCAACCCCTATAGCTCCTTAAGCAGCTCCTCATTAACTCACTTGATTTTCTTCAACAAAAAGATACCTTGTTGTTGGTGGTCAAAACTAAGGAAGACTATCAAGGAAGTGATTGGATCAGCAAGAAAAAATAAAATGGACATCTTGTATGTATAAGATCCTTTTATTCATGTTGGATCTAATTATAAACATTTTTACTGGAGATTTGTAACACTTGGATTCTTGTTGCTTACTTCTTTACTCTGCTCCATTTCTTATCTTCACAATTTTCTAATTTAGCTAAATAACTCAGACTGAATTGACAGAAAAGCAGAACTAGTTTTTATGTGATATGTGACAGAATGTGGTTGAATTTTCTTGTTAAAGGATGGAACAGTAATGGAGGGAGAGTCACCTAGAAATCTCAGGAACATGCTGTCCTCATTGGCATGTGCCACTGTAGAGCATAATAGGGTGACAGACTAGACTACATCACACGATTTGAGGTTTGTCTTAGGATCTCATAAACACTGTTCAGATCAACCATCAAACCAAACATACTAAAACCTACACCCAGTATGGTATTGTTAACATTAGCTATGATGATGATGATGATGATGATGTGGATGTATGTTCTATACAGTTTTATATTTAGTTGTTGGCACCTCTCCCCATATGTGTGGATCAAGGATCTATTTATGGCACAAAGAGTTAGTTTAAATGGATCCTAACTTTTATTTGCAGTGGTGGCTGGAATGATGAATACTTGTGCACCACCTCTCACCCAAGCAAAGAAATGCCTATGCTTTTTTCCATCACAAATAACACGCACCCTGATGAAGAACTACTGATAGTGTGTGCTGCTTTCTTCAGTCAGTTTCCGGGATGTTTTTAGGTACAAAGCATAACTCAAAAATTAGCATTCTCATCAAACTGCCTTAGATCACCCTCTAGACCAATTTGAGGAACGACTCTTGATTTGAGCTGTGACTCCACTGCAGGGTTAGCTGTTCCACCTTGGCTTCTAGTTTATCAAGGAAAGCCTCTATCTTATAGCTTAGTTGGCTGAGGTGGTACAATACACTAACTGCATCTCTAAAGGGGTAAGACCTTTCCAATGAGTGTTCTGGATATAAGATTAAATCATCTGATGGTGAGGTTTCAGTTCTGGAGTTTTGAAGAATGTGGAATACGCCATTCATTGCTATTACTCCTAGATTCACTTTAATCCAGAGTGGTAGTGCCTGTTAGGGTCTCATCTCTGGATCAAATTGAACTGTTTAACCATTTAACTCTGAGCAAACAAATGACTGTTGTTAAATTGAATTGTTACTGTTTCATAGCAATATTTGAAACCATTTAACTGTGCAAATAAAACTATCAGTGTTAGATAGCAATATTTGAAACCATTTAATTGTATGCAAACAAATAAGCTTTGGCTTGTTAAAGATATTACTTACAAACAATTTGTTCACAAATTATATATATATATATATTTAATGTCAAATCCTGTTTATATATATATATATATATATATATATATATATATATAAACAGGATTTGACATAAGATAACTTATATGGGTTGATATGGCATAAAAATCGAACCAATCAACCTCAAACTTAGTGAGGAAGTTTGTTTTGTTTTCTCAAATGCCAGACACTGTATCTATCTGTAAGGACAATAAGTTTGAAATTATGTCAGCAATTGTGACTAGTTTCTCTACTGGAGTTTTATCCAATGACATCAGTGCAACCTTATAATTGGTTGGAATTCTTTGCAGAAAGAGATGGTGTATGATGGTGTTAGCTTCACTTCCTACAGCTAATTTCTGCTGACATTTAAGGAATAGTGACTGGGTAATATTTCTTAGTAATTGCTAATTTAGCAACTGAGAGATGTGTCTGTGACTTGAGATGGTTGAGCATGCCTGTTATTGGAACGCAGAATAGCAGAAAGATTACTGTGAGAAGTGCAAGAACAACTATCTTTTAACAGGTAACTGTACTCACATGACGTAGTCCCTACTTTGCAGTAGTAGCAAGACATTCTTCTCTTTTGAGGACTTTTAGAAAGTGTCTTGTCCCTCAACTCATGTGATACCTCCCTTTCCTAGGCCCTCGCTGCTGCCTGCATATGTGTGTATGTGTCCACAGCCTTAAGGGAGTCATTTAAATACTTATCATATTTTGTAACAGATGTTTGGAATGAGAGAGAATAAAGTAAAACAATCCCTCAAAATGTAAAAGATTTTGGCCATTCTACATAAACCAAACAAAATATAGAATTTTTAAACAGAAATTTAATGATTACATAATGTTTATTTAGAGAAGTTACTGTATATTGTTAATATTTTATATGGCTTTCCTAAGTTTGAATAATTGCTTTAGTATCTGTGGGAATGGATGCATACAGGTCCTTCAACAACATTCACAGGTATTGGATGCCATTCTCTGTGGCTGATCTTCCACAACTCTTCAAGATTGAGTTCTGATTCACTCTTATCTTTAGTTCTTTCCATTTTTGCTTAATGATATCAAAGTCAGTTCTGAACTGTTTGATCTTTCCTTAATCAGCCTGACTCTGCTGTGTTACATTGGATCTCTGACATGGATCATTGTCATGCTGAAAAATCTTGTATTTGGCACAATTCAAGCTACCGTCAATTTTAATCAATTTTCTTGAACCATAATTTTTTTATGTATCCCCAACACATCAAACACTTTCCACCAAACTTCACTGTTTTCATAGTGTAATGTGGATCATATCACTTTCTTGTAAACTTTCTTTTTTTTGTTTTTTTAGAATACACCTACATTCTAGTTTTATTGCTGAATGTAATCTTATTCCAAAGATCTGCATACCTCTTTAACCAACTTAATCTTGTCTTCAAATACTTTTTAATGCTGGTTCCTAAGAGATGCATTTAATAGTGTACCTACTGATACTAAATTCAACAAATCACACACTAATCCATCACTACTCGCCTTGCAATCTTCTCTGCAATTTTGCTGTCATGATAAGTTTTCATAAAACATCTTTTTATGCTGTAGTTTTCAAGGATGACCAAATCATGGTTGATTTGAAAAACTTCTTGTGACTTCAAACGGATTTTTGAAGTGCCACTTCTTGAAATTCCAAGTTCCTTAACTATTGCTTGCTTTTTAGTCAATTTCACTATTTGTATCTTTTAAAATCTTTGCCAGAGTTTCAAGCAATGAAAGAATGCAGGAATCTAATCTAAGAATTTTTGCTATATATAGGAAATCATTGGTGTTGTTGTGAAAAGAGCAAAATAAAAAGATAAAGAGTCATTTGTTTTAGGATTAGGATTTAGGGTTATCTTGGATCTACTCTTTGCTACAAAATATGATAATTACATATAGAAATGACTCCAATGTTTCTTCTATATTAAATGCAATGTAAAACATCCACTTATAAACTACTGATTTTTAAAAATTTACAATAATGGCCAAAAACTTGTGCATGATACTGTGCCCTATAAGTCCATTGCTAAGAAAGGAGATTACAATAAAAAAAACCTATTTGTTATGTCAAACTTTTTTCATTATGAGTTGTCCATAGCCTGATTATGAAAAAAAATTCTGTAGAAAACTTGAGGTGAAAAAACTATCTCTAAATTAGCAATTATTAGAACAGGACAATAGTTTAAAGTGGTTACACTGTACATTGGAATTTTTAGGTTAAACTAATAATTATGAATTATTGATCTTCTCTTGATTATGCTTTTAAAAAAATATTTTATGGAAATGTGTTGACTTGTACTTAGTTCTATTAATGTTTTTTAACATCTTTTTGTAATTCTTATATTATTTATTTCAGTTGGGAATACAGAGTGTGTAGAAATATGGAAGAAAGACAGTGGGCCCTACATGCAGTCTATACATCTTGGCTTTGCCCTTGGTGGTCTTATATCTCCATTAATAGTAAAGCCATTTCTCAGTTCAACACAAATAACTCCTATAGATTTGGTAACAACTCTAACCCCAGCCACTACCAACAGCAGCAATATTACCATTTCTATGATTTCTACCATGACATCTAGCACAGCATCAAGTTTTGTATCACAAACAACAGAGTTCATGCCAAATGGATCTATTTCAAATTCTAGTTTTCCAAAATTAACCACCATTCCAAAAACTCAAGTACATTATGCCTATTTAATCATAGCTATTTTGACAATGCTTACAGCAATTCCATTTGGATTTAATCTTTTAAAATCAGGTCAGTTTAAAAAAACAGACAAAATTGAAAAACAAGAAAAAGAAGTTTCCATTCCACTAAAAGAAACCATCTTTCCACTTCTCTTGATTTTATTGGTCTACATGACATACTGTGGAATGGAAGATGGCATCAGTGTCTATTTGACCACTTTCACTGTAAAATATTTAAACTGGACAAAACAGGATGGATCCCTGGCTACATTCGTATTTTGGTTGTGCTTTGCTTTTGGACGATTTCTTGGAATTTTCATGTTGAAAATATTCAATGCTAATCAAATGTTAATGATGGACTTGACATTGTTGAACATTTGCAGCTTTGTACTACTCTGGTCAAAATCCCTACCGGTCCTTGTGTGGATATTTTATGGAATTAGTGGATTTGCCATGGCTAGTGTTTTTGCAACTGGTTTCACATGGGCTGAAACATACCTTTTTAAAGTGACAGCACGAATCTGTTCGGCTATATTAGTCTTTTCATCAGCTGGCACATCATTAAATCCCTTATTCCTTGGATTCATGATGGAAAAATACAGTCCTCGTTGGTATCTTTATATCATTTTTGGAGAATCTGTTCTATGTTCAGGTTTGTTTTTGGCATTGGCATTCTTTTCAAGGTCACAGTACTGGCAAAATAAGAGAAAAATGCCTGAAGATAGAAATAGACAGTCTTGTTTAGAATAATTAGGATGTTCTATCGTTTACCTATCTACATATAAACATCTAGCAGATATAAAGTATAATCCATTAATAAGTATACCCATAATATTTTTTATAAAATGTTGTGATGTTTTAATTTGCCATCTATGTGACCAAAGGGCAATTTGGCAACATATTACTCAGAAACTATGTGTAAAAAATTACCAAAATTCTTTGTAAAACAAAATGGAAAAAAGACTACAGATAACAGAATTTTATATGGAGCATTAAACAATCCAAATGGATATCATTTAATCTTTTTTCTTACCAAACTCTTCAACATTGAAATCCCGGAATCAAAAACATGAATATGAAGTAGTCTGAAAAATAATTACTCCCATTCCAAAATTATGTAAAGTACATTTTCAAATCAAATTTAATTTTTTGTTATAAAGTTTCAGCTGTAGATTTTGGTAATAAATGATACCTGATAATATCCATTTTGATATAATATTCCATTAAAAATATTTATTTCTTGATACCTTTGGGTCAGAAGAAAATTAACTTTTATACAAAAAATGGTAAGCATGTACATATTTATAGACAACACTGAGTATATATATATATATATAAAGTTTGACTATATATAATATATATGGGCTGAAAATTTCATATGATGATGTCATATATATAGTTGATAGCTTTTTTTACCAATGAGATCCAAGCACTGCAACACCAACAAGAATTGTATGAACCACAAGAGGGACCATTTTGAAAAATAAACCTCATTTGGTCACATTCCATCAGAGGATCTTGGTCAGCCTTTGAACTTTTCAGCTAACCCTCATATATATATATATATATATATATAGACTTGGAAAAATAAATAAGTATCTCTATTTTCCAACGAGAACTTTTAGCCAATATTCTATTATGCAAATTGTAATTTGGTAAATATTTTCTGGACATTTTCCTAATTGATCTAAATTGGTTTATGGTTGACGATGTTTGCTTAGGAAAGGTCCACAAAAAGCAGCTTGAAAAAAATTGGGGCAGGACAGGTAAAAATTCAGATGTAACTACAGACTTGCCACTACCATTACCTTCTGAAGTAACATCAATGGTATAGTTGTTGATCTAGCAGATTCCAGTTCTCAGTCAATAAACATTTCCACTGATCAATCCAAAGTCTGATGCTAAAAGTGTACCTACCTTGGCAGCATATGCAATGACAATTGCAACACTTGTTTTCACTTGAATTAACTCCCTTTAATCAAACAATTGTCTGCTCTTCTAGCCAACATTCTTGTAAACTCTTTCACACACATTTGTTGAACCGCATTTTTTTTCTTTTTCAATTTACTCTTTCCAGGTAATTAATAAACCTGTTGATGAACCCTAACTTTTTCTTCAGCTATAATTGTTAAAAGGTGTTTTGCTAAAAATAAGAGACAATGCACATCACCCCAAAACAGTTGCATTGTACATTAACCATCAGTGAAGTATTACATTAACCATTGAGAGAAGTATTCCTTGCATAATAGCCATATTTTGTTTGAAAATTAAACAAATGAGAAAACCAAAAAGATCAAGTTGACAAAAACATTTGAAAAAATGAGCATGAGTCAAGACTTCAATAGTCTGCCTTTCCCTCCCCCGCCCCCGTTTAAATTGTCCATTACTTTCTCTGTTAAATAATAAATGTTTTAAGTGATTAAAATAGCGTATTGCCATTCTTGTGCTGATTTGAATGGACAAATTCTATAACTTTACAATAGAGATTTTTTTCTGTTTCCTTTCTTCCTGAATTCAGTGATTTTCTTTCCTTCTGTAATGAATTGTATGATCACATGGTTCACTGCTAAAAATGGAATTTTTCACTTCAGTGTTATTTGTTGCTGGTTCATTCCACTTTTGGACTGACCAACAATACTTCACAATTGAAATGTTATAATTTCTGATTTCCTGAATTATAAAGACATTGTGCTCTTTTTTTGTGTTTTTACAATGACATGAGTATATATTTACTCAATATTATATATTTGTTTAGACCTAATAGTTGTGTAAATGAAATTTTGATGGTATTTGTATGAATGAAGAAAAATGTATCTTGGGAAAAAGTTATTAAAAATAAATTTACAAACAAAATACTAAAGAATATGTTTATTTCTCCTTTTTTCTTTCATTGCATGGAATCAATATGTAGACATTTTGTTAAGGAACTGGTGATCCTGTTTCACCGAACATCAGCAGTCCCTTGCGGTCATGTGGCGTTCATTATAAAAAAGAGCTCCACTGGAGATTCTTCCTCTTTTTTGCCACTCCCACTGCTGTTAGCAACAGGTCCATTCATAGCAGCCCTTGATGGCAAACGTATTTGGTACCTTCTACCAGCCAGGACCCAAGAGCAACGAACTCACGTGCTGAGTTAAAAGGAACAGGACACACACACAGCTAAGTTCCAGCAGGCATTTTATCTGCAAACCTTCACATAACCTTACCTAACCTTACTTTATCTTACACCTTTACCTTATAACTTTATCTGATAACAACCTTACAACTAAACCTTACAAACCTTACAAAACCCTATCACCTATCGGAACTTTGATCTCTTTTGTGAACTCTTTGTTTGTTCCATTTGGTGTAAAACCCTGTTTATTGTTGTTGTTGTTGTTGTATATAAATTTTATTGCACTAAAGTCGTTCATCTTCCTTTCTTCAAAAGCTGTCACCCAAATCCCTACTGCTGTTGAAGTACAGTTTGTTCTTTTACAAAACGTAGGAACAAACCAGGCTTTTCGGGACTTATAAAAATCCCCATGTAGTTGCAGATAAAACGCATATTGCAATTCTTGCAAATAAAAATGCAAATTGCTGGAGTTGGGCGACTGGTTTGAAGTAAGGAATTTAATACAAAAAAAAAAAAAGGAAGAGAAATTACCTTCTTTAAAATTGGAAAAAAAATTGGAACATAATATTCAGAATGGCTGAATTTAAAAACCTTAAAGGTGTAAACACTGCTGGCCTCTAGGGACCTCCTTAAAAGAAAGATACTTCGGGTTTTTAACTACCAACAGACCGGAGAAAATTTAACAAAATCTCTATTCCAAGTAGAAAAAGAAAGGGTTAGAGCTTGGTCGAAAGAGATTGAAACTCTTAACTCCAAAATTTATGACCCCTGTGTAAAGGCGGACATAGATTTAACAAGAAGTGACTACTTAGAAGATGAGTAAGCGGAGTCAAGTTACCAACTTGAAATCAACCGTAAACTGGATGAAGGCGAGTATTTGCTCACACATACCAACCTCCCACATGGTAGCAGCAGTAAAAATGTGGGTAAGGAAGGAAACTCATCAATTTTTAACATACCCAGTTATATTCTGCCACTGCAACTATAATGTCCAAAATTCAGTGGAAGAATGTCTAACAAGTTTGAATTTAAAAATTTCCTGGCACAGTTCTACAACTGTGTCTCTTCACTGAGTTAAGATAAGGCCAAATTGTCTCTTTTAAAGAGCTATTTGACTGGTTATGCGGCTCAACTAATTTCTCATTTGACTTTAGAGGAGGCTAATTATGTAGTCGCCATAAAATTATTAACAGAAGAATTTTTGGATATACCTCTAATTGTGGACGAGATATTCAAACAATTGTTAGATGCTTCTCCCAAATACGACGCGAATTTCATCAACGTGAAACAATTTTTGTCTGAGACACGTGCGGATTTATCAGAGCTAAGAACTTCATATAACCTGGATTTTTTTGAGGAAGAAACATCAGGATTTAGAATTATTAGCCACATAGTATTCACTAAATTACTGTCCATTCTCCAAAGAGAGTTGGTGCATAAGGTTGGCACTAATTATCCAACTATAAAGGATATATTTGATAACTACAATGAGAGTATTAAAACCCTAATAAAAATCAGCAGAAAAAATAATTTTAACCCCGAAAGGAATAATGCCTATCCAAGCAAGGAAAAAAACAATAATCCCAAGGCAGAGAGTAAAAACATCTCTGCACTGGAAAATTTCCCCACGAGGGCGGACAGCATTCCCAGTTGCTGCAAACTTTGCAAAAAAGAGGGTCACCCTATGAGTCGCTGCTCGACATACACTAGTGCCCAGACTAGACAAGCTAGGTGCAGAGAATTAAACATATGCACACTGTGTACTAGCACCAGACATAAAATGAAGGACTGCCTAGGGAAGCGGAACAGGTTGCCCTTTAAATGTTCGCTATGTAACTCAAGGAATCATGTAACCCCACTTTGTGACAAGGCGGAAGAGAAAAAGAATTCAGCATTGTCCATTAATGTGTGCAATAGCTCTTGCACCCTTAACCAACCCTTCATCCTACCAGAAACACAACATCAACTGTTTGCTTGACACCGGCAGCCAGAGGTCATACTTTTCCAAGGGGGGGGGGGAATTAAAATGCAAAAAGCATTCCTTCACCCCAGGGGATTATGAAGTAAGCACCTTCTTGGGCATGAGGAAGAAGAGATTAGAGGAGGTTGTACTGGGTATTCATGTGGATAAGGATTGAACCTTTCACCTACCAGTCCTAGTGAACAAGGACCTCGACATAAACCTAAAAATTGATCATTTTGGCGAGGTAAAGAAAAACTTAAATAATCTAAAGTATAAATTAGCCTTCACCGATTATCGGTGAAGGCTAATTTATTGATCAGGTACGCGTACATGGACTCATAGGAGTCGATATAATCCAGTTCATGGACATGAAGATGATCAAATGCATGAATGGAATAGCCTGGGAATTTCCTACAGGCATCGTCACCCCCCCCCCCCCGGGTAACAGTCATCATTTCCTCCACCAGGAACAGATTGCCCGGGCGAGAGCAAGGAAGAGCGCTCCAGAGAACAATTACCAGACTATCATTAAAGGTTATTCCTCCTGTCCCAAGGAGCGAATAAATTCTGTTTTAAACCCCAAAAAAACTTATCCGGATGCGTTTTCAGAATGTTTAAATGAAAGAACTCAAGATGCAAGATATGCGAAAAAAAAAAAAATCAAATTCAAATCACAGGAAATCTACAGAGGAATATGATTACCTATTTGAACAATTATAATACATCGCCATTCTCATGGCTTTCTCCTCAGGCGGGAAATGTGTAGAAATTTTGTTAAGGAACTGGTGATCCTGTTTCACTGAACATCAGCAGCCCCTTGTGGTCACTTGGCGTCCATTATAAAAAAGAGATCCTCTGGAGATTCTTCCTCTTTTTTGCCACTCCCACCGCTGTTAGCAACAGGTCCATTCATAGCAGCCCTTGATGGCAAACGTATTTGGTACCTTCTACCAGCCAGGACCCAAGAGCAACGAACTCACGTGCTGAGTTAAAAGGAACAGGACATACACACAGCTAAGTTCCAGCAGGCATTTTATCTGCAAACCTTCACATAACCTTACCTAACCTTACTTTATCTTACACCTTTACCTTATAACTTTATCTGATAACAACCTTACAACTAAACCTTACAAAACCCTATCACCTATCGGAACTTTGATCTCTTTTGTGAACTCTTTGTTTGTTCCATTTGGTGTAAAACCCTGTTTATTGTTGTTGTTGTTGTTGTATATAAATTTTATTGCACTAAAGTCGTTCATCTTCCTTTCTTCAAAAGCTGTCACCCAAATCCCTACTGCTGTTGAAGTACAGTTTGTTCTTTTACAAAACGTAGGAACAAACCGGGATTTTTGGGGCTTCTAAAAATCCCCATAAATAATCTTAAATTTTGCACTGAAATTTATGCAGGTCGTTCAAAACATTGTAAGCCTCACCAAGAAAAGAGCCATAGCAGAGCATTTTTGCTGTATCAACACACTACTACTTCTTATAAAACAAGAAAAACTAATTTAAATTTCTGTCTTAATTTATGTGCAGGTGAGGTCCATACAAGGCATACTTAGGCAGGAATTCATTATCTAGGCATGTTTGGTTGAAGACCGTGGAGTGTTTTCTCTTTAAGTGAAGACATTCAAGTGTTCTCATTATTTTTCTTATGTCTGGGTCAAGGTAGTGAAGAAAGTGTCCCATACTAGCTCAAGCATTTTCGATCATTTTGCCGGTTGTTCTCAGGAGTTGTGTTAGGTTGTTTCTTGCTGTGAGTGTACCATATTCACAATTACCGCTATGTGCGAAATGGACATATAATGTTCATAATGATAGAACATAGGAATCTCGGAATTCGAAAACACATAACGACTTCTTGTTCAGATACAAAACCTTTTTATTAACCTTGAGTTAAAGGTTTTGATGTAAGGAGGAGAGACACAGTCTTCTATGCTGTCTTATTCATTTGGACCCCATCTCGTGCGGCCCCCATAGGGCGCAAGTTCGCCTCGCATCTGCGACCTCCAAAAGTCGATTCTTCTCGTTTGACGTCTAGTACCCGACTCTTTTCCTCTTCAAATTCTCACACAAACCTCCGCACACTTCCGGTGCATGACGTCACCCACACCCTGTCACCCAGTATCGTCTCGGACAATTATGACATCTGAGTGACACCTCCATCCGCCCGCGCGCACTCGCGTTAACACCTGCTTCAATGTTGCACCTAACTAACCCATGTGCTGAGCCGAAAGGTTCTCAGCCTAACTAATCTCAAAGGCATGAACCGAAATCCCTCGGCTCTTTTATAACATGAGTTGCTATATTTATTTGGAGTGGGATTGGGGGTGGAGGACCCATTCTGTTAGAAAGGGTGGTAGGGTTAGTTATTGGATGTATTTAATATGTTAATACCTGCGTTGAATGCTATTTTATTTATCGTAGGTTTTTTATTTTTTTATGGTTATTGCTTTGAAGATTTGTAAGCGGTTTTTATTGTTATTTTTAAATATGATTTTTGTATTATTAATTAGGATCTTTCTTATATCAGGGGATTCGAGTGTGTCAGTGTCTTTGTTATGCTTTGTCCTTTGATGCTGTTTTATGGCACTTACATCAGAAAGATGGTTTGTAAGACGAGTGTGTTTATTGTATTGTTGCAACCTGTTCACAAACGTAAACAAATCGGATCACTCAAACCCTTAAAAACACTACATCCAGCCAGAAATGATGAAACCTTCCATAGCCCTGACCTGCCGTAACAGCTAAAAAAGGGAATAACTGATGTTTTACAACATTAATAGAGCCCGTCTTTCGAGAGTAACTCTATTAAAAAAATATTGGATTATCTTTCGAAGCCTATCCCAGGCCACTTCTATTTCTTATAGATGAACTTTCTGTCTATGCGGCCCTATTAGTGTGACATAGCTATCACCCTGTTAGTCAAGGCTCCTATCAGCAGTCCAGGTGTGCGCACATTAGTTTGTGCCATGACTTTATAGTGTTTGGGTAACATTTCAGCCGGCTGTGTTGTGCACTGCATGATTCTGGTTGAGTGTGCCTCATCATTGTATATACCTCTAGCCTCAGAGGCTGTCCCTCCAAACTTTAACCCTCTTACGAGGGTTTAGGTTCATCGCCTGGTGCCTGAGGTGCTCCGCAAAGGGGAATGCCAACGGGGCCCGAGGCATTTTTGGGACTGCTGGATGCATCTGGGCTATGGCCCTGCAACCGAACCCACCTAAAATAACAGCCTTGTGCCATACTCATATGCAGGTGGGGCATATGACAAATACAGCGCGCACATTAACTCATAGTGAAGCTCTTGAAGGTGTAATCCTACATCTCGGGGTCGCATTAGCCTTACTTCAGCACAGATATGTGATAAAGGTCCTTTTAAGGACCATTAGAGGTCTCCTTCTTTGGGTTGGAGTATCTCTGACGGTTCTTACGAACAAACACAAAGAGGACTCTAAGACCAACTGGTCTTCACTATAGTAAAAAATAATACAAACTCCCCTAAAACTTTCCTAGATCAAACTAATGTAGTGTATAAATTTACATGTACATTTCAAGAGCATCTCTTGGAAAATAACATAGCAGCTAATACCTACATTGGTCATACTGTTAAGAACATACAAAAGCATGGAGGAAGACTGATTACAGCCATCAGAAACAATACTGATGACATGAGGACCAACAGAATGACAATAACCAGAAAACAAAACTAGGAAGAAAAATAACTTTATGGAGTTTTAAGCGGCTAATAAGCAACATCTCACACAAGAAAACATGGATGTGGCTAAGAAAGGGAAACCTTAAGAAAGAAACTGAATCTCTCCTAATAGCAGCACAAAACAAAGCTTTAAGAACCAATCATACCATAAAAACTTTCGTAGTCACTATAAATTGATGAAGACAAGAGAAGGTGTGACCAGTTGAGAAAATAACTCTTCTATAACCACCTCACCTGCAATTTAAAATAGCCCAATATCAATAATAATGATGATGTCTCAATAAGAATTGAAAGGAATACAGATATGAGAAAACGAGGAAAGAAAAATGGATAAATCTAGAATTTCAAAGGCACTTTAAAACTATGGATATGCAGAGAACACTTGAAAAGAAGAAAGACTCCATTATCATTGTAGCTCAGAACAAGTGCATTTGTACCAATTATGTCAAAGTAAAAATAGACAAAACAGAAAATGACTAAATGCTGCTCCTGTGGAGGAAAAAAAGAAAAGACAAGAACCACACCGTAAATGAATGCAGCAAACTGGCTCAAAAGAAATAAAAAAAAAACAGGCATAATAGAGTTAATAGTTATACTCCAGGAACTGTGCAAATGATTTGGAGTTTGCCATGTAAATAGTATCAGCACAAACCAAAGGATATCATAGAAAATAAAATGAGACTTTAACAACAAAACTGACCACAATCATAAAGAAGAAGAATTGGATCTACCACACATCTGGTTATGCCAGTGGGTTACAGAGGAAAAATAAAAAAATGATAAACTGGAACCAATATTAAGATGTTGCCCAAGAGCTGAGGAAAAAAGAAACAAAAAAATTATAGTTAGGATCATGTATACAATGATTAGCACATTTAGAATTCTTAGGGCAGACCAAATTCTCTAATTTAGGAAAAAGAAAAACTTCAAATTTAAAACCAGAATAACTCCACCTCATAAAAACCTGTTTGCTACTGAAACTGCAGTATCTTCCCAAACATGGTGTGGTTTCAGCCCTATACTTCTCAATGGAGTCTGCAGAATTTAGAATTGTACTAAAACACCAGAATCAAGGTCTGATGAATAAGAGATTTCAGGGAAAATTAAGACTGTTCAGACCATACCATTACTGTGGTCTGCAATGTTATTGAGAAAGACGCTATTATTCATCTTCCAGCCATAACCATCTAATGTAAACATGCAAATGCATAAAATCTAATAGTATATAAATTTATATATAGGTGTAGATATATCAATAAAGAAGGCTATAAAATCATACCTACTATAAATAGTTTCCCTCAACCAGAAATATATCATTTAGTTACAATGACATTTTGTATATGTGTTGTAAAAATTATATATATATATATATATGCAAGTATAAATTTGATTAAAAATGACAGATTTTTTTTTTATTTAGTTTACTTTCCTTGTTAACAAGAACATTTATGTGGGGATCAAGTGAGCATATTCTCCAAACACTTGTCATTAAGCACTTTCAACTATACTTATATTCATTTCTAAGACTGATAAAAATACTGTGGATGTTTTCTTTTTCTAACTTTGACTGTTATGATTTAAAATTTTTCATTGGTTTAATTATGGATAACTGGACCAATGATATGCTCAAGGATTCCTGTAATGAAGGCATTGTATCTGTCAGTTTCTAAAAAATTTAAGAGCTCATGTGTGCAAAAGTGTTCAGCATTATAAAAAAGAAAATATTTGTACAATAAGGTATTTCACAATTGTTGAAACAAAGCAGTAGCCTTTCAGGTCTTACATGTTCACTTTATTCTCTTTTTCTTTTCAGATTATTGCTGAGAAATAGTTGATATTTTGATATATTCTACCAATTATAGCAAAATCATGCTTTAGATGATGAAGCAGAAGATCTTTTATGTGATGACATTAAAAAATTAAGTCTTTCAAGATTGTTCAAGAAAGATACAAAAGGAAGTTGAATTTCTACACATTTCTAAATAAGAGTCAGATTTTCAAATTGGTTAAGAATTTTGAAGCTCATGGTACTTGTGAAGATCATAAGACAATGGGTTCCTCAACATCTAGGCATCTGATAACAATCTGAACACCCAAGAATGTCACCAAGGTTCAAGAGTCAGTCAGCCAGAGTATGTCCAGATCTGTGCAATAGAGGAGCCAAGAACTTAAAATCTTTGTATCTTCTGTTCAGCACATTCTGATGAAAGATCTCAAACTTTATCATCACCAGATCCAGATCCAGATCCAAATGACCCAGGCTGATATGGAAAAGATGGCAGCCATCTGCCTGTAGTTTTTTGCAAAAGATTAAAAATGACAAGGAATTCTTGAATGCTATCTGGTTTTTCCTCCTGAATAGACCTGTTAACTCCAAGAACTGAGTGTTTTAAGGAAATGAAAACATTCATAGTCATTGGATTGCCTCTGCATTCAAAAAAGTGCATAGCATGGGTCACCATCTCGAAGCACTGGACAATTTTTCTTTGAAGATTATTGGGATAATGCTATCAGTGTAGCAAACATTGTAACAAAGTGTAACATTGGTTTAATGTAAAAGGAATACTTTATTATGAATTGCTGAAACCTAGTGAATCTTACTGTAGAGCATTACAGTAGTCACTTTTAAAGTTTGAGGACTGAATTTGAAGAAATAATGGAAGTCAGAGAAACTATAAAAAAAGTTATTGACAAAAAAAATTATCATTTATTTTGATCAATGAAAGATTATCTTCTGATCACAGAATTGTCTCAGCAAAGATTTGTTTGAGCCTATGCTGAAATAAGAAAAACAGGTAAATCTTTACATTATAATGTATACCCACTTGCCAATGTTGATATATGCAATTAAGATGCATTACTGTTAGAAACAGGTTTGATACCCTTCAGCAGACATTTGAAAGACATTTCCCAAATGATGAATATGAAACTTTGTAACCATTCACTTAGAAGGAGTGAGTAAGTGCATACAACCAAACCAAAAACCAAATGTAGAGTTCTCTGGGAGTCAATAGCAGTTAGGGAAAAAATGAGATAACATGAAAAAAGCATTCTAACTTAATAAAAGAACCCAATAAGTACTAACATGCAGAAACACAGAGAGAACTAACTAAATATACCAAAAAGAACAAGAATACATCCAAGGTTAAACAGGTAAAATCAGAAATTTTGTAGAAGACAAAAATCATGACTCCATGACAGACTATAAATGGAGTTAGCAAAAGAAAAAGTACCTCAAGAACAGAATTAAAAGTTGCAAGCCAAGAAGGAAAACTTCAGAAATGGAAAGAACATTTCAAAAATCTGCTTGGAAATCTTCAAAAAATCACAGATAACCCACCATAAGAAACTATTAATGGCCAACTAAACATCAAACATGGACACTTTATGGAGGAATAACTAGATACAGTGCTGAAAAAAGTTAAAAGCAGAAAAGCTGCAGGCCTAAAAAATAAATAGCTACTTAAATATGGAAGACATGGAAATTTGATGTCATACTCGTTTAATTATACAACTCTGTGTATAATCCAAATACAATAGAGAACTGGACAAAAGGCTGCATCCTGTTCTTCCTGAAGAAAGGTGACCCTAAAATCACAAAGAACTACTGAGGCATAGCACACTGCTATTACAGCTAAGGTTCTGCTTCTCAATCATATCTAACCTGAAGTAAAGAAAATTTTTAGGAAAAATCAGAATGGTTTTTGAAGAAATTGATCCACAATTTCTCTAATTCTGACTATTGAATTATTAAAGTATGTGCCAAAAAACTCAAAGCAACACTATTATTTGTTGCTTTCTCCAAAGTATTTGATTCCATACATTGAGGAGAGATGGAGCAAATACTTCTAGCATATGGTCTCCTCAAAGAAACTGCTACCACTGTAATAATGCTCCACAAAAACAGGAAAGCAATGGTTCACTCACTTGATAGAGACACAGATTTCTTTGACATTGTCACTAGAGTCTTGCACCATATTTATCTAAGATCTGCCAAGATTGCATACTACAAATCTCAGTACATCTAATGAAAGAAAATGATCTTACAATAAAAGAGGCAAGAAGCAGACAATATCCAGCAAAAATTATTACAGATGCAAACTACACAGATGATCTACCACTTCTTGTAAATCTACCTGTGCAAACTGATTGTCTGCTGCATCACTTGGAACAGGCTGTAAGAGGCGCTGGTCTCTATGCAAACTCAGATAAAACAGAGTTCTTGTGTCCTAAACAAGATGGTGCCATCCATCTCTACATTAAATGATAAGTTGGCGACCATAGTCGAGGGTAACCCGAAGGCTCGCTTTTCGATAGCTACTACACCAAGGTGTAGGGGAGGGCGCTACTCCTTCCCTGGATTGCTCTACTTTACCCTTGATCCGTACTTTATAATGCTGAGTGTTAAGCAAGGAGGCATCAAGTACCATTTTTTGAGTCTTTGGTATGACTCGACCTGGGACTGAACCCAGGTCTCCCGGGCCATTGGCGAACACTCTAACACATTAAACGATAAGCCTCTGAAATTACTAATACCTTGGAAGCAATATTGTATTTCCTGAAAAGGATGCCAGCTTATGTATAGGAAAAGTATGGACTGCTATTGACTGGTTATCAGTCATATAGAAATCTTACCTCTCTGATAAGAAGCAGGGACAGAATCATTAGTGAAGTTCTATTGTGGGTCACCATACATGAACATACCAGTGTTGGCTGACCAGGAAAGACTTATTTTCATCAGAAATGTGTTGACACTGGATGCTGGCAAGAGAATCTGCCCAGAGTGATGAATGATAGGGATGGATGGTGAGAGAGAGTCAAAGGAGTCATGCTAGCAGTAGAACTTGATGATGATTTCTATTGTCTTCCTCATCCTCAAATCTTACCCTTCTGATAAATAACTCAGATAAGGAAACAAGAAAAAATTGCACTAAGCTCAGTTTGAGGATAATGTAATTATAGTATCTTGTATTAAACCAAATGATCAAAAATATCAATTCTGCTGATTGAATAGTATTGAGAATTGGCACTGCCTTGTCTAGACATCATCATTTTATTATATAGGTTGTTCAGTTGTACACACATTTAAATTTAAAATTAAGGAGCTTAAATTCTTAAAGATTCAGTCTTGAGACTCTTTGACCACACCTCATATGTTGAAAGAAAGGAAACTTTAGATGAGAGTAAGACAAAATTCACCTGGAGTAGGTTAGAGAATTAACTAGCAGAAATATTTGATGATAAGAACAAATTATAAAATAAAATAAAAACAACTGACAAAAACGTTTTCCTTTATTTATCATTGGAACTATTATTTTATTACTGGGATTATTATTTATCAGCAATTATTAAATTTTGGCTTGTATTTCTTCCACCTTAATTTCAGTTGCTTTTTATTACATTTCTAGGTAGTAATATTGACTTATTATTATTATTATTATTATTATTAGAGGAAGCATTGTCAATCATTAATTTTTTTCTATTAAAATTAATCTTGGTTGCTTTATTGTTTTATCTAATAATAATAATAATAATAAAACTTGAGGATAATATTATTACTATTGCTAATGTGATCAAAAAGTATTGAGATTGAAACATTTTTTAAAATCTAAAATTTAATCATGTGTGCACAGTTGAATGACTTATATAATTAAGTGATGATGTCTAGATAGGTTGGTTGGTTGTTTGGTGGTGTTTTATGCCATATAACCATTTTAGGTTATGTAATGCCAAGTTCTGAAGTTCTGTTTATACATATATGTATAATTGATATAGATATTTGTTAACAAATATTTGGCAGATAATAGTATTTTTAAATGAGTCAAAGCTCTTCGTTTGCATACAAATGGTTTCAAGTATATTTATTTATCAAGTATTCCTATGGTTAAAAAGTACTTACTGATGTGTTGGAACTGGGTGTGTAGTCAAGCAATGCTTACTGGCATGCTGTAACTAATGAGAAACAAGGAGAGGTGGCTTCTTATAGGAGAGTGCAATGCATTGCGAATAAGTGGGTGGGGATAAAAAAACACCCACTGATCATTCAAATGACAGGCATTGGTGAGAGATGAAGGAAAAAGGGAAGAGAAAGAGCACAGGAAGGGAAAGGAAAGCAACAGGAGGAGAAAGGAGTGAAAAACTATAAAATACTAATCATTTTTCCCACAGTTAAATACTTTTAAGTATTGCTGTTTAACACTAATATTCAGTATCATTTCCTTTGTTTGCACACTGTTAAATAGTTCCAAGTTCTTTAAGTTAATATGAAGTTGTAAAGAAAACAATGGTAGTCGAAAGTTATTTTCTTTTGTGCAACAGTGATAATCATTGTTCAACTTATGTTGAAGCTCATTTGTAAATAGAATGGTTTCATTCACAAAACAGATTTTACAAGGTGAAGAATTCTACACTGAATGGAGACAAGATTTACAAGTTTAGATGCTATTTATGGATTTACCCAAAGAAAAACAGGGTTAGGCAGTATTTTTGTCATTACCATAGAATATGTGAGTGTGTTAGACATTTGTTGATTGCGGATATCAGCTGAACAGGAGGATAAAAAAAAATCATGGACAAATTGAATGAAATAAATGCATACTTGGCTTTCAAGGAATTCTACTTCTACGAAAGAAATATAAATAACTTTCTGGTGCATAATGAATTTTTGTATCAGAAATTACAAAAATTTGATATGACATTCCCTAAAAGAATGAAGGCTTTTTTTTTTGTATTAAATGCAGCGAACTTGTCAGAAGAAAATGAAAAATTATTGTAGTTATTAAGTCTGTTATATGGTGTCTTAATTGTGATTCTGATGAGTCCATTATTTTTCTTACATATTTTATTTTAAAGAAAGCACATAATGACAGAAAAACAAAAAGCAAAACAAATACAACAAAAAGAATACAGAAATGTGGAGGGCAAGTCGCTTCCAATATTGTTTGACTAAGTCCTTCCAATAAGACAAAGTTCTCCTTTTTTTTCTTTTTTTTTCAACTTGTCTTAAACTCACACCCGTATCGTCTTGTCCCCTTTACAATTAAAGGGAGGGAACCTCCCCGTTCTTCTCCATATTTGTTTACTTATTATCTTTTCCTTTCCCTTCTTTTAGCGAAGAACAAAAGTCTCTCCTCTTCATCTTTAAAGTGGATATACAATTTTAAACAAATATGTTTTCCGCCGAAACTAGCTGCTAACGAACAACTTCAAAAATCTTTCTTTGGATATTCTGGATACGGTCCTTTATTTAGGTTACGTCTATCATTTGAAATAAAATTTTTGACTAACCTTTTTCCTTTCCTTTCTTTTGTTATTTTTTTCTTATATTCGTTAATTTCTTATTAACGAGTTGCAAGGCACCATTTTTTTCTTTTACGTTGAGCCTCAGTTTCTTGCCCAACGGAGTTGATGGCTTCTATTAGGCCATTCTGCTACTAGAATTTCACCTTTCACCGGACCACGTGAAACGGCGACATTTCTCTTCCTTGGCAAAGCTCAGAACTGACTTTTTGGCTTTCGTTCTTTTTAGCGGTAAAACGTCCTCCCTGCCTCGACCAATGGCATGTCTTTTTCCTATCTGGGTCAAGACCTGTGCCCCTTCTCGGTTGGTCCTTCACTGTTGCTAGGGCTCAAAAATCCGCCAATCGCCTGCCTTACTTCCGGTCCTCATAGTAGTCCTTGGTTTCCTACATTTTAACCCTACTGTGGCCACTGGCCATCACAGGTTCAAGAAACAATATCAACGATGAGAGAATCTGCTGTTTAGAATATGATTCTGCTCAATATTTTGTACATGACTGTATTGGTTTGAGAAACATTATCAACACTGTCATGTACTCAGACCAGGTACATTTTACCTTGTTTAATGATACCCATTATTGAAACATAAATGATTCAAATATAAAACTGTCCTAGCTTGTGAGAGAGACACTTCCTATGGCTGTGTTAGATTCAGCCTGTTCTTGGATAGTTGCCAGAAAACTGTGGTTTGATATTTTCTTTTACATGTTAAATGACTAAGATAAATGTTGAGTAAAAATTGCCAAGTCGAATAAGACATTTTGTTTGGGTGATAAAGTGGAAGTAAAGGCCATTAAATCAGTTAAATTTCCGGTAACTATAAGGGGGTGTAAAAGGTGTTAGAGCATATATTGAGGCTGACATAGTACAAAATGATTGAGCCATAAATCTATGAAAACTGCTGGAATGCTGTTGGATTTAAAAAATTACAGCTGTTGTATTTTAGGCAGCTATATAATATGAATTACAAAGTATGACTTCTGGAATTAATATGCTTTTGGAGGTTGAAAGACCAGTGAATGTTGAGCTACACTGCAAGGGCTTAAAAATGTTTGAGAGTAGAAAAAAAGAAGGAAAGTGGAGAAATTACATAGGAAATTTGCTCATGCATCAAAAGAGAAATGGATATCCTTGGTTAGAGGCACTAAGGCCTTTAATGATAAGGAGCTCCTGGATTTGATGTTTGTGATTCTTGTTCTGTTTTCCTGAGGTTTAGAAGACCTCCTATTCAACCAGTAGTAGGAGTGACTCTAGTGAACAGATTTAATGACAATGTATGTCTTGATTTAAAGGAGCATAGACATAACCGATACTGGATGCTACACATAATTAACACATCTATTAGGTACTCTGCTGGCAGGCTGATTAAAACTAAAAGAAGTGAAGAAATTATCTGTAACATATTTTTAATGCGGATATCATTTTTTGAGAAACAATGGGGGAGAATTTAACAATGAAGGATACTGACAGATAAATGAAAAATTTAATATTGAAACATTCACTACAGCTACAGAATGTTTTTTTCAGCAATGATATTGTGGAATGCCACAATCTGATGGTAGCTGAAGCAATGAAGGATGGGAAATGTGAACCAGAAATAGCACTGATTTGAGCTGTTAGTGTTAAAAATCATTTGGAGCATAGCCCAAATGAGCTTGTTTTTGGGTCTAATATAAATACACCCTCAATTTTGACTGATCAGTTACCTGCATTTGAAACTGCAACAACCAGTGAGATGGTAAGAATAAATTAAAATGCCTTACATGCAGTGAGGAAAAACTTCATAGAAGCTGAAAAAATTCAGAGAGCACTGAAATCTAATGTAAGTACATGCAGATGAAAGATTTGTGACAGGTGACACTCTCTATCATAGAAGACGAAACTGCAAGGGAGAGCATGACCCTGCAAAATTATTGGGTAAGGAAGGTCAGTGTGAAATGATCAGACATGGCAGAGCATTTTATAGGATGCATCCATGTCACTTAATGAATACAAAGAATTTGGAAATCTAAAGAATGAAAGAAACAAAGGCTTGGGAAGTCCAAAGAATGAAGGAAATAAAACTGCCAAAAGAAACATAATAAACATAGTAAAAGTCTTCATTTCAACAGGGAGGAATTGAGAGACAACAGTAAAAAAACAAGTAAAGACAAAGTTGTGAAAGGAAGGGATGAGTAGAAAACAGGAAAGATTATGAGTGTATAACCTAAATTGACTGGAAAATATAGTTATTGGCTCAATATAGAATCAGAAGAGGAAAATGAAAATTCAGTCAGTATCTGTTAAGATCATATCGATCAATGAAGAGAACTACTTCAAGTAACAGAGAAAGTTGTAGTTTTGCTCACATTTGAACAAGAATAAGCAAAAGAGGAAATTGATACAAAGAAAAGAAAAAGAGAAAATATGGAAATTCATGGAGTATATGAATGTGTGCCTGACATTGGTCAGAAATGCATGTCAACAAGATGGTAGAGAGTCTGGATTTCAACTCAGTATTTTTGCAGGGTGATAAGTTGGAGGGAGAGATATTTCTTAGACCACCATCAGACATATGTCCAGAGTCACAAGTATGGAAGTTGAAAAGATGCATTTATGGATTTAATGATGTACCTCACTCATGGTACAAAAGAGATAATCATGAGTTAACTAACCTAAAAGGAATAGTGAGTGCATATAACAATGCACTGTTTCTTTGGCATGATACAACTGGTAACTTGATGGGTATTCTGGCAATGCATGAGGACGATTTTGTATTCTGTGGAAATGATTTGTTTCAGAAAAATGTGATCTCAGACTTGAAAAAAATATTCAATGTTGGAATACATGAAAGTGAAACATTTAAGTTTTTGGTATTACATGTTAGGCAAACAAAGGATGGGATTACTATAGACCAAAATCTATATGTTTCATCTATATTCCCAATAGATATTAAAAAAAAAGATGAACTGAGTCAAGAGGAGAATTAAAAAGACTGACATGTCAAATGATGAGGCTATCCACTCAGACACAATCTGATGAAACATTTGCTATGTATCGGGTGGTTAATCCTGGAAAGTTCCCAAAAGTGAAATTACTCTTCAAGGCTATCAAAACGCTACAAAAATTGAAATCAAGGACAGGTTCCAAAAACTTTCCTCAGCTGGAAAGACCTTCAGATTTGAATATTGTTGGCTATGCAGATGTAACCAATGCTAGCTTGGAAGATGGATCTTCACAAGGTGATTTTATTATTTTTGTTTGTAGCACAACAAACAGAATGGCTCCTATATGCTGGTCATCAAAAAACTTGACCGAATAACAAAAAGTCCATTAGCCTCAGAGAGTCTTACACTTGGTAAAGCAGCTGAAGCTGATATATCAATAGCTGTGATGCTGGAAGAAACTGAAAGAAGAGGGGGATGGATGGTATACCTCCTCAGCAACAGAAAGAAAAGAACATGTGGAATCAATTTCTTTAGTAGAAGGTGGGCAGCCGAGTTTCTACGCTGAAAATATTCCATTTACTTCCTCAACAATCTTCTCCAGCAGTCCTACACCCAAGCTCGTCTCTTGTTGTGCGTCATCAAGACTCAAAACACTTTCTGATTCTGGTACATTCAGGCAGGACTTATATAATTATGCCAAAATGCCACATCTGGGTCAATCATACAATTTACATGTGTGCTGATGTCAAACACGATTCACAATTGGGAAGATGTGAGTTTGATTTTCCCCATCGCCCATTTCTCTCTCCCTGATCTCATTTTACATGCCAGACATATTAATGCACTTGCGTGCATAATTTCTCTTGCTACAGAAACATTCAGATTACCCAGGCTGTCTGGAGTCTTTAGTAAAACAGACAATACATCTCTGGTAGAGACTTTAAAGTCATCAACTCAGGTGAGTGACCAACATCTGACAATTGATGTGCCTAGAGTGAAAGAAATGATGACAAAGGAGATTCAAACTGAATGGATCAAAGGGAGAGAACAGGTTGAAGATTGTTTGTCAACAGTAGGAGCCTCTTGTTGCATAAATGAACTATTCAGAGATTTTTTTAATTCTAAATAGAACTGCAGATTGCATAAGAAGAGACAAGCAATGTTGGAGTCTGAGTTATCTAGCCTGACAGTTGTTAATACTTAGTTATGTCCCTTGTCTTTGAAGAAGTCCTTCATGTTATTATAAAGTTGGTGGATGGGCTTTGCCCGAGTTCTCTGAGTTAATATGAAGATGTAAAGAAAACAATTTGTTTGCACACAGTTAAAGGATTTCAAGTATAGTAAATGATTAAATATTTATATTTGACCCATAGATGAGATTCTAAAAGGTACTGCCACTCTGGGGCAAAGTGGACCTGAGAGTAATGGTAATGAAGGACTACTTCACATTCCTCAAACTCCAAGACAGGAGCCTCGCCATTAGATGTAGTTTAATGCTATACCAAGACATAGATGAGTTGGTGTTAATTAAAAAAAGAACTGATGAAGACAGTCTAAATACATTTTATCAGAAAAACACAAGAATGTACACTCCATACTCACTAGAACTATGCAACTTTTTCTTGTTAAAATATTATGGGTAAGTGTTTTGAAGATTTGAAGGACATTAAAAGAAATATGGTGGTACAACTTTACATGATATTCAAAGAGTTTCAGAAGTGCTTCAACCAGTGGAAAACTCACTGGAATAAATGTGCTGAATGACTGGAGAACAAATAATAATAATAATGTTCATCTATCAGTTTTGATAATAACCATTAACTAAGCCAAAGCTTAGTAAATGACAATATAGAGGATTCGTTTACAGTGTTAAAACTGTCTAGAATCAGCCACACTTTTCAGATGAGCTAGCTAATAAGAGCAGGATTATAAGAAATAAGGTTTGACATAATCTTATAATACTAAAACTTTATAGAATACACATTTTTTTTTGCCTTAAAATAATCAACCCCAAGAACATACATAAGAACATTCTAGAAATTTTCGATCAAAATCGCATTAGCATTGAAGTTACACTTTTATATTGAACCAATCAGCTAAAAACACAGAATAAGAACATTCTGGAAAATTCCGCTCGGAAACTAATTAACAGAAAAATATTTAGGCTCCAAAATAAATAAGTAAATATACGAATCTGATTGGTTAAGAAATGTCTGTGTGCTTGAATTTTAGGACCCACAATAAAATCTAACAAAATCCTATTTTTGATTCACTTTAGTGATCCCAAAAAGTATAAATAACGAAGAATTTAATTAATTAGGGCATTCCACCACCAATGACATTCCACTACGGGAGGCCAGGACGGAGAGTAGAAGACAATGCCACAAGACTTAAAGCAAAGAAGCATGCAACCTTCTTTTGCTGACTACCAGAATGCAACACATTATTGCCAAAAATCATGTGGGGACTTAAGAAAACAAAAGGCCCATACTTACGGTCCATCACTTATATACATACGTATGCTTGTGTGTATATAAGTAAAGTCAATTTTTTATCCTCTTTACTGCAGCCAAATATGGACACACTGGGTCAACAGACTTTCCTAACATACACACACACGGGGAACAAATCATATTTTTATTCAACTGAACATAGCTGTATTTTCTACATACACAAACACATGCACATAAAATGAACATTGTATTTTTTAATTATTTTTATCCTGTTTGTTATGATTATTAAATTGCTTGTTTCTTAATGTTCGTTTTTGTCAAATTCCATTTGTTTAAGTGCTTGGAAAATTTGTGGAAACTAAACCTGAAAGTAACTCCCGTAAATTACGGAATGTACTCTGTACCCTACAACTTCAAGATGATATTTATGGATGAGCCAACAAGAGCAGAATGGTGGATCAGTATGCCACATATTCTCTGAATGCTTTTCAGGTTTTGAATTTGTACTTTTTCCTTCTCCCAGACAGGTTGCCCTACAAAGGTTAGAGAGCCCGGTCAACCTTACCATTTTACCTATAGCTGAGTATAGAGAAGATGAATTCATCCCTTTCTCAAGGACATAAGCACAAAGTTAAACAACCTTGTCAAGAAATTGATCTAGGGTTCTTCAATAAAAAACGTTATATCTGTAGCAGAAAGAACTTTGTATTTTTGTTTGGTGCGTTAATTAATTTGACCATTAGGGTTGACACATATTTTCACCCAATCAGGATGACTTATCCTATTCAGCCTGAACCATTTTTCCGGGCAGCATCAAATTGAGGAAAAGACGCCAAACACTCTCTTGCTCAGAAGCCTTCGAACTGGACAGATGTAATTACTATCCGCTCTCCTTTTAGCAGCAGCATCACGACACAATGAGGAAAGCCATCTAATTTATGGCATCGTCTTCTCTCTCCTTTATTTTCCAACAACACTTAGCAAGGAAATAGCAATGTAACAACATGTGTAACATATGTATGCTAAATATCTCAAAGGAAACTATTTTGAAGAAAATTCAAGTTTCATTCCTTATTCAATTCTGTCTTGGAATATAAAGCTTCAGCTTTTATACTTCTTGAATAGATATATCAAAACAAATTATCAAAAATGGCAGAGCTGAGTGTTTAAAGGAACTAGAAAATAAGTTTATAGAATTAGAATTACTTTTCTTCAACTGTTAGATTGTGAGGGAACCTTGAGTGATATAATGGTTTGCAAGTTAGGCTCATAGATCACTGTTTTCAGTTAAATTGTATGGCCTTGTGTTAAGCTTAGTAAATGGACTTATGATCAAGTCTTGCAAAAAGCACTGATTCTTATTTAATCGCAGAAGTGAAGATGAGTCTGTTCTGTTCAGAAATGGCTGATAACTTAGAAACTGCAGGTACCGTCAGCAACCTGAAGTCTGTCTAACACCTAAGCAAAGCTTAGTGAATACCAACTATTGGCTCTTGTAGAGCTGTTATTAAAAGATTAAAAAAAATGCAAATTAGTATATAACTTGGAGATTATTCTTTATTTTTGATCTTTACTGCTTACTAATGTCCATAGAATAACACTCTGAAAGTTGTAATGAAGAGCAAGAGAAATTAAGATGAAAGAAATACTAGTCAAAAATTTATGATACAGACTTTTGTTTGAGAATCTTCAATTTCAGTCAATAATTTCATTTTTTGCCCTGTTAATTATTTATAATCGTAAATAATATTTTGTATTGTTGAATTAACAGGACAGAAGTTGAACTAAATATAAATCAAATCTCAACTTTTAAATTGTAATATAAGAGCTATTGGTTCCATCATTGTAATTTTATGGTACAATTGTGAACAAAAGTAAACGATAAAAATTTACATTTTATTGGGATTGATGTCAACTCTGTTCTATTTGTGAATCAGGGCATTGAGTAGATACTCTGTCCTTCTAGCAATATGTGACCATGACTTATTTAGTCCAAGAATGTGATTTTTCTCCTCACTTGTTATCATTGAATATCTTTGTGAATGTGATCAATCAAGTTTAGATTTATCATGTGAAAGTAAAAAAGAATTTACTAAGGAAGTTACAGTTGATGATTTATCAGATTATAAAGAAATACAAGTACTTCTTTAATGTTCCTGAGATCAATTTCTGTTTCCAAATTTCACTAGATTCCAAGACAATTTTCAAAATTATTTCAGTACTTTGAATGGACTAAAAAAATTTCTAAAATTAACTTCCTTTATTTTAACACTAGAAGTTTGTGACAATATAGACCCTTGGCATGGTAGTATGTGTATATGCATATCATGGTTAAAATATGAGTAGGTGTAGGTACATATATATATGTATATATATGTGTATGTGTGTGTGTGTGTGTAGAGGTACCATGCTGCATGTGACAAGGAAGAAAGAAGAAGTTCATCCATCCACCACCAACCTGGTCATATGTGAGTTCGAATGAAAAAACCGTATAACCTTGAATAAGCATAGGGGTAAACAACGCATGATTAAAAGAGAACAAAGAAACAGAAAATGACCAAGCACTTCCTGTTTTCTATAAAAGGAGAGGGAGGCTGGAGTCAAAAGAGTTGGTCAGAGGAATCAGTTGGAGTTAGTTGGTCATAGAATGCAACCAGAGTCAGATGTGCTCAGAGTTTGTTGGCAACCCTAGAGTTAGAGGGATCAGATAAAATCTATCAAAGTAGAATTCATGCTGGACACATGGGGGAGGGCAGAGCTAAAGGAAGGTCTGAAGTGACACACACCCCTCCACCTGCAAGCAAGTCCAATCCTTCAAACCTTAAGTTTAACTTTTCTTTTTTTCTTTGTCTTTGGTGACATCACCTTCGGTTTTGAACAATAAACACAGTGTAGGGTCACACAATCCATTGAGTAGATGCACTAGTATATCTATACTAACATGCTGAAGTTTGTGTATGTTTGTGTCATTGATAAGCAGAAAATTCTGGAGGCTTGTTCTAATGGTAACTTAACCTCAGTGACTTGAATATGCAAGGTTAACTTCCAAGATCATTTGAGGTCACTGAAGGTAAGATGAAAACTTTGAAATAAAGTACAAAATAAATGAAGTCATGTCTATGTAATGTCGTTGTTAGCAAAATTTGACTTTAAAACAAATTAACTAAACAAAAAACTACTGGACGTAAAGGTCCCAATACGAAAAATTAATAAGTCAGAGCTAAAAATAAATAAGACACTTATCACACAAGTTACAAATGCCTTATTCTATGAAGCAGACAAAAACAGACTAGTTACTGCAGAATAATCGCTATGCAGGAAATAATTTGTTAACAAAACATGAAATAAAGGTAACATTAAAAACATTAGCAAAAATTACATATCTCTTACATTCATTAACAAAACATAAAACAAAGGTAACATGATAAATAGTATCTAAAATTACATGTATCTTACTTTCCTCTAAGTGGTTGAAATTGGCAACCCTTTTTTTTCTATCTCCTAGTAGGAGAAAGTTAAAAACTTCTTAGTTCATGTTGTCTGAGAGGAGAGTTTGTAGTTGAAGACTTCTTTTTTCTTTAGTTTCTTTACTGTTACCTTTCTTTCTTCCTTTCCTATTGTCTGTGGAGAAAGTTTGTAGTTTAGTTGGTGACCTCTTCTTTTTTCTTTCGTTTTTTTAGTCTTTTCTTTGTTCTTTCTTTCTTTTTCTTCAGTTTCTCCTTTCTTTCTCTTTGTAATCTACAGGTTTTATAGACCTGAATTATTCCAGTTTGTTTTTCCATGAGATAGCTAATAAACAAATTGGCAACTTTCTTTCTCTGTTTTCTTTCTTTCCTTCCTTCTTTCTTTCTGTTCAGAATCTTCAGAGCCTTTAGACCTGAATTATTCTAGTTTGTTTTTCCACAAGATAAACAAACTGACAACTTCTAATCAGCAATCTCAGAGAATAACCCATCTTTCTGCTTGATAATAAAAGTGAGTTTCTATTCAAAAATCTCTAGGCCATTAAAAAAAACCCAAACTTCTACATGAGCCATCTCCAGTATGTCTTCACTCTATTGATGTGTTATTGAGAAAAGAGAGTGAAATTTTACTTCCTTCTCCCACTTCCAAAAAAGAACTTTTGACTCTTCCCCCACCACAATAGCAACCAAAAGTCCCCTCCCAACCCCCCCCCAAACTCCTACAACTCACTACTTAGTAATTAGAATAGCAAACCATTGCTCTTCCCTTAGTGAACCAAGTCCTTCTCCAAAAAAGTTTTTTACTCTATGTTTTTCACATGTTGACTGTTCATAAATAATTAGTGAAAAAGGACTTTATATATTTGCAAAAGATAAAAAACAAGAAATATTCTGTCCAAAGAAAAAAAAAAAAAAAAAAAAAAAAACTAATTAGATTTTTTTAATGTTTAAAACTCTTATTATTTTTGTGTCACATTTCCATATCCATAGAAACTTGTTAAAATATTAATGGTCATGGCATCGGTTAGTCTTGTAAGACTGTGGATCTGCAGCTAAAATATTGGTAGTGATGGTATCAGTTAGTCTTGCAAGACCATGGATCTGCCATTAGATCTGGATACAAACCTGGGTAAAACTATATGGAAGATGTACATTTACCTATGCAGCAAGTTTCTTCTCTCCATTTAACAGTTCAGCACAGTGTCATTGCAGCAGTTGTCAGAACAAGATTGAAACAGTGTTAGATGGTTTCAAGGACACCAGTTTCTGATTTTGATAATTATCCTTCTTCTACATTGGTTGCCCACAAAGTCTAGAGAACCCAGTGTGCTTTTCCATTTCAATCACAGCAAAGGGCAAAGTTACTTTATTTTTCACTGTGATTTATACAAGGCCAAAATGCAGCAAAGTTAACCACTCCATCCTCTAAGTAAGCGCTTACATAGTCTAAATATTGATTCTTTATTGCACACTGTCTTACTTCATAGAGAAAACCATATCGGGAAACACCATGCCGTTGCCAATAATTGCATTTAGTCCTAGAATTCCAAATGGCACTCACAAGTGGGTTTTCCCCATCATTAAAGAATTTGATATAAGCTAAACTTAAATTGTTCTTTATCTGTTTATTAAATTCAAAGAGGAAATTGTCCACTGTTATAGCAGTCCAAGAAACAGTTCTCTCTATTCCTTCAGCCTTTTCAAATACAGATGACACAACCAGAGAACCATTGACATATGTCAAAGATTGAATTATCAAATGAAAGCCACATTCTTTCATGTCTGTCAACCTAAAAATATGTTCCTCTGTATTTTGAGAGAAGTAAATTTTCTGGACTGTGTTAGGCCTTTTCATAAAAACAATAGCAAAATGTAATTGATTCCTAAGACAATAATTTTCCAAAAATTTAACTAAATACCCATTTTCATACTGTTTTTGTACTGTTTCCTCAAATAAATCTTCTTTTATGTCAACTGAAACATGAAAAGAATTGTTAGTATTATTTTGACACCAGATAATATTGAAATAAGTTTGTGTTTGCCATGTACAGCAGTTGATCCACTGAAGGTTATAGTGAGCTGCAGTCATTAGGTTAACATGTTCTTTTAGATAGGTATGTGGTAGCATAATTGTAATCCCTTGTGTCTGATCCTCACTCAATACACTTAGATATTTATAATACAAATCTGCTGGCTGTTGTCTCAGGGGTAAAAATGATACAGTGCTTAGGGCATATTTAATAAGCCCATTCAAATCCATATCTTTTGACCAAGCATTGAAATATAAAGCCCAAGTGAGACTAGATTTGTCATGCATCACTGTACAAGATGTTCCTTCCATGGCACCAGTGTGGCTCCAAGAATGGCCACTATCTTCTACATCTAATCCCAGACCATACCATTCTGATCCATGTTCATAAATTGGGCGAGCAAGCATCATCTGAAAAGTTTCTTCTTTTAAAGGTCGCTGTGGCTTGTAGCCAGCCAGTGAGTCATATAGATGAACAAGGTTAGATGTAGTGGCAACCCAGCCTCCATAAGCTGCTGTTCCATCCATGACAACTAATTTTGAGTGGGCTGGCATCCAAGAGTTTTCAGTAAAATCAGCCTCTTCTAAATTTGAAGGGTTATGGTAATATTCCACCTGAAAATAGAAGTATAGTCAAATAAATCAGGAAACAATTAAAAATCAATGTTCCAAAAGTTTTTTTATAAGTTATAAAAATATATTTTATAAGTTATAAAAGTTATATATATAAGTTATAAAAATATATTTCATAAGTTATAAAAATATTTTTTTTTTATAAGTTCAAATGGATGTAGAGTTAATTGGATTGAAAACCTAAGGTACCAAAGCAAGGTTAATATTTTCTAGTGTTCTGGTAAAAGAAATTTTAGTTTTTAAAGTTTTGATTAAATGTTTTTGTTATAATTGCTTTACTCACAAATATTTTGTCAAAATGATGGAATTATTTATGCATCAATCAAAGCATAGCTTTCTGGTGTTTGGGCTAAAGTATAAGTGTTGTATCTATTTTTTCCTGCATAGAATATATATAAAATTATAATATATATAAAATTATAATATATATAAAATTATAATAGAATTAAAGAATTGTTACTTTAAAAAGAATAAAATTATAATTATCTCAAAATACAGCTTCAAACTGATAAAATTTAAACCAAAGATTAATAATAATACAAATATAAAAAGTAAATAAATACTGAAATAAGGTCTATCTGATTTTTCTATTTGTCATGTAAATATTAATCTTTGATTTGAATCCACATTATGTAAAGAGTATATGAATTGAATATGGAGAAAATCAACATCTTTTATTCGTAATTTTATACATTGATGTTAACACCTCTTTTTTCTGAGATTTGGATTAATTACAAATTTTTTTTACTATTTAAGTTTCCCAATATCTTCTGCCAGACTTGGAGTTATTTTCCTGTTTGTTTCACTTTTTAGATCATTGTTTATTTAGTTGAGATGAGGCAAAACAACCTATAGCTTTTTAACGATTTTTCATCAAGAAAAATACTTAAATTATTTGTCTTCACATTCATTTAGACATTACTAATTAGGTTTACAGGAAGTTCTTCAAGTTTGTCATGTAAAGTAGTTAATACTAACAATCCACACAAAAAACAAAAATGCTTAAGATTCCTTAAATATTCCTCTACAAAAATCTGAAATCTTTTACAGAACAATATTAACTTTATAAGATAATATAAAAATAAAATTGGTAAATTTCTTTTCTATTATTTGGATTTATATTTTATAGTAACAATTATCATATGTAACTGTTAGATTTTAAAGTTTTTGATTGGTGACAAAGATTTTTAAATAACCAGTAGTGATCAAAATCTTGACTTCTTACCTGGCAAGGTTATTATAGTTTTGAACGAGCTTTTAGAAGCATTAAAATTTCAGGAAATAAATTGTTACTGTTTACAGAGCAGACAGAGAGAAATAAAAGTGAATAGCCAAATGGCTAAATGCCAAAAGATAAAATATTAGAATCATCTATCGTTATACTTAATGGAAATTTTTGCTGAGCAGCATATCAGTATATATGAAGGTCATTCAATAAATAAGGGGAATTTTTTTGAAAAAAAAAGTAAAATGATTTTTTTCAGAATTTTTTTCCATAAATTTAAACTCTGCATTGTTTGGAATTGGTTTATAGCAATAATTATTTTAATCTCACAAAAATATTTGTTTTGAGGCTATTTTAAATGGGGGCAAATCAAACAGAGTTCAACAGGCTTGAACAGAGGCTTGTCATCAAATTACTGGTGGCTGAGAAGTGTAAACCATGTGAAATTTACAGAAGAATGCATACTGTGTATAGAGAAGCATGTTTTAATAAAAAAAATATTCAAAAATGGGCTTTGTGACTATGAGCCTGGGCTGAAATGACAGGCCATGGTCTGTAAACACATTGAATCTCTGGGCACAAGTAGGTTATACTGACAGTCTTTTGGAATAAGAAAGGACTCATAATTATTGCTTTTTTTGAAAAAGGTGCAACTATAAATAGTGCTTTCTTTTGCCAAATTCTTAGGTAAAATTCACATTATTTATTGAATGACCCTAGTACAGTGTTGCTTAAAATTACTTTGTATTTGATGGAAGGAATAAATTTTATAAGTACACATATGTAAATATTTAAGCAAATGCCAAAGTTGAGCCAAATGGCATACCTAAAGTTAACATAGCATATCCCCTAGGTACTATGGACAGTTTTTATTAAATTCAAAGAAGCTATCTTCAAATAATGAAAAAAATTTTTTCTGTTTTTGATCATTGTGGATTAGAAGCCTGGGATAGCCACATTGTTAAACCCCAAATGAGATATAAATTGAGATTGAAGCTTTACATTTTTTATACTTTTTATTTTAAAATTTAAATCAAGGGTATGCAGTTGAGCAACGTCTATAATAATATGATGAAGTCTATCGAGCTGTCAGTGCCAATTTGCAACACTTTTTAATCAGCCATTTTTGGTGAAACATAAGAATGTGCAAATGCAGCACACTCTGTACTCACCCAACCTAGCTCTATATTAGTTTTTCTTGTTTCCTAAACCAAAAATTCATCTCAAGAGTATTTTTTTACTCTTGAGAAGTGGAAGACATTAAAAAATAAAATAGCATAGATTTACACAATATCAAAAAAGAAGTTTCAGAATTACTTTAATCAATGAAAAACTCACTTGATTAAAAAGTGTTCAATGATAATGGGACTATTTTGAAAAACTCACTAGAGTAAAAATGTTGAATGTTTACCAAATTCTTAAGTTATATAACTGGTTATCAATTTTTTATATTTTATGTTTTACAGTAGCAATAAACACTGGCATAATGCTAAACTGTGTTTTTGTGAGGACTGAATAAATAAGGACTTTAGAAATGTCAAGAACCTTTATGCTTCTCGCCTGGTGGTCATTGCTTGTACTACAAATCTAAACATACCAAAATAACTTTTTCAAGTCAAGATTTTCTATTGAAAAGAAAAATTCATCGTAAAAAAATTGGAAAAATACTCATAACTTTGGTTTCTAGCTAGAAAAATTTCAGCTATATTTTTTATTTATATGGTTAAACAAAAAGATAAAGACTCAGTTTAGCTAAACTGAAACCATTTTGAGTTAATCTTTTAATATGAAAATGCTATCAGTCCTAATCTATTGAAATAATGGATAACTTTTCATGAAAAATTTGCTGGCATTTTATTATGTTTGTTTACTTGTTTGGGTTTTATGCTATATCAACCTTTGTAGGTTATTTAATGCCAAATCCATTTTTATACAAATAATCAGATCTATTTCAAACAATTCAGTTTAGCATGAGTAGAGAGTTTAATAGTCAAAAACATTTCTATTTCAAGCTATTCACTTAAGTCAAACAGTTCTAATTTAAACAATACAGTTTAGTATAAGTATAGTTTTTGTTTACACACAGTTAAATGCCAAAACAGTTCTATTTCAAGCAACTCAGTTTAATATAAGTACAATTTCCATATCAAAAACAGCTCTATTTCAAACAGTTCAGTTTAGCATAAGTGTGCAGTTTAGATATCAAAACAGTTCTATTTCAAGTAATTCAGTCTAGCATAAGTACACGGTTTAGTTCTATTTGACCTATAGATATAACCTTCTTTGGTACTACCACTCCGGGCCAGAGTGGACCTGGGAGCGATGGCAATGAAGAGGTGCTCCAGCAATACTGGAACCTCATCATCAGATTGATTAAGATCATATGCAGGACACTCATTGGGAGGGTCAAACCCCTCTGCAGAGGTGCAGTTGGTATAATCTACAGCCCCAGTCGACTGGACAAGGCATTTTATTAATGATGGTAGAAAATAGATATTTGAGTAAAAAGAGATCTAGGTAAAAATGGTACACTTTAAAAACTGGGAAAAACAGTAGTTATCTAAAAAAAATCTATTTATATGATTATATGAATATATAAAATATAGATGTGATAGGTAATATTTATTTAAAATCTGGATGAATTAGAAGAAAACACAGTAAAAATAAATTATGAGACATTAATTAATTTCCTTGAAAAAGTCACAGGTATATTTGAATTACTATGAGGTTATTTCATTTTTATATAAGAAAATACTGGACTGATTTCAATACAAGAATCCATTATTTTAAATGATCAGAAAGTTAATTAAAATGAACTGCTGTTTTAATTAAATGTACCATTTTTCAGAGGTGTTCAATTCTGCTATTGTTACTGATACAGAATAAAAGATAAATAATGATCATCCTAGATTTTATCCTGGGTAATACTGGATTCCCTTATGAGTAGAGAACATAAATATATTGAGGCCAAAAATGTTGTTTCTACTTACAGAATCACTTTGTGGGTCATAATGAAAATAAGCTGGCATTGTTGATTAAAGATAAAAAGAAGTGCATTACAAAAAGCAATATGAATAGTGTCTTTTTTAAAAAATTTTAATTATATTTCTTATTCATTTGATATGATAGCAGAATAAAAGAAAAAAAAACATTTAAGTCAAGTTGGGCACAAATCCAAATTCAGAACTGAGCACATAAAAACTGTTGTCACTAAATATCATAACTTTTTTATGAGCTGGCAGTAGAGTCCATACAAAAATACATCTGTAAAACAGGTTTGCAATAACAAAGAAAATTCTAGAAAATAAGCAAAAAAGAAAGAAAAAAAATACTCCTCTGAAATAAATCCTCACAAAATAGCAATAATAAAATGCTTTATAAATCAGGGCATTATAAATGCAAAAAAGAAAATTTTAAAATAACTGAATATGCATTGATAATCAATATCTGAGATTATTTTTAGTCTAAGATTTTCTCATCTAAAAGTGTAGCTAAGAGGTTAGAGTACTTGTAAACCAACCTTTCACCAATATTATCTATTGCAAAAAGTTTATAGATAGCCAATGGTCTTTTATAGTTACCAAATTTAGTAAGCATATTTATTGGAACTAGTGAAATTGCTTTAATATAAAAAAAATTGTTCATTATCAGAAAGGATGATTTCAAGATGAGGTCTCTAATAATCAGGAGAAAGCCCTTTAGCTGCAAGATGTTTAAGTAAGCATACAGAATTTAAATTTTTATACTTCAAAGGAACAAATTAAATCATTTATATTACTAAGAAAATGTAATTTGATTAAACATTACTAATTAGGTCTGTAGGTAGTTTTTCCAAGTTGCATACATAGTATAATTATACAACATTAATAGTTTAATCAGGATTAACTATCAAGACAAAACCAAAAATATTTTAATCAATAAATCTCTTGAGTGTCAATCACTTAAATGAAAAATATATTTCTCAAAAAAGTCCATGATATCTTTTACAGAACAATACTAACTATACAAGATAATATAAAAACATAATTGCTAAATCTCTTTTCTGTTATGTGGATTTATCTTTTATAGTAACAATCATTGTTTGTAACAATTCAATGTACTAACAGCAAAGATTGAAAAATATACAGTTTTTAGAAAATTAAAGTACAATGGATTTTTTACATTTGTCTCTTAGTTTTGCCGTTGCCGCGACCGGCCGATAAACCTAAACATATCAAGTTACACGCCCGAGTTAGGACGATTATATCCGAGTACGACCGGAACTGACTAAGCCCTTTTTCTTTCTAACGACCTTGACATCTCGTTATAGCTAAAAGAAAAAGATGAATCAAAATTAATAACATTTACAAAACACTTCGGCCAAAAATTACCTGATAAGACTTGAACTAATAGTCGTCGCCAGCCTATAGCAGGTTAGGAAAATACTTTACGGCTACACTCCCGGCGAGCGCCCCGGGGCCTGTTCTGGACTTCGGTCTGGAGCGTGGCCCTGGAAAAGGAACAATGGCAGACTTGGGGCCTTTAATTAGGCACCTAGTTTCGACTAGGCTACCTTCGGGTGGGCGAGCTGCATTTTTGTCTCCTTTGTCCCCCTTGTACGGCACTAGACCATGCGTCTAGTTTAAGCCGCAAACTGGCATACGTGCCCGGACCCACATTTGGGTTCGTGAAACTGCTTGCCTCATCAGGCTCACATTGCACTAAGTGAGCCGATGAGCAGCACACACAAGCAGGGTTCGAGTCTCGGCTCGTTCCCGACCTTCCCCTCCCCTTTATCCCCACTTTAATTGGCCTTCGGGCTTTTGACCTTGTGTCAAGTCGTGTCTGGTTGGAGGCAGCGACAAATATCTGGCACGCCCCCGGCTTTTTAGCTGGGCCGTCTGGCATTCGTGCCGGATGGGTGCTCGAAACCAAGAGCAGACTCGGGGCCGAATAGGCCCCCAGCTTCGGCTGGGCAACCTTCGGGTGGGCGAGCTGCACTTTTGTCCCCTTTGTACGGCACTAGACCAAGCGTCTAGTTTAAGCCGTTAACTGGCATACGTGCCTGGACCCACATTTGGGTTCGTGAAACTGCTTGCCTCATCAGGCTCACATTGCACTAAGTGAGCCGATGAGCAGCACTGACAAGCAGGGTTCGAGTCTCGGCTCGTTCCCGACCTTCCCCTCCCCTTTATCCCCACTTTAATTGGCCTTCGGGCTTTTGACCTTGTGTCAAGTCGTGTCTGGTGGGAGGCAGCGACAAATATCTGGCACGCCCCCGGCCATTTGGCTGGGCCGTCTGGCATTCGTGCCGGATGGGTGCTCGAAACCAAGAGCAGACTCGGGGCCGAATAGGCCCCCAGCTTCGGCTGGGCAACCTTCGGGTGGGCGGGCTGCACTTTTTCCCCTTTGTACGGCACTAGACCAAGCGTCTAGTTTAAGCCGTTAACTGGCATACGTGCCTGGACCCACATTTGGGTTCGTGAAACTGCTTGCCTCATCAGGCTCACATTGCACTAAGTGAGCTGATGAGCAGCACAGACAAGCAGGGTTCGAGTCTCGGCTCGTTCCCGACCTTCCCCTCCCCTTTATCCCCACTTTAATTGGCCTTCGGGCTTTTGACCTTGTGTCAAGTCGTGTCTGGTGGGAGGCAGCGACAAATATCGGCACGCTTCTAGCGAAGCTCATTAAGGAGGAATCCTGCATTCTGTGCGGTCGCATTCACCTTAACTTCCGACGTTGATCCCACTTCTCGTGGTAGATCCGCTTTTTTTTCCCACCTACATAGGTATACACAAAGGTCCTTTTTAGGACCATAAGAGGTCTCTGTCTGCGGGTCAGAGCATCTCTGACTGGTCAGTAATGATCAGTCGAAGTAGACGGCCAGGCGGCAAACACGAAGACGGATTCTAAGACCAACCGGTCTTAACTCTCACTCGGTTCCGATAGTCCGATAAGCTGCGCAGCGCTAATGGCACGGTCCAGCCTTTAGCTACTCCTTCGCTATCTGCGCAGCGCTAAGATAACGCCCATCTTAGCCTCGGCCTTCTGGCCTGTCCGCTCGTCAGCTCGGCTTTGACCCGACAAAGCCTTCGCTGCTGTCCGCTCGTCCGCACAGCTTTGACCCGACAAAGCCTTCGCTGCTGTCCGCTCGTCCGTTCGGCTTTGACCCGACAAAGCCTTCGTTCTCGTCCGCTCGTCCGCACGGCTTTGCCCCGACAAAGCGTTCGTTCTCGTTCGCTCATCCGCACGGCTTTGGACCCGACAAAGCCTTCGCTCTTGTCCGCTCGTCCGCACGGCTTTGGACCCGACAAAGCCTTCGCTCTCGTCCGCTCGTCCGCACGGCTTTGTCCCGACAAAGCCTCCGCTCTCGTCCGCACGGCTTTGACACGGCAAAGCTTTCGTTCCCGTCCGATACGTCCGCACGGCTAGGGGGCCCAGCAAGGCCCTAGCCTTTCCTCGACCTCGACACTCTTGCAAGGTACCACGCAGTCCACGTAACGACTCGCTGTTACGGACTGTCCTACCACTGCAAACACCTGACTCACGTACGACCCGCCGTACGAGTCACCAACCCGATCGACACACCCTTGGTTAACCACAACATACCGTCACAACCAGGGATATCGATCTACCAACCTCGACCGACCATCTAGCTGTACTCAACGACCAGCACCGACCATCTAGCTTTACTCAACGACCAGCACCGACCATCTAGCTGTACTCAACGACCAGCACCGACCATCTAGCTGTACTCAACGACCAGCACCGACCATCTAGCTGTACCCAACGACCAGCACCGACCATCTAGCTGAACTCAACGACTCGACCGACCTCAGCTTACCAGCATCCAACGTCTAGCTGAACTCAACGACTCGACCGACCTCAGCTTACCAGCATCCAACATCTAGCTGTACTCAACGACTCGACCTACGCCAGCGACACTCGTCGAACGCCCAGCTGTGAACACACACAACCGCCACGGACATTTACATTCACGCTTGTAAATACGACCAAATAAATTGTCATTTGTAATTATCATTATCTCACCTTTGTTCCTTCCTATTGCTTTGGCTGTTTCTCATTCACATAATTCATTTGCGGGGTCGACATATTTATCGGCTCCGCAACACCGTATCTGTAATCCAAGTCTTTACCAGTACTACATAAAATTTGTTAGGGTAGTGTTTATGGTGGTTCATGTTGTAAAGACATTGGTTAAACCTGTGTTTTTTAAAGCAAAACTACTCAAAATATCTGATCTTTTAAATTAAGTTGTTTTTTAAAATGTGTCAGGGCCAAGAGATACATATAAAGAATGTATTACAAGTTAGCAATTTTTAAATTTATATTTATTTCATAAACAAGTAATACATTTTAAATATAAAGTAAATATCTTTTTTTCAGATGAACATTACATTAGAAATAGAACATAAATCAAAATTACATATATATAACCAAATAAGAGTCTCTTCCCACTAATTCAACATGGAAAATCCAGAACACCAGGCCATGAGGAACATATTATCATCCAATACTTAATATCACTTTCAAACATACTGTTTTTTGTATGTGTACAGACTTGACTAACTCATTATGTGAAGTATCAGAAAGACTGCTGTTCAAAATTTCTCCTTTTATTATGGCATGCAAAAGCTGACTAGTCAATCAATGCTTCCTTCAAAAATGAAAGCCAGATTATTTTAGCTTAAGTAGAAGGGCTTTTTGACATTTATCTATTAGTCTTGCTGAGGTTTTATTTCATGTCTTGACTTCTTTCCTGATCGATCAACTAGTACAACAGGAAATTTATTAGGATAGTCATTATGGCTCATTTGGCATCTTATTTCTGTTATGAGGATTTGCCTTTTCTAGTAACAATTACCTTTTCTAACTTTTTAAGACAAATGTTTAATTGACATCAAAGATTGTTCAAGATAAAAGAATATTTGTAGTTTCTATTGGTAAAATAATACCCAAGTATGACCAAGAATGTCATGATTACAGATGGGAACAATAAGCTTTTTACTGCTTGCTTACTAAATCCATATCAGCACATGGCAACATGTTCTTTGGCATTATACAATGTATTCTTAAGTTATGAGTGATGTATCCTTTAATTGTATCGGCCATGACCCTCCTTAGTTATGCTGTATCATTGAATATATAACAAAATCATCCTACATTTACTAATACTGCTATGATAACTTTTCACCAGAAAATACCATTGCAGTCAAAGGTTTTAAATAAAACATTTACATTTAGAGATATTGAAAAATTTCATTCTTTATTCATAATGTAATAACAATTTTGTGATAGAAAAGTTCATGTGACCCAAGTTTTAAATAAGACATATTCACAATATGAGAGATTGAAAAAATGTCTTTTATTCATTAGTGACTGCAAAAAAGACCATTTATATAATCAAAAGTTTTAAATAAAGTATATTTATAATATAAGGTGCTGTAAAGGTAAAAACAAATGACTAAAGGAACAAATATGGCTAAAAATAAAATTGAATTGGTTGCATGCTTAGTTTGAACATCAATCAGGTGCCTGACTAGTTGCCAGCAGTCCTGCAGACTGACAGGACATTGCATTATCAGAATAAATCAGAGTATGTATTTTTATTGGCACAAGTTAATAAAGATTCAGGATCAGGCAGGCCAAAAACTTGTTTCATTTACATCTGGGATGAGCAATAATTTTAATATTAGAGATACATATATTTATATAAATACTGCTTAAGTAATAGGGATTTTGTAAGTCTGATAGTGACTCTACTTGTTTGTTGATTGCTTGTGGAAAGATTTTGTTCTGTTAAAGAGAAATAGTCAGCATATTTTAATGTGTACAGTTGATAACCATTGGTAAGTTAAAAGGTTATTTACAGATATAGTTGGTTGGTTGTTTGGGTTTTATGACATATCAACCTTTGTAGGTTATTTAACTCCAAATCCATTTTTATGCAAATAGTTAGTTTTATTTTTTTTTAAATTCAGTTTAGCGTGAGTACACAGTTTAATTGTTAAAAACATTTCTATTTCAAGCTATTCACTTAGGTCAAACAGTTCTAATTCAGCTAATTCAGTTTAGTATAAGTATAGATTTTCTTTGCACATAGTTAAAAGTCAAAACAATTCTATATTAAACAGTTCAGTTTAGTGTGAGTACAGTTTAAATGTCAAAAACAGTTCCATTTCAAACAATTCAGTTTATTCAAACAGTTCTAATTTCAACAATTCAGTTTAGCATAAGTATGTATGTAGTTAGTTCTATTTAACTCATAGATAGTACCCTATCAGGTGCTACCACTCTGGGCCAGTGTGGACCAGGGAGCAATGGCAATGAAGGGGTGCTCTGCATTCCCCAAAGCTCCAGCATCACTGGAACCTCACCATCAGATTGTTTAAAGTCATATCCACGACACTCATTGAGGGGGTCTTACCCCTCTGCAAAGGTACAGTTGGTGTATTCTACAGACCCAGCCGACTGGCCAATCCACAATGTTAATGTCAAAACAGTTTTATTTCAGATAATTCAGTTTAGCATCAGTCCACAGTTTAGAAGTAAAAACAGTTCTATTTTAACCAATTCAGTTCAGCATAAGTACACAGTTTAAATGTTAGAACATAGCTATTTTAAACAATTCACTTAAGCATAAATACACAGTTTAAATGCAAAAAAACAGTAAACTCAAGAAACCATGATTTAGTTCTATTTAACTCATAGATAGGACCCTTATCAGGTGCTACCACTCTGGGCCAGAGTTGGGTTGGGAGTGATGGCAATGAAGGGGTACTCCGCATTCCCCAAAGCTCCAGCATTACTGGAACCTCACCATCAGATTGTTTAGTGTCATATCCAGGATACTCATTGGGGTTGGGGATCTTACTCCTCTGCAGAGGTGCAGTCAGTGTATTCTACAGCCTCAGCCGACTGGGCAATTACAGATATAAGTTTTAAGATAAGCATATGAAAATATACCAGATAGTAAACAAATCTTTTTTCATTAATCTCTTGTGAAATAAAAGATATCTTCCTGTTGAAGCTTCATTGCCAACTTTTTAGCAAAATGCTAAATTCCGTTCATGCTAAATGTCAGTTACCTACAATCCCAGATTTTAATGAATTTACTACGATGATTGTTAAAATGATAACATTTTACTAATGAAAGTGTTAAAAAAAATGGTGAACTTTTCAGTAATTCCTTTTGATAGAATAATCCACAAATCAATCTCTAGTTTTGGACCCAAAGGAAATTGCTAAACTAAAAATATCAATCTTTAAAAGGTGCCTGTGTCAAAATTGATCTGGGCCAACAAAATTAAGGAGTATTGATTAAACATGACTGATTTAAATTGAAACTCATGAGGTAGCATTTTGCACTCTATGACATCTGCAGATAGCACATAAATGTACTTGTAAAATATGCAATAAATTGAGTTTATAAACACAAACACTGACTGTCCCATGTTAGTAAACAATTCAAATATAAAGAGTGAAATATGCACATCTACATCAGGGGATAATAGTGCAAAGAATATATCTTACTGGAAACCCTGTTACAAGTACAATCACTCTCAGTAAGAAGACCCGAACCACTGGGGTGTAAATGACCTTTTGATGGGAGAAGGGCTGGGAATAAGGTTTGATATTCTTTTTCAATGACAGCATTTTCCCTTGAGGTTCAAGAAATAACTTACCTCATCTTTGGTGAAATAAGAAAGACTGTTACTGCCAACAATCATGTTGTAAATTCCTTGCTGATTAAGGAGGTCTTTCATAAAATCTTCATAAGAGCAACCAGTGATTTTTTCAATCACTTTACCCAAAATTAAATAACCAAGGTTAGAATAGCTATGTCTTTTACCTGGAAAAGTAAATGAAAATAAATAAACTAGCAACATGATTTTGTATTGATTTTGAAATAGATTCTTGGTTTATCATGTGATTAATACAAGAGTCATTCAATAGTGATTGTTGTTGCATAAAAACTGTAGTGTGTATGTTTTAATTTTTAATGTTCTTGAAAAATTCAAACAATAATTTTTCAAATAAAAATTCATTCCATAGATATATTTTCCCCAACAATTCAACCACAAACATCATTGAAAAAAAAACTTGGATTTAAAACAGTCACTAACTCTTCAAAGACATGAATTCAATTAATTATAAAAATAACAAGGAGTTTACAAAATTCCATGTCTGGATTGAAATAAGAAATATGTTGGTGAGTCTTCTTGTATTCTTAAAGAACAAATTTATGAACACATTAGGGATTTGAAAAGAGGGAACATAAAAGTGTGAAGCCTAGGTATTCTGTAGAATATTTAAAACTACAGGAAAAGTATAGAATAAGATTATATATTTACATTTCCTAGGCATTCTGTAAATTACTGAGTTTGTTTAAAGTAATGTGTAAAATAACTAGACTGTAGCAAAGAAGATTTCTTGCTATTACTGGTCAACTCTTATTTATTGTCAAGCATTAAATACCAAAAGGAATAAATTTAAAGTGTCTGCTCTCTTCTTTTACCATTTTGATTCAGTATCATTTAACATCCTTTTAGGCCTCATTTATCCTTTTTAACCTTCAAGATGGAAATTAGTACATCTATTCAACCTATATATGTAATAAAACAAATTTTTTACCGGACATTAGCACAATGTTTAGAGTGTTCTCCAATGGCCTGGGAGACCTGGGTTCAATTCCAGGTTGAGTCATACCAAAGACTCAAAAAATGGTACTTGATGCTACCTTGCTTAACACTCAGCATTATAAGGGAAAGGATCAAGGGTAAAATGGAGCAATCCAGGGAAAGGAGTAGTATCATTCCCTACACCTTGGTGTAGCAGCTATTGAAAAGGGAGCCTTTGGGTCACCCTCAACTACTGTAGACAACTTTACTTTTTCACTAACTTGAACTCTAACCCTAACCCTGATTATAGCAATAGTAATAAAGCAAAAATTATGTCATATTCATCAAAATTTAAAAAATCTAGTTTATGTATCAGTTACTAAGTAAACTGACCCTAGTTGGTACAAGGCCAGAAATATGTGAGTGAGAAATTAATTCACTAGCCTAACTAGCTAATCATTATATTAATTAAGATGTCCTAAGTTTCAGATACCATTTTACTAGTTAAAAAAAATTTTCATTGATGTTGTTGAAAAAAATGAGATGAAAGAAAATTCAGGTTTATGTGGCACAGGGGTTCAGTGGGGTCTTCTAATTCGTCAACATAGATCACATAACCTGCTCTCCGCAGTATCTGTAGAGTAAGCAGTCTGCTAGTGTCCTGTGTGGTCATGTACCATCCTATTTTTTGACCTTGATGAAAGAGTCATGAATTGTAATGAGGTTTGACTTAGAGTGTAATATATATTCTATAGAATACCTAGGCATTCTACTAAGATTTTATACTTATTTTATTTCATACTTTGACAAAAAATGCTAAACATTCTATAGGATACCAAGGTTTTATAAAAGATGTGGCAGAAATACTTTCTGCATTTTAAACTGTCACATATCTGATGAAAATGAACTTAAGCAAGCGGTAATGATAGCTCCATCTAGCTAATCTACCATTTTTTTAAAGATACAATCATGACTTGGACTAGTGCACACCATGTTTTTGCTGTTGAAATGATTTTTTAAGAGTGGTGAATCTGTAATTGTTACATTTTGAGCTCATTTCATGTTACATCAGAATTACACTATTCCAGAGAAAAAAATTTATACTATTATGGGTTAAAAATTTTGGAACCACAAGTTCATCAATTAAAAGAAAACCACTAGAAAAATCTTGAAGCACTTAACTACAGAAAATGTCTAGATTGTTATGTAATAGTGAAATAAATTTTTTCATATCAGTTACTTTGGTCTTTTTGACAACCTTTCAAAACATGGCTTGTCTAAGCCATGATTGTAAATGATTATATCAGAAAAAAATAAATTATAAGACATTAGCTAGGTGGAGCTACCAAGACCATTTGTCTAAGTTCACTTTCCCCAAACAGGTGACACTTTAAAAAGTGGGAGGTATTGCTGCCAGTAAAAATACAGTTTTAATTTTTACATTGAAGCATTATTAATTATCAATTTTCAATGAGTAATGTTTTCATCTTTGTGAAATAAAGGTTGCAAGTTCAAACCTCAAAGGAGACTTATTGATTACTTTTTTATTATTTACCATAGAAATTCAAGCAGTCTTCTTGTACTTAATTAGATAGACTTTGATAGACTGTGATTTTCAAACCAGAGCTTATTAGAAGCTAAAGAAAAAAAAAACTGAGTACAGGTATCAATGTGAAACAGGTGAGGTTGTTTGAAGTGATTTGGTTTCTCCAAGGATCTTATGTTTCTTTGCTTATTTTTAAATCTCCTTTTTCATCTCTCAAAACCTTTCTCATATGTTCCTTTTTTAATCTCTCCAACTAGCATGTTACTACATCAAGTTTACCAGAACAAATGTTTATTTAACATAAATATATAAAAAAGTAAATGGGAGAAGGATGTTAGTGACCTCCTTTAGAGGTGACTGGAAGAAGGATATTAAAGTGATCCCTTTTAGGGGGGAGAGGGAGAAGGATATTAAAGTGATCTCTTTTAGGGAGGAGTGGGAGAAGGATGTAAAAGTAATTCCTTTTAGGGGTAAGTAGGAGAAGGATATTAAAGCAACACCTTTTAGGAAGGAGTAGTTGAAGGATGTTAAAGATCTCTTTTAGGGATAAGTGGGAGAAGGATATTAAAGTGAGTCCTTTTAGGAAGGATTAGTTGAAGGATGTTAAAGATCTCTTTTAGGGATAAGTGGGAGAAGGATATTAAAGTGATCCCTTTTAGGAAGGATTAGTTGAAGGATGTTAAAGATCTCTTTTAGGGATAAGTGGGAGAAGGATATTAAAGTGAGCCCTTTTAGGAAGGATTAGTTGAAGGATGTTAAAGATCTCTTTTAGGGATAAGTGGGAGAAGGATATTAAAGTGAGCCCTTTTAGGAAGGATTAGTTGAAGGATGTTAAAGATCTCTTTTAGGGATAAGTGGGAGAAGGATATTAAAGTGAGCCCTTTTAGGAAGGATTAGTTGAAGGATGTTAAAGATCTCTTTTAGGGATATGTGGGAGAAGGATATTAAAGTGAGCCCTTTTAGGAAGGATTAGTTGAAGGATGTTAAAGATCTCTTTTAGGGATAAGTGGGAGAAGGATATTAAAGTGATCCCTTTTAGGAAGGATTAGTTGAAGGATGTTAAAGATCTCTTTTAGGGTTAAGTGGGAGAAGGATATTAAAGTGATCCCTTTTAGGAAGGATTAGTTGAAGGATGTTAAAGATCTCTTTTAGGGATAAGTGGGAGAAGGATATTAAAGTGAGCCCTTTTAGGAAGGATTAGTTGAAGGATGTTAAAGATCTCTTTTAGGGATATGTGGGAGAAGGATATTAAAGTGAGCCCTTTTAGGAAGGATTAGTTGAAGGATGTTAAAGATCTCTTTTAGGGATAAGTGGGAGAAGGATATTAAAGTGATCCCTTTTAGGAAGGATTAGTTGAAGGATGTTAAAGATCTCTTTTAGGGTTAAGTGGGAGAAGGATATTAAAGTGAGCCCTTTTAGGAAGGATTAGTTGAAGGATGTTAAAGATCTCTTTTAGGGATAAGTGGGAGAAGGATATTAAAGTGAGCCCTTTTAGGAAGGATTAGTTGAAGGATGTTAAAGATCTCTTTTAGGGATAAGTGGGAGAAGGATATTAAAGTGAGCCCTTTTAGGAAGGATTAGTTGAAGGATGTTAAAGATCTCTTTTAGGGATAAGTGGGAGAAGGATATTAAAGTGAGCCCTTTTAGGAAGGATTAGTTGAAGGATGTTAAAGATCTCTTTTAGGGATAAGTGGGAGAAGGATATTAAAGTGAGCCCTTTTAGGAAGGATTAGTTGAAGGATGTTAAAGATCTCTTTTAGGGATAAGTGGGAGAAGGATATTAAAGTGATCCCTCTTAGGAAGGATTAGTTGAAGGATGTTAAAGATCTCTTTTAGGGATATGTGGGAGAAGGATATTAAAGTGAGCCCTTTTAGGAAGGATTAGTTGAAGGATGTTAAAGATCTCTTTTAGGGATAAGTGGGAGAAGGATATTAAAGTGATCCCTTTTAGGAAGGATTAGTTGAAGGATGTTAAAGATCTCTTTTAGGGATAAGTGGGAGAAGGATATTAAAGTGAGCCCTTTTAGGAAGGATTAGTTGAAGGATGTTAAAGATCTCTTTTAGGGATAAGTGGGAGAAGGATATTAAAGTGAGCCCTTTTAGGAAGGATTAGTTGAAGGATGTTAAAGATCTCTTTTAGGGATATGTGGGAGAAGGATATTAAAGTGAGCCCTTTTAGGAAGGATTAGTTGAAGGATGTTAAAGATCTCTTTTAGGGATAAGTGGGAGAAGGATATTAAAGTGATCCCTTTTAGGAAGGATTAGTTGAAGGATGTTAAAGATCTCTTTTAGGGTTAAGTGGGAGAAGGATATTAAAGTGATCCCTTTTAGGAAGGATTAGTTGAAGGATGTTAAAGATCTCTTTTAGGGATAAGTGGGAGAAGGATATTAAAGTGAGCCCTTTTAGGAAGGATTAGTTGAAGGATGTTAAAGATCTCTTTTAGGGATATGTGGGAGAAGGATATTAAAGTGAGCCCTTTTAGGAAGGATTAGTTGAAGGATGTTAAAGATCTCTTTTAGGGATAAGTGGGAGAAGGATATTAAAGTGATCCCTTTTAGGAAGGATTAGTTGAAGGATGTTAAAGATCTCTTTTAGGGTTAAGTGGGAGAAGGATATTAAAGTGAGCCCTTTTAGGAAGGATTAGTTGAAGGATGTTAAAGATCTCTTTTAGGGATAAGTGGGAGAAGGATATTAAAGTGAGCCCTTTTAGGAAGGATTAGTTGAAGGATGTTAAAGATCTCTTTTAGGGATAAGTGGGAGAAGGATATTAAAGTGAGCCCTTTTAGGAAGGATTAGTTGAAGGATGTTAAAGATCTCTTTTAGGGATAAGTGGGAGAAGGATATTAAAGTGAGCCCTTTTAGGAAGGATTAGTTGAAGGATGTTAAAGATCTCTTTTAGGGATAAGTGGGAGAAGGATATTAAAGTGAGCCCTTTTAGGAAGGATTAGTTGAAGGATGTTAAAGATCTCTTTTAGGGATAAGTGGGAGAAGGATATTAAAGTGATCCCTCTTAGGAAGGATTAGTTGAAGGATGTTAAAGATCTCTTTTAGGGATAAGTGGGAGAAGGATATTAAAGTGAGCCCTTTTAGGAAGGATTAGTTGAAGGATGTTAAAGATCTCTTTTAGGGATAAGTGGGAGAAGGATATTAAAGTGAGCCCTTTTAGGAAGGATTAGTTGAAGGATGTTAAAGATCTCTTTTAGGGATAAGTGGGAGAAGGATATTAAAGTGATCCCTTTTAGGAAGGATTAGTTGAAGGATGTTACAGATCTCTTTTAGGGATAAGTGGGAGAAGGATATTAAAGTGAGCCCTTTTAGGAAGGATTAGTTGAAGGATGTTAAAGATCTCTTTTAGGGATAAGTGGGAGAAGGATATTAAAGTGAGCCCTTTTAGGAAGGATTAGTTGAAGGATGTTAAAGATCTCTTTTAGGGATAAGTGGGAGAAGGATATTAAAGTGAGCCCTTTTAGGAAGGATTAGTTGAAGGATGTTAAAGATCTCTTTTAGGGATAAGTGGGAGAAGGATATTAAAGTGAGCCCTTTTAGGAAGGATTAGTTGAAGGATGTTAAAGATCTCTTTTAGGGATAAGTGGGAGAAGGATATTAAAGTGAGCCCTTTTAGGAAGGATTAGTTGAAGGATGTTAAAAAGATCTCTTTTAGGGGTAAATGGGAGAAGGATATTAAAGTGATCCCTTTTAGGAAGGAGTAGTTGAAGGATGTTAAAAAGATCTCTTTTAGGGATAAGTGGGAGAAGGATATTAAAGTGAGCCCTTTTAGGAAGGATTAGTTGAAGGATGTTAAAGATCTCTTTTAGGGTTAAGTGGGAGAAGGATATTAAAGTGAGCCCTTTTAGGAAGGATTAGTTGAAGGATGTTAAAGATCTCTTTTAGGGTTAAGTGGGAGAAGGATATTAAAGTGAGCCCTTTTAGGAAGGATTAGTTGAAGGATGTTAAAGATCTCTTTTAGGGATAAGTGGGAGAAGGATATTAAAGTGAGCCCTTTTAGGAAGGATTAGTTGAAGGATGTTAAAGATCTCTTTTAGGGATAAGTGGGAGAAGGATATTAAAGTGAGCCCTTTTAGGAAGGATTAGTTGAAGGATGTTAAAGATCTCTTTTAGGGATAAGTGGGAGAAGGATATTAAAGTGAGCCCTTTTAGGAAGGATTAGTTGAAGGATGTTAAAGATCTCTTTTAGGGATAAGTGGGAGAAGGATATTAAAGTGAGCCCTTTTAGGAAGGATTAGTTGAAGGATGTGAAAGATCTCTTTTAGGGATAAGTGGGAGAAGGATATTAAAGTGAGCCCTTTTAGGAAGGATTAGTTGAAGGATGTTAAAGATCTCTTTTAGGGATAAGTGGGAGAAGGATATTAAAGTGAGCCCTTTTAGGAAGGATTAGTTGAAGGATGTTAAAAAGATCTCTTTTAGGGGTAAATGGGAGAAGGATATTAAAGTGATCCCTTTTAGGAAGGAGTAGTTGAAGGATGTTAAAAAGATCTCTTTTAGGGGTAAATGGGAGAAGGATATTAAAGTGATCCCTTTTAGGAAGGAGTGGTTGAAGGATGTTAAAGATCTCTTTTAGGGGTAAATGGGAGAAGGATATTAAAGTGATCCCTTTTAGGAAGGATTAGTTGAAGGATGTTAAAGATCTCTTTTAGGGATAAGTGGGAGAAGGATATTAAATTGAACTCTTTTAGCAGTAACTCTGAAAAGGATGTGTGGGGTTTATTAGGGTTTTGAAGGTTAGGGGCTAAGGGCAAGGCTGTGTTGCCGTAAGATATCTGACTCCATATTTTGGTTATATTATTTTACCCCACGTTGAGTGAGCCCTTTTAGGAAGGATTAGTTGAAGGATGTTAAAGATCTCTTTTAGGGGTAAATGGGAGAAGGATATTAAAGTGATCCCTTTTAGGAAGGAGTGGTTGAAGGATGTTAAAAAGATCTCTTTTAGGGGTAAGTGAGAGAAGGATATCAAATTGAACTCTTTTAGCAGTAACTCTGAAAAGGATGTTAAAGTGAACCCTTTTAGGTGTGTGTGAGAGAAGGGTGGTAAAGTGATACCTTTTAGGTGTGTGTGGGGGAAAAGGGTTGTAAAGGGACCCCTTTTTGGGGTGAGTAGGAGAAAGATATTAAAGTGATCCCTTTTTAGGGGTGCATGGGAGAAGGATGTTAAAGTGATCTCTTTTAAGGATGAGTAGGAGAAGGATGTTAAAGTAATCTTTTAGAAGTGAGTGGTAGAAGGATGTTTGTGATATCTTTTAGGGGTTAGTGGTAGAAGGATATTAAAGTGATCTCTTTTTAGGGGTGGCTGGGAGTAGGATGTTAAAGAGATCTCTTTCTTCCTTCCATTAAACTGGATTAGGTGGGAGAATTTTGAAAATCAGTGTGCACTAAAGCCAATTGTTCTACTTTTGCTTGTGTGGGACAAAGAAACCCAATATAACCTTTTAAAGTATGTGACAAGCATAATGAAAGCGTGATGAGATGGACCCTCAAAAAGTCCGTAGTATGTGATGTAAAAAAAAAATTTCTAGGTCGAGAAGGTCAACAATCAAGTCCAATGCTTAGTAGCGGAGTAATCTTTCTCCTCTCCTCTCCTCTTCTCCCACTTCTTTCTTTCTTTGCTTTGCTTCATCTCTGTCTTGCTACTTGGATAAACTGCCTCCTTTCAGATCTGCCATTTTTTTACCATTTCTTGAGGCCAAAGCCTACCCATCCGGGTACTTAGTGATTATAATGCCAGAAATAATAAAAAAAGAGGTAGAAAAGAATGAAAAGAATGGATGCTCTCTTTCTCTCCTGTAAGTCGTCTGTTTCTGGTTCAATTCTGAGTCTCTCTCTGACAGACGACACACGGCTTGAACCTTATCCTTTTTTGTCGCAGGTTAGCATAATGGCTGCTACAGTATATTTGGGAATATTTCTTTGAATTAAAAATAAAAACAGCATCTTTTTTTCCCCAACAAGTCTTTAATTAAAGTAATAACCTGATTCTTCAAGTTGACAACAAAATAAAACATTCAAAACAGAACACATTCAGATGAGTGAATATCTTTTTTAACTTTACAAATAAAATGATATCTTCCAGTATACAACAGACACCAGAGGAAGACCTGGGTGTACATGGATGAAATATGAAAAAACAAAACAGCAAAAACAAGGAAATCTTACTCATAACAATTAAAATATCTTGTCTAATAAAATTTAGAAAAGAACAGATAACATTACCAGGTGCAAATTGTAGTTTTTTGCTCATCATATATCGGAGGATTGTATCCTGGGCAGTAGCTTCTTTCTTCTTTACAACTTTATCAAGATTCCAAAAAACTGCATCACCAACTCTGTCACGATCCCATCCTGCACTGTGTTGTAACAAGTGGTGAACAGTGATTTTGTGAAGTCGTCGGTCTCCTTTTGGGGTACATCTGTAGCTTGATAGTATTCCTAGTTTTAATTGATTAAAATGGAAATATTAGAGCTTTACAAGGAATCAAATCAATATATGGTGATATCCATTAGAGACTGGATCTGCAGGAAGGCCAAGAGAGATTTTGGAGAAGACCTACAGTTGCCATACAACATTGTCCAATGAAAGGGCAATGCTCATTACAGCTTGGAACCAGTATCATTGAAGGAGTTGTTAGAATGAAGTTGAAGATAATATTGTCTTAGTGTCCCTAGTTCTTGGTTTTGAATTCACATTTTTTCTTCTAAATTAGTTGCCTCACCAAAACTCTATAGCCCAGTCTGCACAATTATTTTACATCGAGCTGGGTGTGAAAAGATGGATTCATGACTGTCCCAGAAGTATTACTGCAAAATAAACATAAACAACCATTGCCAAAATTTGAATTTGGCTTAGCAATTCCTCTACATTTGAAAATTGAATCTATACAAATTCATATAAATGTGTACATTTTGGCAGCAATTTTTCATGCAAACAAATGAATTGTGATGAACTCAGAATGTCTTAATTTTTCATTCACCTTTTCTAGTTTCTTCACAAAGGAAAATTTATAAGGATTAAGGAAATGTAAGAATTCTCTTTTCTTTTTCCTTTCCTCTGGGTCCAAGTGATTTCAACCATTCTCTGGTCATTATCAAGAACAAGAATGAGATATGGAGGGTTTTGTTATTTACTAAACTTTGTTTAGTTGGGCACACAGGCCTTAAGTTGCTAACAGTACATACTGTTACAACGTGGTCACCCATTTAAATATTGAGCTGGCTCAACACTACTTAATTTCAGTAATCTAATGGAAACTGGTATTTTCAGCAAAAGTTATGAGATATGAATGTGGTTGTCTTCAAACTGAGATGTTGAACTATTTTCAATGCTCCTCTTCTAAGATAGTAAGATTTGAATTACATCATTAAATCAGGGAAATATATTAATTTAAGTGTTCCCATGCCATGCCCATGGGAATTTATATAAACATATTTTATCATGAAATAATTCTAGAATAATTTTTTAGCTTATATAAGTAACTTGAAAATATTCTTTATAAAAAACAAGAAAATGTAACTGAATTTTGTTAATATTTCGATGTTTAATAAACAGAAAATAATAAAATAAAAACGAATATAAAATCAGTTGGTAAAATAAAATGAATAATGAGCAAACAAAAACATTCTTCTACCCACCCATATATACAAGCACACATAAACATACACCAAATTCCATTAGTTAAGGCAAACAATGGATATAGCTACAGTTTTTTGTTACTGTCTGGGTAAATATGGAAGTGTACTCATTTGCCCACTTTTTTCTCTACTGACTATGATGGCTTTTTAATGAGGAAACTATCATTAAGGTAATTGGTAATGAGGCTATCACAAGGAGAAGTGGATTCATTTATTTTCCAAAAAGCATTATTGTCGAAACCAAAATTTGAATTTAGTTTGCTGATCCCTTTTTCTGAGTTGGTAACAATTATGACACCTCCCTCTCTCTTTCTCTCTCATACACACACATATATATAACACAATAAAGGGTTTAAGACAATAACAGTTATTCTGGAAAACATACTTGTAAATCATCAAAATTGGATAAACAAGCAATTTTTGGAATAAGGCAAATACCTTGAATAGTGCAAGTTTTCATATAGTAAAAATTATATTTTTGCAGGTAATCTGCACAGGCAGAGACATCATTGAAGATAAAAAGAAGAAAAGATTAGTGCAAATTACACTGAAGGATTATTTCTTTAGTCTTCTTTTCTAAACTGAAAATTCATTTCAAGAGTAAAATTTGAGAAATTGGAACACATAAAAAGATGTAGCGGAATTGAAAGGTAGAACAAACAACCAGCTACTTCTGGTGAACCAATCAGTCTCCATCATTTGAAGAGACAATGAGTAGCGTGTTGTATATGGAGGCAGAACAGCGAATGTAAATTTGGGTTCCTTTGATTATGAAGGTGGACCAATGCTAGAGGATGCTTATGAAAATTTAGCAACCATCCCTGGCTGCATGAAAACAGGTGGCGAGTCAGTTGAGAGCGAGATGAAATGTGACAACAGGATCAGCGACTGACTAGTGTTAACCATACATTTTTCTTAAACTTTCAAGTTCATTCACAGCATTTCAGTACCTCTACCATCTTGTCAGAACTACCAACAGTAACAACAGCCTCCTCCAGCAAGTCACCTGCTTTCCTCCAAGTTATTCTGCAACTATGGAGGAAAACATCAGCACTACACAAACGGATCTATTCCACGACAACAGGCTGGAAGCCTTTCTTAAGAAGCCGGAAGAGCCGGTAGCTGGACCCTCGACTTCCACCTCAGTATGGCAATCGCTATTGGCCTAGCAGAGAACAAATGAAACATCACTTCTGGCTAGCTCGATTCCACCAGGACAAAAACCGCCAGCAAGCCCAACAATGCCAGTCTCCTAGGCCATAAAGAAAAAGACCCCACAAGATTACAAAAGGGACAGAGTCAAGAAGTATGCTCAGTACTTCCAAGGAGACGAAATCCTTTCCATCCCCAAATTAGTAGTAGAAGTGGAGCCAAAGCTAAATGGGGATGTCCTCGCTACCTACCTAAGTAGGTAGCGGATTGGAAAACACATGGGGACTATTCCATCAATGTTTGCATGAACATACTGACCTACAAGGACCAGTAAATGATAGTGGTTGTAGAGGGCAGGTGGCTGGTCCTGCAAGCAACTAGGCCACCTGGCCAGATTCTGCCTGCAGAAGAATCCATCAACCACCAATAACAACAACGATAGCAACACAAAGGACACTAGCCCAATCAAACTTGCCCAGGAACCTGGGGACCATTAAAGCGGTCTGGAGGAGGGATGGACCTTGGTCACCAGGTAAAAGAAACATCCACCCAAAGTTAGAGCATCAGAAGCAGCACAAGCAAAATCATCAACAAAAGAAACAGCATCGAAAACAGCAACAGTAGAAATTACAACAGACACAACAGTAAAATCAACAGAAACAATAGAAAATAAACAACCTCCAAAGAAAAAGAAATTCCTCCCAAGCCACCCACAAAAGTCACACCACAGCAGCCCCCAGCACAGCCTACATCTTATCAACTGACACCTCAACAATAACCAGCTGGAAAAAATCCACATCAAAACATCCCCAACAATCCCCCCCTACTACATCTTCAGCAAAGTCCATTGCAAAAATCCTCCCAACATCATCATGAAATTTCTTTCTCCCCCAACTTTCCTCTCTCTTTCATCCACCAGGCTGTTCTCCCAGTCTAGATCTATAAACAGACTCTTGCTAGACGAGGAACCTTCACAAGGACATTTTCAAGAACCCAATAACTGACATCAAGCACAATCCATGTCAGAAAACCAAAAAAAAACAGTAAAGAACTTTGAGGTGTTGTTTGTGCTCTGCAGAGACTGAGGAGCTCCCAGCAGATTTTCAGCTATGGTGACCACCTTTGTTGGTTTGGCTGGAAACTGCACAAGAGGCATGTGGAAATTTCTAGAGAAGGCCAGTCGGGTGAACATAAGGTTAACAGAGTTGGAGCACCCCTCACTCTGTAAAATTATGTCTTATTGTTTGGACAGGATCCTGATTTATGTTCCCCCCTGTTTTTATAAGTCACTAAAATTATGGTTCCCTCTTGAGGTCAGAGGACTGTCCAGAGATGGCCGAGTAACTACTGAACTCAGCACTGGCTCTCTACGACATGCTGTTGGCATCCTCATCACCGAAAATTTCAGGTCCATAGTCGACAATGAGTAAGGTCCTATTTACCAACCCCTCCACTCGGGCAGGATATGACACAAGGTCAATTTTTAAGTGGAGTTTAACAGGTTTCAATTCAGAGTTTTTCTTCTCCTAGACTAGTTGCCTAACCAAGGCTGAAGAACCTAGTCTGTCCTACTATTTACCCATAGCTGGAGGGAGAATAATTGGATTCATACCTTTCCCAAGGGTATTAGTGCTATGTGAAATGCAATCAGTCTCATCCAGGATTTGAACTCGTGTCGTCGTGTTCATTTCCTACGACAATAACAATTACACCACGGGCACCTCCAAAATGACAATGAGTAAGGTAAGTGGTTTTGATGGCTCTAAACCTTGCTACTTTGAATGTGAGAGGACTGAGGGATCCAAGTAAGTGTGGGCACTTGCTTGGTGAGCTCTTGAACCTCAGTGTTGCTGCAGTGCAAGACACTCAGGTTGCTGCAGTGCAAGACACTCCCTTCATTTGCACTGCGGATAGTTGGGTGCTAGAGAATGACTATGTCGTTCTTTCAGCATACAGCAGCCATAGCAGCATTGGTGTTTCTTTACTAATTGGACATAGCCTTAATGCTGATGTAAATCTTGTTCTTGCAGATGATGAGGGCTGGCTGATTGTGGCCGATGTTGCCTTTAAAAGCTTTGAGTTCCAGGTGGCTGTGGTTTATGCGCCCAATATCACTGCAGAGAGGGTTTCCTTTTATTGGCGGTTAGTGCTGTTCCTTGACAATCTGAAATGGATAGTTTCAATGAGTGATTGGAATGTGATCCTTGATCCCAAGATAGACAGGGTTGGGAGTGGAGCTAGAGGGTCAGGAAGATATGAAAGCAGTCTGATCGTCTTGATGGCCTGTCACAGCTTGGTTGACAGGTTTCGTCTGGATCACCCAGGGAGGGAGATGTGAACGTGGCTAGATAGTTCGCCTTCTAGAAGAGCAGACATTGATTTTGTTACATGTCCCACGTTTCACAATGTAGTGCAGGCTGACCATAGGCTGGTTAGGATCAGTCTGCGGTTAGCTGATAGGCCTAGTCAAGCTGACTACTGGAAGTTCAATACCTCTACTGAAGATACAGGACTTCTGGGACCAGCTGGAATCCCTAGTTCACCAGGTATTAGTGGGGGTGGTTACTGGGAATAAATGGTGGGGATCTCTTAAACATAGGATTAGAGATTTCACCACCAAATACGGTTGCCAGCTCAACTTAGATAGGACCAAGGTGGCAAGCTTTCCTGGGTGGTGGAAGGAAGAGATTCCCTAGCTATATGTTTAGCTAGACAGGACCTTGAGTGTGAGGCTAGCAACCACTACGAGGGATATATAGTTAGATCTATGTTAAAAAGAGTTCCCAATGAAGCCATGAAATTCAATACATCAGCATGTGAAGAAGAAGTACAAAGGTTTCCCTCTCAGTATATTGAATAGGTCAAGTCCCTGGACAGGCATGTGTTCAGGTCAAATCATGAAATGTGCAACACCTTTTGGGCACACTTCCGTGATCACTTTGCTCGCTGTCCTGATCTCCCGGTTCAGGAATTTCATAGCTATTTAGCCGACTTTCCCTGCTTTCAGGAGGCTGAAGTGGCTAGCTACGAGAGTTTGGTTACTGAATGTGAAATCCGTGATGCGTTGATGCAGGCTGGCCTCAATAAATTGCCAGGACTAGATAGTTTACTCTACAAAGTGTACTTGAGGCTGCCACATATGCCTATTCTGACAGATATGTTCAACCAAGGGTTTGTCCAGGAAGCCATCTCTGGTAGTGTTACCAAGGGTGTGACCAGATTGCTGAAAAAAGGTGGCAGGCATGTTTGGGAGGAGCTAGATGATTATGGCCCATAATTCTGCTTAAAACAGAGTTAAAGATTTTGGCCCGGGTCTCAGTGAATCATTTGCAGCTTGTCATTAGTGATCTGATTAGACCTGAACAGAACTAAGCTGTTAAGGGAAGATCAATTCAATACAACTAGCATTTGGTGTGTGAGATCCAAAAGGGGTTAGAAGACAGCACCGAAGCCGTGCTGATCAATTTGGATCAGTCCAATGCTTTTGATAGGTCGACCATTGGCAACTGTTTTGGAAACCACCAGATTCCAACTGGAGTTCCTCAAATTGATTAGCATGATGTACCACAACTTTCAGGCAGTGTTGCAGGTGAATGGGAAGCGCTCAGAGGCTTTTGTGATTGAGCGTTCGGTCGAGCAGGACTGCCCCCTGTCTCTTCTTTTCTATGTCCTTGCTTTGAAGTTCCCACTCCATGGGCTCAGGGAGGAGAAAGCATGTCCAGCCCTGCACAGTATGCCTCCTGTTGCCCCTCTTTTGGCAAAGGTATCTGCATTTGCTGATGATATCACTATCTTTGTGTCCTGCAGTCTAGACATAAAGGCGGTGAAGGTGGTTACAAGGTATGAACAGATAGCAGGAGCCAAGATTACTTTGATAAAAGTGAAAGTTTGTGGCTAGGTGCCTAGAAGGGTGGTGTTTTCCTGCCAGGGTCTTTCTGCTGGAGTGATGGACCCATCTCCATCCTTGGGGTGTGGTTCGGACCCCGCCTCCAATTGGAGTGAAATTGGTCAGGGGTACAGGCTAAAGTAGATGTTCAGGTGGGTTTGAAGGTGGTTGTCCTTATAGGGCAGGGCGAAGTTGTGCACTGTATACATCTTCCCCTTGATCTTTACCATTTGTCTGTACTTCCTCTGCTGAAGAATCATCGGCTGGCACTTCAACGATCCCTCTCCAAATTACTTCGAGGAGGCCAAAGATCGATAATTTGTAGACAGGTCTGTTGTCAGTGTATAGTGAGAAAAGAAACTTACTTCCTGGATCAAAGCACGTAAGACTATGCCTTGTGTGTCATGCAGTAAAAAATAGGTTCACTTCTGGAAGCAGAAGTTATAGTGGGCTGATCTTGAGTCTTACGAGAAGAAACCTACCGCGCATGTAAATTTCTATTTGCCGGAACTTGCAAAAAAGACCATGCCAGCAGCAAGAGTGGGTTGTTGTTGTTCTTCAAGGACTACTTTTTGACTGACAGAGCAAACGAGTTGACCAGAGGTATATTGAGGAAGGGCTGCTCGGGGCGTGTGTTGTTATTTTTAGTCAACTGAGGCTACCCAATTGTCTGAGGATACAACAGTAGGGAAAACAAATCACAGAATCCATTTCCCTCCATTGTACAATTGCTTACAAGTCCTAACTGTCTAATAATTTATTTGGATTTAACAACCAATAACTACACAGTGTCCATGTAATGGGGGTCTAGGTATTCCTGATTTGGAGAACCACTGGTTTGCTGAAAGACTGGCTTACTTGCGCTGATCCTGGTGTGGAGGTGAAAGGTGAGCAACACTTTTCCTCGCCTTAAGTCAGACCCCAAAGCTGAAGGTCAACATAGGTGGAAGGGCGAAATACCGTTTGTCCGTGAATGCTGTAAAGCCCTTTGCAACCGTCCTGGCACTAGTGACTTTTCTTGGCCTCAAAAGGAACTGTATCAAGATTTAGTGGTTGGCTCTGCTTCAGATCCTTTCGTGGATTGTCTCGGCTGGTTGATGAAGGTTCACTCACATTGGAACTAGGCACCAGGTTCAGGCTTCTTGAACAACGCTGAGTTCTTGCTCACGTGGCAGCTTGCATGGAACATGTTTGCCCTTTTTGGTGTGAATTACAAAGCAGGCCTGGCAGACATGCCTGATTGTCCTCGCTGTGGCATAGAAGAAATGTCTGAGCATGCCTTCTACTACTGCAAGTGAGATGGCAGAGCTTGATGTTATACTAAATGGTGTGAACATGGCATTGATGTGGAAAGCAACTAGACTGCATCTTCACACTGACTCTGCTTGTGTGTACAAATGGATCATGAACACCCTTATGGAAAAAGGTAGATGTGCACCAAAGTGGCAAGTGAGATGCTTATCTGGCAGTGACTTGATGTGTTTGCAAGCATGGTCAGGGAATATGAACTATTGGTAGATGCAGTCTTGGTGAGGTCAGAACATAACCGAGCAGATGGTCGGGTGAGAGTACTACAGTGATGTTTGATCTCATCAGGGAGATAGCAGAACCCCCGTGTGTTGTGCTGTCAAGCAAACATGACTTTGACTGGATAAGGTCCATCCATCACTGAAATGGCCATCCTGGCATAAGGTGAACGTTGTACTTTGTCAGGCAGGTTGATCCCACAATTTCTAAAGCATTGGTGAGAGCTGTGTTAAGAAATTGTGAGAAGTGCCAGTCAATTGACCCATGACCCACGTGTTGGCCGAAGGGGAAGTGGGACGTTTGCAACACTTGGTTTCAAGTTTGAATGGACATAACCTATTACCAAGGCAGATACTACTTGTCGCTAACTGACTGCGGGGCTATTCAGTTTTTCATTTGGCGTCACTTGAGACAAGATGCAGCAAGTGTCATCAACCACTTAGATGGCCTATTCTGCAAGTGTTGGCACACTAGCTGAGATACTCATTGATAATGACACAGCATTTTGCAGGAAGCTCTCCAGGGATTTTCTAAGTCAATGGAGGGGGTTTGATTGCATTTTCATTGTGCACATGTCCCCTCCAGTAATGGCATGATGAAACAGTGTCATCGGAGCGTGAAACGGATTGCAGTGAAGGAACAATGCCACATAATGGAAGCAGTCGATTGGTACAATGTTACTCCAAAGGATAATGTGTCGCTGTTGACTGCTCTTGCCAACCAGATTCATCGCAACTGAGTCTGACATTGCATGGATAGCATGGTAGAACTAGGCATGTCCAATGCCACATTAATTGTGTGGAAGTCCAGGATATTATATAACCCAAAAGATTTTGATATAAAGAAGAGGTTCAACAAAGATCCATATCTGTTGGCCCTTACATGCAGCACAAATGTTTTCAACCCTCACTTTTGCTCTACCTTCCATTCACTTTAGGTAATTAAAAAGAAGCAGATTATGTTGTATACATAAGTATTGTTGTTTTTCATTGATATACAATGTCTTTGATTTGATGCTTACATACTAGATACATCATCAACATATTTGATAAAGAACCAGGGTGTCATCAAGCATAAGAAAAGATGACTGTGATTTAACAGCATAGATAAATGGAACTAATCAACATAGAGAACATAAAAAGAAAGAAAAAATATAGGTAGGTGACTTTCTCTTTTGCCTTAGGTGATTTCTGCATGTTCATATATTTTTTAAAAAAAAAAAAGATTGTAATATGGAACCACACATTTTTACTGAGTTTGACCAAAATCAAACAGCTGAGTTAAGAAGTATGGTGAGTTTGGTGATGAACATGTCAAGAGGAGAATCATTTTTAAAAATATACATCCATTAGTGCATGGACAAGATGGTGAATGCAAGATGTAGCTAGAGGATATGCAGCACTATTTTAGAGTTGTACAGGTATCAGAGAAAGATAAATGTTAAGCAGCCCTTCTTACAATAAGGGGAGCAGTCAGACAATTTGTTTTTAGGTTAATACTGAATAATGCTTAGCTTACATGGGATGAATTTAGAGCAGATTAGGAAGAATATTATGGGGAGGTGTCCAACCCCAATGTGCATATAGTTGAATTAGCCAACATTAAACAGGGTAGATCTGAGGGAATTCAGGACTCCATACAGAGAGTGGTACATTTGGCAGAGAGTGGGGCTGACAGGGGAAACCAAGTAGTCGCAAAACAAGTGCTAAGACTTTTCATAGAGGGCCAAAAGGGGTAGGCCATAAAGATGGCTCTGATGAGGGATAAATCATAAACTTTAGAAAGAGCTTATCAGAAAGCTCTTTCTGAATTAAAGTGGAAAATCCGGCTTGATGCAAGAGCTGAATATAAAGATGAGCCAATGGAGATTTGCCACTCTAGAAGACCAATCAAAGACATGAATCCAGCTAAATTCAAAACGGACAAAGTAAAAGAAAGGGAGAAATAATAGATCAAGATACAAAATTCGTAAAAGGGAAAGAAGAGAGGTAGTTGTTTGGTGTTGTGGAAAAAAGGGTCATATAGAGATTCTATTCAAATCAAGCCTTGGGAAATGGCAGGAGTCTGTCGGTTAGATGCCCAATGAATGGGATAAGATGGTACCAATACACATCTCCATTAAGATGGGTAGAAGGTAGAATGGAAGTATCAGTAATCAGTAGTAGCATTTACTAAGCATTTCAGCCAAGACTTGAACTGCAAAGGAAATTACCGACTACTAATCAATCCCCATTACATGTAATTGGCCTTTCTAGCTTGCAGAGAGGTGATACTTGCTTATCCTGACCCAAATAAGGATTATAGACTTTATACTGATACTCCGATCAATCTATTGGTGCATGTTTGTTCTATATAGTTGGTTGTAGTAGTAATGCCACAAACAATTTTACCTTGAAGAAACAGAAGGTGTGCTCTCTCTGCTACCGGTATGTGGAAACCAGAAGAAAAGGACGCAAAAGGTGTGTCTTGTTTTATGGAGGAGAACGAGATAAGCCTCTGTGAAGTGGCGAGATTTGATGAATATAAAAGAGACTAAGTTTGAAGTGGAAGAGAGCAGTATTTTGCTTATGTCCGATTGGTGAACATCCATCAGTTTATTTTGCATGTTAAATAATTTGACTAACCCCCAATAGGTTGATTCCACTTCGACTAGACTTCTAAAACCACAAACATTGGTTTATGATCAAAAAGAGAGGAAAGAGGTTGAAAAGCTAATTTCTTTCTTATCCTATAAGTCAAGTGATATGTAGACAAGGTGGTCAACCATAAAGAATAAGGCTTGTGCAATACATTATGCCCTTTAAAAACTAAACAACTATCTCTATAGTGCAACTTTCACTATCTATATAGATCATAAACCCTTAGAGCATTTACTAAATTCACTCAAACAAAAAAAGAAAATTCAGACATGGCCTTTAAGTATGGCTGGCTATGATTGCAATATGCAATACCTCAAAGGTAAAGATAATGTTTGTGTAGATCTCTTGTAAAGTGCTGTAGATGAAAGTAAGAACATTGATGACTCTCTCATAGATATAGACAATAGAAATTATGTAATTACTGCAATAAATTTGAACCTCTTCAAGCCGAAAGAGTTTGCCTTGTGCAAAAACATCAAAGACCCAAAGAAGATGCACAAACGACCTTCATTAAGGGATAGATATAATAAGAGATTAAGAATTTGACAAAGACATTTTAGACTTAAAGAGCAGAATTAAGAATGGTAGGGCTACTAAATTAGAACAGAAAAAGTACATAGTGATGGACAAAATAGTCTATTACTAGTCTCAGCTTGATGACGAACCTCTGATTCTTTTGTACATGCCGCCACAATTGAAAAACTGTGTGCTTGGTTTAATACCAAGATGACAATAGCCACATGGGTGTGGAAAAGACATTTCATGTAATCAAATAAAAGTATTTCTGATCTGGTTTGTTAAAAGAGATAAACAATTTTGTTGGTAAATGTATACTATGCCAAACGAGAAATTTAAGAAAACAGCAACCCCACATGCAGGAATGCGATTTCCCTCCCTTTCCCTTTAATAAGTTTGCTTTAGATATCTCCAGACCCTACCCGAAGGCTCATTCAGGTAACCAGTATATAGTTACATTTATAGATATGTACAGTGGTTAGCAAGAAGCTTTTGCAGTCCCTAACAGGAAGGCTGATACAGTCACACATCTTTTGATCCATAAAATTCCCCAAAGTTTAGCGCACCACTTCAGCTTTTAATCGATAATTGTCCAAAGAACATCAACAAAATCACAAAGAAGCCACTGGAGGATCTAAATGTGAATCATGTGACAACGTCATTTTCTCACCACCAGAATAATGGTAAGGTTGCAAGGTTTCATAGAATGATGCATGATGTTTTAGTAAAGAAAACTGGGAACAATGAGCAATCATGGGACATTTACATAAACCAGATGTTTGGTGGCTGTCAGGTTTCATGTTAGTGAAACGAGAAATTTTTCTCCATGCTATCTGCTCTATAACATTATAGAATATATAACAGCAACATCATATATATTATGGTTACAAAGATCATGAAATTGCCTTTCAAGAAATGCATCGCACTTTTATTTTAGTTAGGAGTAACATGAAGGAAGCAAGGAGGAGGGCAATGGATGAGTCCCTAAGGATATGGAATTGAAGGTTGGTGAAATCACCACAGGAGAGGTAAATTTGATGGATGTTGGCAGCTGTATAATATGGTTGTCAAAAAGACTGGGCCTGTCTTATAGAATCAGAGACCAGTTGACCGGCTCAGTCACAAAGGCACATACTGTGTCCATTGAAGAATGGGAAATTCCCACTATAGAGAAGCCATTATCAAAAATTGTACAGCTACACTGGTAGATTCCAGCAATTTTGTCAATGAATCTAGAGTGAAACAGGCTGACCGTCCAGTGCACAAGTATCAACATTAGTGTGAGAACTCAATTAATGAGTCTAATGTTCCATTAATGAAGTGTCGGATTATGGCACGAAGCAGAATGGCAAATAAGAACATTTCAACTGTTGATATAGAGGCAAACATGAAGGGAAAGGTTAGCCACTTATCTACTCACAAAGACAATTTCTCAGAGAAAGGATTGTCACAACTTTTGCATGGAGGGTCGCGAATAGATCAACTGGAAGTGAAGTAAACAAAGATATTCAGGTTGAAACACATACAGGTCCTTTAGATGAATGTATTGGTGGGATGAGTATAACCAATGTTAGTATTACTGAGTAGAAATCTAAGAAGGAGCAACTGAAATGCCTTGTTAACTTATTGACAGATATGCTGTAGCTGGTAAGTAAGAATTGGTGTGTGATATGGCCAGATTGTGTATCCATCATTTCCAAATAGAATCGTGTCTATGGGGATTTTTTTCCCTTTTGTTTCTTCATTCATTTCTTAACTCTTCTATTATTACATTGGTAGCACTTAAAATGACATAGCATGGTGAGGAATGTTGGATATTGACTTGAAGACCCCTATAACATCGGTCAATGCAATGGTTGAAGTTGAACCTTGGTTGAATGAAAATAACAGGAAATGCATCTGAAGCTTAAAGTTAACAGGATGCAGGTGTTTTCAACGGAAAAGCCATGCAAATTGCATAGATGGCTTGCTCGGAAGAGGCGTGTCCACATACATCGTATAGATAGCAGGTTGGAAGAGGTGTGACCCTGAGAATTTGCATGGGTGACATGCCGAAGAGAGGTATGGCCATATTATTTGCATGGGTGTCCAGGATGTTATCTAAACAGGAATATTATGATCCAAGGAGAAGCGATTCAGTAAAGATCTGTACCCTTCAGCTCCTATGTTCAGCTCAAATGTCTTCAACCTTCATTTTTACTCTATTCCCCATACATTTTGGGTAATAAAAAAAGAAACAGATTTTTATATATGAGTATTGTCTTTCTCTGTTATACAACAATATGTGTGATTTAAGGCAATCCTTTAAACCAATTGAAAAATTTATGAAAACATATATTTTGTGATTTTTCTTTTTTTACTGTTGGAGACGTCCAGTCCAAATATTCAACTTTTGACACTGAAAAATTTCAAGTTACTCTAATTCCTTGTTTATTGGTTCCAAAACTGCAAATGCCACATTTCTTTTAGGCTTGAAAATAGGCTTCACATTTTCCTCAAACTTTACTTTTGTCTTGGTGTATCTTCCAAGTCCTTCTGAAAATATTTTAGGAAACTTATATTGGAGCCACCATGGGTACTCAAACCTAAAATCCTCAGAGAAAGAAAACAACTAAGTCACCCATAATATCAGCTAACAACGATGTCATTCTTATGTTTACAAGTGAATTTCTGTTGTCAACACACAAACTATTTTTCAAGATAGATAAATTCTGCTGGCTGTTTCAGAAAAAGTTTTTAACCACAGGATAAAATACAATGTATTTAAAAGCCCTTCTTCAAAGTACAATGAGATATCTTACTTATATTTAAAAAGAAACTTTCAGTATGCAATAACATAGCAGTCCCTTCACTCAGATCATAAAAAGAAGCAGCCTGTCACTGCTATATAAACATAGTCAATCTGTAATCACAAGCAAGACCGTTGTTGAGCATATATGCCCAGAGGGAGGTGTTTGTACCTCTCATAGCAGCCAGAAGCCAAATATGGGATCTGTGGCTCTACTACCAGCCAGCAGCCAATGTGAAATCCAACCAATCACAGCCGCAGACCCAAATGTCAGCTTCCAACCGATCACTGCTGCTTTCTCACACTCAAATTGCCTTTTCAGAGCTAATTCCAGAAACTCATAAAACAGTTCTTTTAAGAGCTATTTCAGAAAGTCTTCTGAGCATGTCTCTAGTCTCCTCACTTATATCTTTCAGCTGATAACATGACACAACATAGCAGCCAGTTAGACTGCAGCAAAAACTGCAGTACCACTTTAAGCACCAATCAGCAGTTCCTGCATAACCGACCAACAGGCACTTGCAGCAACAATTCCTTCATTACCAAACAATAGTCCCAGTATAACCAAGCAGCAGGCACTTGTAGCAACAGTTCCAGTGGCACCAAACTGCAGACACCTCCAGACCAATCAGCTTCTGCATCAGTGAACCAGCATCTGCATTTCCAGACTGGGACAGACCAGACACGCATGGTGACTTCGACTGCATCTTGGTCCTTGAACAGACCAATTACCAATTTCATTATTGTCAATTAGCCAAATAAAAGCTTGGTTCTTCAAATTAACTTTCTTGTCCTTGTCATCCTGGCCTAGTTGGTTGTTGGTCATTTATTTTACAAAAGTTTGTGGAATCAACATATCTATTGACCCTGCAACATTTATTTCTAAGATCTTACATTAAATTTTCTGCCACTCTATTTGTGCTAGGGGTAAGAAATATCAATTTCATTACAAAAACAATTTATGGGTAATTCCCAATAAGTCGAACAAAACAATCCAGTCTAAATAACTAAAAAGTGTTTTGCAAAGCAAAGACTTTTGATTTAAGTATCTTTCCAACAAATGAAATGTTACAAGTGAATAAACCTTTAAAATTTAATTTTTTGTTCCTGGCACTCCATGTACAACTTTGTCAGTTTACTTCAATTTTCATTGTTAATTTTTACATACACAATTTTATGTTTCTGCCTTATCTCAATTTCCCATCCTGATAACACTATATCTACATTACTTCTTGTGTTTGATTTTTTCTTAAATGTGTAGAATATCGGTCAGTTTGAAACCAGCAACTAAATGAACTGCCCATTTGCCAAGAATATGTAGGTGCATAGACACCTCTCATGCAAATGTGTTGGGTAGGTCCATCCTGTACAGACACTCTCCCATAAAAGAAGTGAACTAAGTTGGCTAGCTTTTAGGAGGCAACCATGTTACTTTTGACTTCTACAGGTGAGTGCTGTTTATTGTTATTCTATAAAATGTTGTCGATTTAACTCTGCAGTGTGTGCTTTGATGACAATAAGACCACAACAAAAACAACTTTTATCATGGAAAAAACATTCACTTTTGAAATGCAGTCCACCGCAACCAAAACATGGATTTGGTTTCACCAAATCTTTCTTGATTTTTCATTGAACTTTAGGACGTATGTACTCATGAAAAGTCCTTTGCTTTGATTCTAATGTTATCATGTTTCAAGTTTACAATTCTTTGACATTCTTCAGTGACTTTCTGAAGCATTACATGAAGGTCCTTGTAGTTTTAGGGTGGATAATCTCCCTGTGTGTTGAACCCGGGATTGAACCAGCGACCTTTAGATTTCAGTGCTTGTTACACCACTTCCCTCTTTGCGTTCCTCCTCCACTTTCCTCCTTCTCTCTCTCTCGCTCTCCTTTTTTCTCTCTCTCTGTGCTTCTTCCTTCGTTTTTCTTCCACCTTCTTTCCTGCTTCTGCTTCTCGCCGAGAAAAAGTCGCCTGAGAAAAAGTCTTTAGTCGAGAGCTGCCGTTAGTCTCACTTTCATGTCCACAATGTTCTAATTTAGTCAATATTCAAATCCAGATGTCTTTATCTCAGTTTGAAGTAAATCCTTGCACAAAAATTAAACATTTGAATATGTCATGCAACAAAAATTTTTACAATCTCAATTTACCTTTCTTGCATAGGTGAAGTCTTCATTGTCACTTTTAAGAAAATCTAAACAAGTGAGCATGAAATAATAAGCTTCTCTTGCCAAAAATGTTAGACAAAATATTCATGGTTTCTTCAAAAGAGATATCACTTGCTTCTCTCGGAAGTATGAAGTTTTTGTGTTTATCATTTTCATCAGAGCCAAGCTTCAGTAGAAGTCATTTGACTTTTTTTGTCAGTCCTATTTTCACATTCCTTTTTTGTGTAAGTTGGTTTATATTCTAAAATAGAATGTAAATATTATACCCTCTTAAAATCTGTAATGAAATTTGCAATTGCCTCTGCTGTGAAAAAACATAATTTTCCTTCTCCACTGGATTTCTTCTGTACCACAGCTTTAAATAACATAGATAAATCTTGTCAGAACTGTTCTAGCTGTAGTCTCTGATTTTCTAATGTACCTTTTGGCTTTCGACTGACGCTTTCGTTCGTGCTACTTTTCCATTTTTCAAAAACAGCCATTTTCGTTCCATGACAGTAGAGAGTTCGAATCTCATCTTCAGTCTTTGTAAGATTTAAAAATCCAAAAGAAAACACCAAAAATTCAAAGAATCTCAACTGGCTAAAGTATCTTTGGTATGTCAATGACTCTTAAAGTTATTGACAGTTTTATAATATTGATTACCTTAAAAGTTGCTTTTGGTAGCCATCAAGCTTGATGTCAAGTCACATCTAACGTCTATTATGGGAATTTAAATTGAACCCTTTAATTCAATCCACAGAGATAGATTGTTCCTATTCTGCTATGCAAGAGGATATCTCATATCTGTTAATTCTTTAGAGAAAATTTGAATACAATGGTTAAAATATTGTGACTAAAATAACAACCATGATGAGAATACAAGTATATTAATGAATAATAATGATAATTCCTCAACTGAGAAATTCAGACAAGAACCAATAAGAGTCCATCTGAATGGTAGAAGCACTGACAAACAAATGGGTTGATTGAAGATTATTCAAGTCAACTTTTCATACAAAATTTGAACCTTATGATGCAGACAATCTTGAGAAATCTTTAGTCTTCAGAATTTTGGGTAAGAGTTTGTGTATTATATAATATTTTGCAGAAAATTTCAATTTTACAAATTCATTCAAAAATAAAGAAAATTGTTACCTTTTGGCCCAAAGACAATTGATGTCAATTTGAGTTTTTCTAGTTCTAACAATTTCAGGATGCCAATAGCTGTCAAAGTTTTACTGACACTGGCAATTCGAAACAAGGAATCAGGTTGTACTTCTTTTTCCAAACTTGCTTTCCCATAACCTGTACAAAAAAAGTAATTTCTAAAAATGAATCCTTCCATTCAAAAGTCAACAATCTGAAAAATTCACAATAAGTTTTATTGTTATAAAGAATAATTGATGACTTTTTTATTTCTGATTTCATGATGTTTATTTTTGAGTATGAAAAGTGCATTAATGCAGATTTTTGTGATAAAAGTAAAATTAGAGTGGGAAAATAAGATAAAGTCAAATAAATAGAAATAATAATGAAAAATTAAAAGAAAACAAATACATTTTCCCCATGACACTAAAAATTAAAAAAACAAAGTGTTTTTGATGGTCTGCCCATTTTTATGAAGCCACTTCCTCACAGATAAAAGAAATTTGTGGAGAATAAAATTTGCAATATATGTGTAAAAAATATTAAAAGGGTAAAATTCAATATAAAGGAAATGAAGTGAATGTTAATATAAATAGAATGAAATTCAATATAATGAATGTAGAGTAAAATTTAATTTGTAGGAAATGACACTAAAGTCAAGTTTAGTATTTAACTGGGTAATGTTTTTAGGGGGCCTTAGTGTGCAATTTTAAATGGTAAGTTCAAACAGTAAGTTCAAACGGTAAATTCCACAGCTTTCTGGTTTGGATACTGATTCGAAAAGATAATACAGACAATAAAGTTTTTAAAAAGGAATTTTATACAAAAAAAAGCAAGGAAGGGATAGAAAAGATCAAGTGTTACAAATTTTAGTGTAATTTGCAGGAACTTATCAGAGAGAGTGTCTGGGAAACAAAATTCTTTGAATTTGAGTATTTTTCTTTTCTTTTCAGTTTTGTCAAAATGTTTTAGTATTCATTTAATTTTGATTCTTCAGTAAAGTTTTTTTCAGCAGAATTCTCGATTGAATTTTCTTTTAGTTGTTTAACTTGGTAGAATTTTAGTAGTTGATTTTCGTTTAATTTTACTTTTATTTCTTGAGAAGCCTGTTGAATACTTATCGGCTATTCAAGAAGCGAGTGAAGAACCTTTCTGCTGGCTATTTTTCCTACCTTTGGTTTTGTTATGATGTACATAGCTCCGTAAAACACGGGTACGAAACGGCCCCATGAAAGTGAGGCCGGCTCTGTAGGTTTAGCTCCCTTGAATGTAAATAAAGACACTTCCTTCTTAGATAGCTTGTGTGTTCATGCGTTATTCATTATCGCTCGCCATGGTATCAGAGTGGGATATTTTTTCTACATTCGGCGAAGTCATCTCTCCACACCTCGGATAAACACACATTACTTCGGAAAATAACTAAAATAGTGTATACGCACCGGCAAACTAATCCAACTACTCTTTGGACACCACGTGAACACATAAAACACAGAAGTCGGACCGGATCATTACAAGGCACAAATCGGATACAATACCTCGGAGATAAGACTAATACTTCGGAATAATGGCTTACCCCATCCCACCACCAGAAAAAATGGACATGGACGGCGATTTGAGAGAGAACTGGTCCCTATTTAAACTCTCATGGACGAACTACACCGACGCTACGTGCATTGATACCCAACCGGCTAAAGTCCAGGTAGGAACATTTCTCTCTATCGTTGGCAAGGAATGCCTAAAAATTATAAAAAATCTGCCCATGACAGAGGAGGAACGTGCGGACATCAACTCCACCATAAAAAAATTATCGGACTATTTCGAACCTAAATTAAATATGACATACGAACGCTACGTATTTAATTCATGCGACCAGGAAATAGGCGAACGTTTCGATGCATATTTGAACAAGCTGAGAAAACTAATAAAAACGTGCAGATACAGCACGCTGGAAGATGAATTACTCTGTGACCGGATAGTGATGGGAACAAATAAAAAAGAAATTCGGACCAGACTCCTCAGTGAACCAGACCTAACACTAGACCGGACAATAGATATATGTCGGAGCACTGAACAAAGGGAGAGACAAGTTGACGTGATAGGCAGCAGAAAAACAACAGAAACAGTGCATTATACCCAAAAAGCAGAAAAAAGAAAACAGAGACGGGTACATATCAAGGACTGTAAATTCTGCGGACTAAGCCATGACAAAGGCAAATGTCAGGCCTATTGATTAACCTGCGCAATCTGCTTAAAGCGTAACCATGTTGCAAGGATGTGCCAATCCCAAGCGCATCCACCAAGGTCAAATAAACTGCCAGCACATGCAAAGGTCTGTTACGTCAACGACGAACCTGCCAGCAGTGATGAAAGCATATATGCCTTGGGCCTTTTGTCAGACCGCAAACACTACTACGCAAACATCCACGTATCCCCCTTAGGAGGCCAGGAAGCTCTAACCCTCAAGTTCCAAATTGATACTGGGGCAAGCTGCAGCACTCTTGCTCTTGTGGACTACAAACGCCTCACCACAGCACCCTTACAGCCCTCCCATATAAAGCTGAAGCTGTACGACAATTCCATTCTCCAACCCCTGGGAGCTGTAACACTGTGGTGCGAAGCAAACAACATCAAGAAAAATGTCCATTTTCAAGTAGTGGACAATAATTCGCCATCCTTATTATCTGGACGGGCCAGCTCTGCACTCCAGCTTATAGCCTTCAACGTTGAATGCGTCAGACACCTGGACGAAGTTAAATCACTCACCAAGGAGGGTGTTCTCGACAACTGTAAAGATGTATTTTCCGGGCTGGGAAGACTACCAGGAGAATGCAAAATACAGATTGATAAAAACATCAAACCAGTTCAGAACAACCCCCGCAGAGTTCAACTACCACTCAAAATGGAGCTGAAACAAAAGCTGGAGGAATTGGTTGAACAAGGAGTGATAGCATGGGTCACAGAACCGACACCCTGGATCAGCAGCATAGTTGTCATTCGGAAACCTCACAAATTGAGGATCTGTATTGACCCATACCATTTGAATAAGGCAATCCAGCGTAACCACTACCCAACTCCAACAGTCGAGGAAATAGCGACAAAGATGAGCAAGGCCAGGCTCTTTTCGGTCGTAGACACTAAGGATGGGTTTCTTCAGGTTGCACTGGATGAGTCGTCTTCATACTTGACAACGTGTTGGACTCTATTTGGCAGGATACGGTGGCTTAGAATGCCACTTGGAATTAGCTCAGTCCCAGAGAAATGGCAACGACGACTCGACCACTGTTTCGAGGGACTGGACAATACTCAAGTTATCGCAGATGACACCATAATATATGGTTCTGGTGAGAATGATGCGGAGGCTGACAAAAGTCACGACACAGCATTCAGAGCACTTATCGAAAGATGCCGGGAAAAGGGTTTAAAACGCAACCCCAAAAAGTTAAACTTCAAACAAACTTCTGTCAGTTACATGGGACACATCTTCAGTGCAAAGGGCTTAGCAGCAGACCCGGAGAAAGTTAAGGAAGTTTCGCAGATGCAATACCCCACACACGTCCAAGGTGTTCAGAGAGTCCTAGGAGTCGCAAACTACCTTGCTAAGTTTACACCCAAACTAAGCACTGTATGTGAACCGCTGCGACGCCTACTGGACAAGGACTCTGTATTTGACTGGTTGCCACCACACGAAATGATTTCAGTAGGATGAAAGAACTCATCACCCAAGCTCCAGTCCTCCAATATTATGATGTTAACAAGGAAGTCTCACTGGAATGCAATAGTTCGGAGGTTGGTCTTGGAGCTGTAATAAAACAGGGTGGACACCCCATCGTGTATGCGTCCAGAGCACTTACTAAAACGGAGCGAAACTATGTTCAAATTGAGAAGGAAGACCTCGCCATAGGACAACCTATCAGGGTGAAGTGTCATCCACAAAACCTTAACAGCGACTGGACACCTGGTATAGTCACTAGCAAAGCAGCACCATGCAGCTACATGGTCCAGGTAGATGGACAACAGTACAGGCGAAACAGGATCCACCTACGCCAACAGGCCACATTTCCTGACCGGACACCCACTAAGCCCCTGAATATTCGCCCCCGGCAACTAGATATATTACCCGACCAAACACCAGCTGACCCCCAATACACTCCCATACAAACATGCACATCACAGACTCATGAAATCCAAACCCGTAGATCTAGTCATCCTGTCCAAGTGCCAGCACGATTAAAGGACCACGACCTATCGAAAGGTAGACGCACAAAGCAAAAATTGAGGAGAAAGGGGAAGAAAGGAAAGAAAAAGAAAAAGAAAAGAAAAAAGCACATAGGGACCTTACTTTGATTACTCGGAATTTTACTAGCTTCATTCAAAAATGAACTCACACACAATTACAAAGTATGGACTTTTACAGCATCACACATCACCTTGAACTCAGTGTAAACATCACTTGATAAGAGGGATGTTATGATGTACATAGCTCCGTAAAACACGGGTACGAAACGGCCCCATGAAAGTGAGGCCGGCTCTGTAGGTTTAGCTCCCTTGAATGTAAATAAAGACACTTCCTTCTTAGATAGCTTGTGTGTTCACGCGTTATTCATTATCGCTCGCCATCGGCACCAGAACAGGTTTGGTCCCGGAATTCATACAGAGGGTCCCAATAGTAGTTCTTGACAAATAGTTGGAGGTAGCTTTTTGGTGATGTATTGTCTGGGATTACTTCTCCCTTTTCCACTGTGGCCAAATCAAATGCTGCACATGGGCGGTTTGATTTTTTCTTAGAAATAAATTTTTATAAAGAACAGGAACATTCTCTTTTTTACTTCCCAATGCTAAGTGCTTGGTCATGTTTTTTGGGAACTCCCATCAAGGAACCCTGAAGTTAGTCCAACTTTTCCTATTAGTCTTTCCTAACTCAGCACAAGGCTGAATTAAGCTAACACATCACTACTGTTTCTATTATTATTATTATTAATATCATCATTATCATACATTTACTTCCAGTCTTATGCCAAAACAGAAAAAGATAGCAAACATACATAAGAGACATGAAAAACTTTGTTTACTTAAACTTTATAAAGAAAGGAATAAACAGCTCATAGTAAAAATACAAGATTCATTGCTTCTTTCTTTTATAATTGTTTTATATGTGAATAACACACACACACACACACAACATTTTGTATTAAACCCCATACTAGTCATTAAATAATTGTAGTAATGAATAGTTGTGATAAAAAGCAACACTAATAAGATGGAGAAAAACTACTAAAACAATAATAATAATAAAAATGAGTTTATCAATCCAGAGTACTGTAATAAAATGCCACAATAAGATGTTGCAAAACTAGTAATAAAGATGAAGACTGTACCAATTCATTATCAATAATAATATGGAATAAAGCTACTAATAAAATAATAGTAATAATGAATAGGTTCAGTGTGAGGTGATAAAAAGCAGTAATAATAGGATGGAATAAAGCTAGTTATATATTGTAAAAGAATCTGGTTGTGACTGGCTGCCTGGATCGAATGCGTGTTCTTAAAATTACAGAAAAGACAACTCGAGTGTGTTGTAGAACAAGTTTCTGTGCAGAAACTGATAGACCGAGTTTCAAGCACCTGGATATATCGAAAGTTGAGTGTATAAAATTGATATGCAGTGAAAGAGAGTGACTTTTTTTGGAGACTGTCGTATCCAGTGTAGGTAGCAGTTTTAAACTTTGGTATGAAAGTAAGCAGTTTCGAGGAGATTAGTTGGATTAGCATTTATTAACCACTTACATTACCATACAAAACTTACAAGCTATTTTGGCTTATGATGACAGAATTCAATTTGTAATTCTCCCAGAATTTGATGTGTCTACCTCTGCTATTACCTGGGTTTGACACCTAAATGGGGTGAAAAGAGTAAAGCATGTCATGCCATTATGACTGGTCGGTGGCACATTTGATGTGTACCAATAGATGAAGGAGGTGGAAAAAGAGGAGTTGACCTGAATAAAGGCAGCTCTTTTCAAGGCATTTGCCTTGCTCTCATCAAAAGCCTATGAATAGTTTGCAGCACAAAAGCTACACCAGGGAGAAAAAATAGCTGTCTATATGGTAGTGTTGCAGAAGCTGGCACTGTTGTTTAGAGGACTGCCTGAGAGTGAACTGATGTTTGTACTGCACCAATACGAATCTGAGAGCCTGACTGCCAAAATGAACACTGCAGATGCTCCTTCCGAGGAAGAAGTCGAGCCTGTCCTTCTACTATGCAGTTAGAGTGATGATGAGATCAGGGAGAGTGTAAGAGAACTCAGTTATCTCGGGCCAACCTGGATTAAATATGTTCTTAGAATTATAGAGAAGACGATTTGAGTGTACTGTGGGACATACGGTTTGGTTCAGGTACCTGGATGTATGGAAACTTGAATGCAGAAATTGACAGATCGAGTTTCAAGCACCTGGATGTATGACAAGTTGAGTGTATAAAATTGACATGCAGTGAGAGAGAATGACTTTTTTGGTGATTCTGGTATCCAACGTTGATAACAAGTAGCAGTTTTAAACTTTGGTATGAAAGTGCCCAGCACTGGTAAGAAGCAGTTTCAAGGAAAGAAATTGGATTAGCATTTATCAACTACTTACACTACTGTACAAAACTTACATATATTTCCGTACAAATGAATCCTGTGATATTAATTTTCTTCACAAAATCTCTAGTAACTACTCTCAGAGTGGTGGAGGGCACTCTTGCAGATAGCAATTTTATTCACTTTCTGGACAAACTGTTCGCAGAGCAACATTTCGCTGGTGGCCTTCATGCGTACTCTGGTCTTTCCGGTGAGTGTGTCCACCAGCCAGTGATACACGCTTACCAAGTCTGTTTTTAAGTGCATGACTACATTTCCAGATTAATGCCTTTCAGTGCTGCATCGAGTTCGGCCAAGTTAATATGCTGGGTGTTATTTGTGGGTCGCAGCCAACATACATCTTTGAAGACAACATCATTGCGTTCCAGGAGCACACCGGTCACCAGGGAACTTGCGTCTACCCACACATTGATGTCTTGTCCAGTCGTGCACCATAGGCCCTGAGAAGGATCGCTCTGCGTCACCCTGGCTATTGTTTCCCGGACCATTTGTTGTAGTGGGGCATCCTCTGTGGTGTCATCCCATCCTCGAGTCACAGCATTGGCTCTTCGATTTATCATTCCCATTGCCACTCAGAGCCACCCACACACTGGCAGATGCCTGATCAGTTTCCTGCACTGAGAAAAAATAGTTTGACGTGTCACAACCTCTGGGACATCCGGAATCACACTTCCATGCTTCCATTGCAAAGTGCCACATTACCCCCAGACTTTCAATCCAAGCACTCATGTGTTATCTTCAAGCTGCTCTGGATCCTTGCTCTCTGGCCCAAGCCATAGAAAATGCTGCTTCTCTTGCTCTGCAGGCACCACGCTGTTGTTGATGAATATATCGTCTATGTATGCTGATGTCGCCTGTTGAACAGTTACATCATTGGATAGAACAGTCTCCATGATTGCCTGCATAATGGATGGGGCTACATTAAGCCCAAATCTCATCCTAGTCAGGCAGTATCTTTGCCCTTTTACCATCACGGTTTGGAACGGCCATAAAGAACAGTGCATATGCACCTGAAAGTAGGCTTTTCTTAAGTCCAACACTGACATGTCGGACTCCTTCCTTTGCCAATCTCTCAGTTTTTGTGAACATACATCAGCACACGACTTGTACACTTCCTCGTGGTCGTTTAGTTCGTGGTAATCCATAACAAGTCGCACTTTTCCTTTGTTATGCTGAACAATCGCTCTTTCTCCGGGTATGGTATCAGCCATCCGTTGTGAATCCAAGTTTGCGATTCACAATTATAGTCCTTTCAAACGTGTTCCAGCACGGTGTATTCAGGTGTCTGATTGATTAGCTGTTTTGGCAGCCGCTCACCCGACCACTTCCAGGTCGCAGTCGGGTCAAATACAACATTAAAGTCAGGTCATTCTATTTTCACTGCTTCAGCAGCACCAATACTGAAAACTTTGTTTGGAAAATTGGCCTTACCATGCTCATTTATATGAACACCACCCAACAAGTACAAGCAGGAGATCGAACCCCAATAGATCTCCATCCATGGCCAGCATATCAACCACTACGGGGGTCCTCTTATCCACCCCAGATTGACACAAGTCACTCCCCTGCTGGTCATGCTTTTCCCATCAACGGTCAGCACTTCTGTCTTGTCCCCACTCAGTGGGCCACAAACTGAACTCCTCACAAGAGACAGTGTGTATCCTGAGTCAATCAATGCGTCATGCATTACTCCATTGATGCATACACGCATCACTAGCAGGTTGGTTTTCATTTTTCCCGGGGCGAGAGTGGCACTCACCTCTGGCTCCAATCTCTGTTTTCCGGACATTTTGACACGACATGGCTCTTCTTCTGGCATCTGTAACATCGGAGGGTTGGCTTATGGCACTGCCTCGGTCATTCAAACTGGCAGTGCTTAGCCAGATGATTGGGCTCAGAGTAGTTAAAACAATACAGCGAGTTCTCCATAGGCTCGGGTAGAGGCACTTTTTCTGTGGCTGATCGGTCAACGGTGGCAGCAACCCTTTCATTGTTCACAATGGCCCTTGCTCGGCTGAGTATGCTTTCTGTCTGGATGCGGTCAATATCAGCAGATATCGCAACAATTGCTGGGTATGGGCAGGCAGTCCAGCCATGAACGCATACTTCAAGGTCTGGTCTGGGACTCTTCCAAACAGGCTGGAGAGTTTCTTCAATGCAGAGTAGAACTCATCTACTGACTCATCCAAGCATAAATACGTCTTGAAAACTGCTTGTATGCCTCACATGGGTCAAGCACAAAGGCCCTGCAAAGTGCAGCTTTTACCTGGGTCACATTGGTCTTATCTACATCCGACAGTTGCTGATAGACGTCGAATACCCTTCTGACCACTCGCAAAGGGATAACTTGCTCGAAAGTTTGCAAATCAGATCTACTCTTTCCAACCAGTCCACAACTGATGTTGTTCCGTTATATTCTGGTATGAGCTTTAGATCCAATTTACCCTCAGCCATAATGCCGAAATAGCTTGTAGTTGAATTTTTCTGTCTTGTCGTCATTTTCGTCGTCTTCTCCTTCAGTCAATAGTGAAACGAAATGCATGCAGGGATCTAGCTAACTCAAAACCAAGACTCCTACACTCAGAAATGCATAGCTTTTATGCCACCAGGGCCCATGCTTATGGAAATGAGTACGGGCCTCGCTTTCGGTCCACTCGCACATGCGCATTGCCATTTCTGCATCCGCCGCCATGACATTTACTGCGTCACATATTCTCTACAGAATAATGTAGAAGTCACTGCTCTAATGTGCAGAATAAACAAGAACAATAACACTTACCGACTCAGTGGCCCTAGCTAGTATCCGGCTGGCAGACAAAAAAGTAGAATGGGTGGTAACTCAATACCAAACCTGTAACACCTGAAATGAGACTGAAGCAAGCCAGTGTATATATACATCAATATGCCCACTCACTGGGCCAGCAACTAATCACTGTGCAAGGAATGGACTTGGCCACCTTCAAAGAGTGGAACGTCCGAATGTCCATATAATCTCACTTCAACTCATAATTAATTACGCATGTGAGCACTGATTCATTGCTACTAAGCCTTACAATTGAATTCCAACACATGACTACTGCCCTTCCCTTCCCCCACAATACATTTGGGTGTCATGCTCCCCTAAATTTATATAAATGTTTTACTTTTGTACAAAATGTGTAAATAAACTATATTGAGTTACAGCCCATTTTTTTTGCTTGCCAGCTGGACGCTAGCTAAGGCTGCTGAGCCGGTAAGTGTTGTTATTTTTGTTGTTTATTCTGCACGTTAGAGCAGTGACTACTGCATTGAATTGGTGGAACTTCCACTCAGTTGACTTTCTGACCTCTGACCCAAACAAATCTTACATTCTTACTAATATAAAATGTGCAAAAATTTCCAAATGTGTAGTCTTCATGAAAACTCATCTGGATCTGTGATGTCAAATATGTTGAGTGAACTTAAAATCAATAAAAACAAAATTTCATTATCATTATCCACTATGATATTTTATCCCACAATTAAATTCACTACAACCAATTTGTGAAACAAAAGAACACAACAATCAATTCTCTCAACCTTAGAACACCAAAAAAAAAAAACAAAGAACAAACAAAAACAATTATTGAAACAATTAACTCCATTAAAAAATTAAGTTTACTAAAAATTCAAAAAATTAAAATCAAAGATGGCATCCATTCAGGGAATTTTTTCCTCATCCAATGAGCTTCACTTCCAAAGAAAAATTCAAGCCATTTAATTCAAATGCTACACAATATGTCAATAATAAATCTTAACAATCTTCTGTAACTATGAGTCTGAACTAGTAAATGCTAATTATAAAGTACTTCCTCTTATTTATTAATTTGCAATTATTCATAATATAAATTCTGTATTGGATGTAAATCAACATTAAGTTTAGTGGACACTAAAGGTGACCAATGAGCACAAAAATCTCTGTATTAACTTAGAAGAGATCTACTTCTGTATAAATACATTGTGTGTTCAGAAAGTATCAAAGCAGAAACTGTTTTTCCCAGCACAAAAATGAACAATGAATAAAAAGTTAATTTTCTTCAAAACTGTTCCCCAAGGTATTTAACACACTTATTCCAGTGAGTTTTCCATTTGTTGAAGCACCTCTGAAACTAGTCTTTTGATATGGTGAGAAGTTTTGCCATTGTATTTCTTTGACTGTCTATCACATCCCTCAAATCTTACTTTTAAGATGAATTTTCAGTTTAAGAAAGAAGAAAAAGTCAGAGAACTGAAGGTCTAGTAAATAAGGAAGGCAATGCACTAGCACAATCCTGCATTTCATAAAGATCTGCAGTTCAAAAAGTATTGAGACTAGCTTCATGTTTTTCAAATTTGCACTGATTCATTTAAGCTAATTCAGAGAGGTCAAGATAGCAATCTAGAATCTAGATTTCATTATATAAGCAACTTTTTATTACACGTCATGATTAGTCATACAACCTGGTAATGAAAATTCCTTTCCATGGTAAAATGAAGCATTTCTTGAGTAAAAAGAATTAAAAGAAAGAAAGAAGGAAAGCATAGTAAGAAAGAAACAGAAGAGAGAATAAGTTGCAAAGAAAGAGAAAATGAAAATTAGAAAATGAGACAGAAAATGTAGAGTAAGAGAGAGAGAGTGAGTATTAATTCATAAGTAACATGATATGGTAGATACAAGTAATAAAGAGAACGAGAAGCTAATTTCTGGAGAAGGAGAGAGAGAAGAAAAAATTTAATGAGAAGAAAAGGCAGATATGGGAGTCTATGGAGCAGCCTCTGAGTGACTCACGCTTGAGCACTGGTTGTGGGGTCAGCCAATCATGGATGAATGACTATGGTAATTAAAAATGATAAGAACCTCCAACCTAGAGGTCCCGAATCTTCTGCACAGGTGTGGAACTAGCAGAAACAGATGTTCCTCCTGCTAACACCAAGCGGAAGTAAAGCGGACAACCTTGGTTTGAAAGTGAGTTAGCAGCCAGATGCAAAGAAGTAAAGATGCGAATTGAACACAAGTCATGAAAATGTAAGGACAGATGAAAATTTATGACCTCCATTTTGGAAAAGGGGTCTTACACCAGACGCAAACCTGTAAAGACAAACCAGTGAACAAACATGCGTAAACTACAACAGAAAATCAGGAAGAAAATTCAAGGTCTGTCTGCTCTCTCTTTCTCTCCTCATGACATGTTGTCCAGCTAATGTGATTAACTCAGTTTTCATACTCTCTTTCTTTCTCTTGGTGGCTACTTAAAAAGTGTAATAGTAAATAAACTTTTGTGTTAATGAATGAAGACAGAGTTTCATGTTTGTCAATTTTTCTTATGGTGAGGTTACAACAGAGTCCGACTACTATTTAAGATAGAGTGATATATGCATAAATGCATTCGAGCATGTGGTAGTACAACTGTATATTTGGTGTGTAACAGTACAATATCTTATTTGGTGCAATAACATTATGTCTATTTGGTACTGTTATGTCACATAGATAAACAATTTCATTGTTAATGACAAGAACTATGCTATCAAGTTTATAAATTTGTAAAATATCAAAAGAAATGTTATGAACATGTGTGATACTATTCGCTTGTGTATTATTTCTGATTCTTAACTGGGATTACCACATTGTTTTTGGTTCAGGCTGTGTACATGATTGCCTATTGATCATAGTTTTAATAATTAATACAAAGCCAAGTTGACTTGGAGTCAAGAGTTTTATTTTGTTACTTCCTAGTTTGTTAGGTGAATCATGTGGCTTGGAGTTGTGGAGAGTGTTGTTAACCCTTTTAATTTTACTGTTTAATCTTCAACCACTGTTGTAGGCCTGATTCTCTTCATTTTAAGTCCCTCTAAAGTCTGCTTCTGTTCTGCGTCTGTTGTGCCTGGTAGTGTCTTAAGTCATGGTAGTTTCTCTGGCCTTGTGTCAGTTTCTCCCTTTACCACTCTTTGACCGAACCTGAGTGTTTTGCTGTATCTTTATTTATCTAAATTTTGATGGACTTTGACCAGTCCCAGGGAGTGTGATGAATTCCCAACTCTCCTCTTTATTATCTAACCTCAGTTTGGTTGGCAGAGTGTCCAGCCATCATAAAATTAAGAATCTGGGAGGTCCAGTATCTCTTATTCAATCTGGGGTGGTTTGTTTCTTTTATTGCACCCCAGTTTACAGTCCCTAAAAAAATTCATATTTTTTAATGGGCTGTCTCATTTAGTAAAGGTCAATTGAACACCTATAAAAGATTCCTTGATATTCCAGACTGGAAGTCCAAGTAAGAGAATTTGTGCTTTTCTTTTACTATTTTTTGATTTGTCTAATATGAGGTACATAAATCCAACTCTAGTGTCATCACAATTTCAGATAGTGTTGAAATCTTATTCAACCCCTATTTACAGCACTTAGGAAAAAATTAATAATTTGATCTTCTAGAGTTCTAAAGGAATTTATTGTGTTCTTTTTCTTCTTTGGGTTTCTTCCAATATGGTGTCTATTTGATTGTCTATTTTTCTTTTGACTAATCTTACAATTAAAATTTGCTGTTAATTTTTGCATCATCAACTCACTCATTCTACCACATATAAACTTTACCTTACAAAACATTTATCAATGAAAATGTCTATTACTTACCTTGTTTATAAACAAGTTGCCCTTTGTAAGAAAGTGCAAAGGCACATCCTGGTATTTGTTGTTCTTGCATAAAATCCAAGATAATGTTGTCTAACTCATGCATATCAGATAAAGATGAACCATTGGCTGGGAAAGTAGAAATCATGAATAAACAATAAATTTGAAGTAATTACAGAATAAAGTATAACATAATAAAACTGAATATTTTGACAAAGCAAGTTTCTCAAGAATTTCTCATGAAAATAAATGCAATGTTATTTTCTTAGTTATTTCTGATAGATTATTGTCAACCATTATTATTATTATTTGATTTTCAGCTTTACTTTTAGTTTCTTACAATCTTTTACCAGGTCTTTAATCAAGACCTAGGATGAGGGAAGATAGTGATTATATGTATTCTATGTTCCATCCATACTTTCAGATGTTACTTTTCCAATCACATTGATAGTACTCTCCTAAGGAGATGAGTAGTTCCACAAAGTGCAATTTTTTGTATTTCATATAGGCTGAGTCTGTCAGGCATCTTGTTAATGTATTTATCTATTTCTTGATCATACCTAGGGGTCCTACTATTGGGGGTAAATTTAAGGTACTATATTTTTTCAGTTTCTAATTACAAGTCTTTGTATTTACTTGTTTTATTATATTCTTTGACTGATGTGTTATTATCTATTAGCACTGACATATCAGAAAGCATGTTTTTCTGTAATAATCCTAAATCATTATTTCTAGTCTGCTGCTCTTTATTTTTCTATCGTTTTGGATAGCAAAGTCCCAGAAAATAGTAGCTTCTTTAGCTTCTGTTATTGGTTCAAGTTGGTGTTTATACTATTTTTCACAATCCAGTATTTCATAGTCTTTGCATATTTTCCAATGAATATGATATCCCAGTTTATCATGCCTTTCTTCATGCTTTTATATCAGTGTTAGGATTGGGCAACCAGATACTAAGCTGTCAACTGATTCAGTTTTTTGTCTACATTTTGGATTTGATCTGTTTTTAATAATGTTTGCTTGATAGTGTCTAGTGGGTAGGCTCTGGTTCTGTGCTACTATTATTAGTACCTCTGTCTCCACCTTCAGTCCAGTACTTTTCAGCCATCAATTAGTTTTTTTACACTATCTATATCAGCATTTCCAAATCTTCGTGCATATCATTCATTGAGAGGACTTTGTTCTCAGTCATTTAAATGATTTAATCCTTGTTCTTTTGCTTCTTTTTCTTTTTGTTGCTTCAATAAATTAATCTTTTGTGTATATTTATTTCAGTGTGAAGTCAAATTGATTAGAAAATTTAAAGCTTTCTTTAATAATTGAATATTTTTCTTTTGCTTCTTGCGTGAGTATAGTAATTGTAGCATCCAATATGTTGTAGTGTCTAAGTATTTCTTTAATCCTATAGTGGTTGTTTTATTGGTCAATTCTAATTGGATTAAGCCTCTTCCATCATTTTTTCTCAAGGCATTCTGTGGCAGGCTATTAGTTTCTTAACATTAGTACCCATTTTATTATTTTAGCTAATACCCAGTTTATTATTATCATATTACTCCTTGAGAGTTTTTCACATCAGCGTTAGCTGCTGGTCTTTCACTGAAGTTTGAGTGACAAGTCTCCTCAAATCTCCAGGATTCCTCTCAGTATTCTGGCTGATCTCAACAATGCTGTAGTTTGGATGGTCTCCACTCATCCTCTTACTTCCAAGTCCTCAAGTCCTTTTACCGATCCTTTGGTGACTGTACCAAGAACACCTATTACAATTAGTATCAGTCACTCTTATGTTCCACATATTATTATTATTATTTTACTCCTTATAAAGAGTCCTGGAGGCTGAGTGACAGCAAGTCTCCAGGACTCTTTATTAGTATCATTATTATTTAACTTTTTGTAAGTTTTTCACTCTAGTTTTAATTGATGGTCTTTCACTGCAGTCTGGGTGATAACAAGTCCCCTAAGATCTTCAGGAGTCTTCTGAATATCCTAGCTGACCTTAACAATGTTGCAGTTTGGATGGACTTGATTCTTCCTATGATTTTCAATTCCTCCAGTTTTTTTCCAAGCCTTTGGGGCCCATTCCAAACATACCCTCTACAATTGGTATCATTGTCACCCTGATGCACCACAGTATTTTTTAGTCCTCTGGCAAGGTCCAAGTGTTTGTCTATTCACTTTCTTTCATTTTCACTCTGGATTCTGCTAGAATGGCAAAATTCACTGCTTGATTCTGCTCTGATATCTTTTGAGTCTCTCTTCTTTCATAAATAGCCCAATTGGCTGGGCTTGTAGAATATGCTGACTGCAACTCTGCAAAGAAGTAAGGCACACCCCCACCAACAAGTGTCTAAGATGTGATACTAAGGATCCAGTCCTGAAGCTTTGGGGAATATAGAATACCTCTTTATTATTATAGCTCCCTAGTCCACTCTGACCTGTAGTGGTAGTACCTGTTAGGGTCTCATCTAAGGGTTAAATAGAACTATTTAATCATTTACTATACTTGAAACCATTTAAATGTGTGCAAACAAATGATTAATGTTGAATTGAATCATTAGTATTACATAGCAAACCTTGAAACCATTTAGTGTCCTGGATATAACAATAAACTGTATCTGATGGTAAGGCTCCAGTCTTGGAGTTTAGAAAATGTAAGGTGTCCCTTCAGCACCATTACTCTCAGGTCTACTCAGACCTAGAATGGTAGTATCTGTTAGGGTCCCATCTATGGGCCAAATAGAACTGTTCAATCTTTATACTAGAAATTATCATTAATTTTAAAAAGACTTATTAGTGTTAAATAGCAATACTTGAAATAATTTAACTGTGTGCAAACAAATGATTAATATTAAATAAGATAGGAATACTTGATAAATAGAATAACTAATATTAAATAGCAGTACTTGAAACCATTTGTGCAAATAGAATTATTAGCATTATATAGCAATAATTGGAACCATTTAACTGTGTGCAAACAAATGAACTCTAACTTGTTTAAAATAAAGTTATCGACAAACTATTCACTTATAAATCATATATATGATTATATATATATATATATATATATAAACAAGATTTGGCATCAAATGACTATCAAGGGTTGATATGCCATTAAACTAAATAACCTTACCTATCTTTTGCAAATATCTTTTATTTCTATCATTGGTATTGTCATTTTCGTTTTTTTTTCTTTTCCTTACATTGAGTTTTTCCATATTTTCCCTTCCTTAATACTTTCACTTATTCTCAAAGTTTCTTCATGTCCTTCCAGCTTCATTTCCCATCCTGTTTTTATATTTCTGTTCTAGTTTCCAATAGGGATACCAATTTTATGACAAACTAGTTTTGCCTCTGCATAAATTAGATTGTTTAGTTTAGTGATGTTGCTTACCTTTTTCAGTTTAATTTGTTTAATGGCATATCAATCTTTGTGGGTTATTTAATGCTAAATCTCGTTTATAAATATATATTTTTTTAAATATATATATACAAGCAGAAGTGCCATTCCATGACTGAACTATAAGGATTTTAGGGTGAGATAGAAAGTGGGAAGAGAGGAGTAAGCTATAAAAATGTGTACTTATTTGTAGTTGAAAGATTTTACCTATTAATTTAAATGAAAAGTATTCTTTTATTTTATGAACTGGTTTTACTTTTTTAGTTTATTTTTAATATAATATATAAAAATATGTAATGCTCTACAAGTGAAACATATAAAACATTTTCATGATTTATTTTTTTTGTTTCCAATAAATTTTCATCTTTTACAATTAGTGCTCAGTTACAGAACAAGGTTTTAGTTGATAATTTTCAAAAAAAGCAGCATAATTTCCATTCAAAATTTTTTTACCCACAAAAACTTTAACAATAAAAAAGATATAAGAACTAATGTATTATAATATTCTTTTATTTAAGAATTTTTTTCTTTATATTTAAAATATTATTTGCAAACATGTAACCCTAAATAGGTGAGAGGTTTGAAACATTATTATAACTGTATTTTTCAGTCATTTCTTAATATTATGAGAAAAATTTAAATTCATTTCCTTATTTCCAGATGAGTTTCAGTGATAAAATATGTATACATTTATTTTATTTTATTTTTTACTCTATAAAAATATAACAATAAAAAGAAGCTAAGAATTAAAATGTGACCTTATTTTTGGGTAGAAAATTTCAAATATCAATTGAAATGAAAAGTTTTCATTTAATCTATAGTTTATTTCTTTTTTCTTTTTTTTTTTTGCAAAAAAAGGTTTTTGAGTTACACTGATTGAAAATTAATATATCAATCAACATAATTGTTTTAATATGAAAAGTATTCATTTGAAAAATAGGTTTTTGGTTTACTGAGAGACAATGCTTTCATTTAATTCTTGTTATTTTTTAATTTTTTTCTCTCTAAAAATATAACATAGAGGAAGTTTTTTTTAGTTTACACTTAAAATACTATTTTGTAAAAGGTACCATATGAATTTTTTTTTTAGTTCTTCTTAAAACTTAGGAAGTTTTTTTTTACAATCAGTACTAAATTGCAAAACAATTTTGAAAAAGCATTAAATTCAAATTTTGCCTATGGAATCAGTGATATATAAACATGTTAGGTCTTAAGAAATGAAGAGTAGTATGTGCTTTTTGTACTTACTATGAAAAATTCCACAAATCGATTGATTCTTTATTATCGAATTATATTATTTAATCAATAAAAATTTGAAAAAATAAAAATTCTGTTCTTTTTCTTATTAAAGTGTATGCACAATTTTCATGCTTAATGACATCTCTTTTCTGAATTATAATTTATAGTTTCTAGGAAACTTTACTTTTGAACATTTATTTTATTTTATTGTATTGAATTAATTTAGAGGGCGATTGCAACGCAATATGCAATAATAATTATTTGAGTCTAATTAATTTCAAAGTAAAACTTCATTGTCAAAGACATTTTTTATAAATGAACGCAATGTTGGAGGTTCAAATTTTTGTTTAACGCGGTAAACATAGGTTCATGTGGGGTGTTAGAATGCCATGTTGGGTGTTGTAACCATGATGCAATAGAATAGACATGACTTCACTTGTGGTAATCAATTTAATTTTTTTAGATTTTTATCTTATTTTATTTTCTCAAAACTTACATTCAGTATTTAATTCTAACCAACTGTTAATCTGAGGGTGTAACTTACCTATTAATAAATCCTCCTTAATTCTGAGTTTACCAACATTACGTACTATTGCTTCTATTTTAATGGAAAAATCATCATCATTATTTTTTGCATTTAATTAAATATTTATAGAATGAGAATTCACATGTGTTGAGGTGTTCTTTAATTCTGATGTAGAGGGGTCTGATTGTACTTCCTATATAAAAATTATGGCATTTTAAGCATTTTTGCGTAAAATGCCATAATTTGTTTGCACACGTGGTTGTAGTATACTACTGCTGGGTCTTAACAACAACAAAGAACACACATATATAAAAATAAATCTTATACTTTTTATTCATTGATAGTGATGCTTGTATGGAGCAGGAGAGTAATTGGAGAGAGAGTTTACGCACATGGAAGACATGTTGGAAGTTAGAACTGCCAGCAGGAACTGATTTCAGCCAAAATTCTCTACCTTATAGAGTCTTAAAACTCCCATGTCACCCACACACAGTACTTGTTTTCCATTAGTCATGGCTTATACCCACGCAAGGCTTGTTTTTCATTGGTCATGATTTACACCCATGTAATGCTTGTTTTCCATTGATAACAGCTTACATCCATGCATTTCTTGTTTCTGGTAATCATTATGTGGATTTTATCTATGGCTGGATATATCCATCAACAACATCTGCTGTGTTCATTGTGGGTCAAGGTGGTATATTACAATGGTTTCTAGTACTGCTATCTCAGTGAGGTTGACTCAGCCTTCTAGCACCATTAAGATAAAATAGATTTGGGTATTGTTAGCTACATGAGCAATTTAAAGAATAATAACTGGAAAATCATAGGTGCTATGGCTTGACCTGATCATCTGACTGATTGAATCGAGCCAATCCAACTGCCTGCCTAGCTAAAGTAAGGGATAAAGTGGAGTGTTGCAAGTCACATATTTGAGACTCTTCAATGCATTCTGGCTGATCTTAGCAGTGTTTTAGTTTGGACAGTCTCAATTCCTCTTCACATGTCCAGGACTCTTCAATGCATTCTGACTGATCTTAGCAGTGTTTTAGTTTGGACAGTCTCAATTCCTCTTCACATATCCGGGACTCTTCAATGCATTCTGACTGATCTTAGCAGTGTTAACAGTCTTAATTCCTCTGATCTTCAGTTCACACTTTTTCTTTTTCAGGTTCTTTGAAACTGTTCCAATATCTTCAACTATGATTTGCATAACTGTCACCTTCATGTTCCATAATTTCTACTGCTCTTAGGTAAGGTTTTGGTATTTATCAATTTTTTTGCTTCCTTGCCTTTTTGGTCTGCTGGAACAACAATATCCACTAGATGACAAACACCTTTAATTAAAACTAGGTCTGTTCTGGTTGGGAGATGTTGATCTATTTTTATCACAAAATTCTACAAAATTTTGTTAATATCATTTTCTGGGACAGATTTTGTCCATTTGTCGATATTGTTAAACTTCAGTTTCTTACACATTATCCAGTGGATCATCTTCCCTACTCACTCATACTTGCCCCTGCATTTCTTTTGAGTCAGTTTGCAGCATTCACGTAATTCTTTCATCTCTCTTTTCATACATGAAAAGTATACATTTGCTCTCCTCCTGTATATTATAGATTTTAATTTCGACAGAATAAATCTTTGAGGTGTTATTTTGTGCTGATATTAATAAATTCATTTTCTCAGTTTAATAAAAGTCAAGAGTATCTTACAAGGGAGACAGCCTAGGTATTCATTTCTTTGATTAGATTTATGCTTCTAATATTCTCAGATATTAGAAATTTTTTTTTATCCAATTGTTCTGATATTTCCTTGATTTGGAAGTTCTATTCTCTCAGTTGTTTCTATTTTTCCTTTTTTCATTATAAGCATTGCACTTTTTTCAATTTCAAGTTCCATTTCTATATCTTAGCTGAAGATTCTATCAATTTGTAATAGGGTTTTTAATTCTTTTTCATTCTTGATAAAAATCATATATATACATAAGGTGATTTATCTTTTGTGATTTTGCAAATCTATAATCTGAGTATTTTCTTGGAATATAATTCAGTGGCACCATTATGATAACAAATAATGGTGGATTTCAACTTCTGTCTTGTCCTCTAGTTTTCTATTATCATTATTTAAAAAATTGATCAATATTTTCTTTCATTTCAATTAGTTTTAGTTTTGAAAAAATAACAAAACAAATAAAAAAACGAAATAGAATAAAAAGTACTCAAAATCAATTATTCATAATGATTCAGTTTTATATATTTTGTAACACAACAAAAATGGTTTATCACAAAAATTTTTTTCTAAGCACAATATCATCAAAATTCTTTAACTTAGAAAATAAATCCAATACAAACTGCAATTTGATAATAATAATGTTGCATCTATATTGGTTTTTACATTGATCATTATAATTTATCAAGGTAGATAATTAAAAAAGTAAGTAAATAATAGGTTGATAATTATTAAATGCTAATTATAGAGTTCTTCTCATTTATTTATTTGCAATCAATCATCTGACCAAATGTTTTTTTCACCCCTTGTCAAAACAATGATTAGAACTATGGAAACCGAATGTTTGAGTAGTTACTGAGACACTTGAGTATGTTTTTAGCATATTAGTATACAAGTCATGTCAATGTGTCGAAGCAGGCCAGTCTGTTCAAGTTCTCCTTTTTAGTTGATAATATCCTCTTTTGGGATATTTTTTTCTCTCTGTATAGAAAATTGTGCTAAAAACTTTCACAAGTTTTATTTTGTGCCAAAGTATTTTGTAAAGGTGAACTCAAATAACTCCTCCCTCATCAGAGTTAATCCTATTTACCAACCCCTCCACTCAGGTAGGATATGACACAAGGTCAATTTTTAAGCAGAGTTTAACTGGTTTGAATTCAGAGTTTTCCTTCTCCTAGACTAGTTGCCTCACCAAGGCTGAAGAACTCAGTCTGTCCTACTATTTACCCATAGCTGGAGGGAGAGAATAATTTGATTCATACTTTTCCCAAGGGTATTAGTGCTATGTGAAATGCAATTAGGCTTGTCCAGGATTTGAACTTGTGTCGCCATATCCATTTCCTATGGCGATAACCATTACACTACAGCACCTCCCAGCCAGGGTGTAAAAATTAAAATAAAAAGAATTATCAAAATTGTAGTTAATTGGGAGGGTCAGAGCATTTCTTAACGTTTGTAGTTTTTCTGATTGGTACAACAGGAATTATTTTAGAAGTTCATATAATGTCAGACTTATAAGGGAAAACAGAAATACTATTATAATAAAATTCAAAGAAACCTGAAATTCTACAATATATTCGATGAAATTTTATTGTATACATAAATATTGAAACTGTTGGTGTTAAGACATTTTTTAACTGTCTTATCACATGGTTTATCTTATTATCAACCTTAACACTCAAATGTGCTTGTTTCAAGAGAAACATATATTACCCCACCATATCAAATTTCACTATCCTGTCTTTTAAAGTTTAACTTATTGCAACCATAGTTCAGGCAAAAGAATGGAATAAATAATTTTATCTATTTCAATACAAATTGTCAATAAATCAATTTATTTCAATATCAAGAAGAACCATTGAAGGTAAAACAATTAATTCAAGTTGTGATATCCTACTAAGAAATTTTCAAGAGAATAACCATGTATGCTACCAAATAAATTTGACTAAATGCAATGATAACATGGATGAATGCACATCCACCATAGTTTGAATTTTTTTCTTAGAGCTTTTCTACATGCATTCTACTAAGTTAGCATTGGTATATGTGCATTTATAGGTAGAGTGAAAATGGGTCCACAAATTTTTTTGTATGTTGATGATATGGCATACATATGGATGGATGGTGAGACCACTCTAATGTTTGATGAGAACATATTTAAATGTAATGTCAGCTGCATCAATCTTAGGACCCCCAAGATAAACAAGAATCAGTCAACAAACACAAACATTTTGAACAAGACAAATATATTGATATTTATCAGTCAGTATCAATTAAATGAATGTCAATACTTTAAATGCATTTGCTTATGAATTATGAAATATAAACGTATAGTGACCAAAGTAAGTTCTAGCATTTTTATTCACTTATATGGCTCATGTACAAAACCACTCATTGGCCTAGTGGGTAGTGTTGTTCAATCCCAGGTCGCGTCATATCAAAGACTTTAAAAATGATACTTGATACCTCCTTGCTTAACACTCAGCAATATAAGGTATGTATCAAGGGTAAAGTGGAGCAATCCAGGGAAAGTAGTAGCGCCCTCCCCAACACTTCCATATTGTAGCTATTGAAAAGGGAGCCTTCTGATCGTCTTCGACTACGGTCGCCAACTTTACTTATTATAAAACCACTAGCAAATATGATTCACACAGCTAATAGAGTACAATTATAATGGAGTACATTTCAACCAATTTGAAGACTTTTGGTCATTGAAGTTAACTCACATGAAATAATTTTTTTTAAATTCAAAAACATCTATTTTCAGCAAAGGAGCCATAATCTGCCAACCTGATACTGAAGCTAGAAATTTGCTCAAGTGTCCATGCAGTGGGAATATAAACAAATATTTTTTTTCTTTTTAGTTCAAAATTAATCAAGGGAAATAACTCACATAATCAGTTATAAAATATCACAATAAATCTAGTCATATTTCTCTGCATTGACATGAAGTATACTTCTTTATATATACCAAACCGGAAAATATTCCCAAAAAGAAGTGGTCTGTATTATTGTCGATTCATTATCCACTTCTTGTTATTCATGTAGAAGGTAAAAAAAACACTTGAAATTGGTTTAATTGAATGATAAATGTAATGTATTTGTATTAACAATACTGTGTACCCAGGACCCTGAAAGGGTTGTGGATATTTTCAACTTCCCTTTTTAGTTACGCATTCCAACAAAGTTTTTATTTGAATTACTACAACGCAACAAAAATTTTCAAATTTATTGACGTTAACAACAAAGGAATATTTATTCTCCGAGTTGTACTTTTCTAATTATTACCACTGGTAATGGGTGCCACGATCCAGCACGTTTGAGGTATAAAAATATCCATGTTCTCTGATTTGATACCGAAACTCACAATTATTCTCTTCATTCTACGATTTTATACTTAAATTCATACTTAAAAAACATGATGTAGGGATGGTGGTCCTGAGTATAATATAGCTTTTTTTTATATACATGATGAAAAAGGAAAAAAATCTAACAATTTAATCCGTTTCTTATAAAATACTATGACAATATAATTTAAATTTATAGTCAGCTACATTCTATTTGGGACATCAGCAGAAATATTTAAATTGGGAATTTCAAGTGAATAATTAATTGTTGATTATGACCAATAATAAACACTAATTTATAGGCACGTGTGTGCATTATTTACGTTTGGAAAACAACAAAAAGTTTACTCTGAAAATAATTTCAATTTTCAAAAAGTATAAACTTCTTTTTAAAAAAATTAGTTAAATACTATTAAGCTGTTTTCTATGGTTTCAACGCCAACGCTGTTAAAATCTTTACCATAGGTTAAAGAAAGACTAGTAATTAAAATGATAATAATTTTAAAAAACAACAAATCTCCTGGAAACGGTTCTTCTCAGCTCTATCTCCTTTCTTTTCTTAAACTTGAACCCAATATGTACACAAAAATAAATAAATTTAATTCAACCTTTTTTCTCCTTGGTAATTGAAGAGAAGTGCTTTTTAAATTTTCCTTAATACTTTGACGTTGATGTAAGATTTAGAAATAATGAAAGTACTTTCCCCCCATAAATAGTTCTACTTTTTTACCATTCGTCTTAGCTAATTTTACTAATCTGCAAATATCGTGTTCCTGCCTCCTACCTTTGTTTAGATTCATTGTTTTGTCGTTGACGAAAGAAGATATTTCCATGGAATGAGAACAAGTGTCTGACAGTTCTATTTTAAAACGTGGATGTAAGGATTTAAGGCGGTGATTTGTTTCGATACGGATGTACATTGGGACAACAAAAGATTTTTTGAAATTATAGTGCTTAGAGAAAATAGCGCATTAGTGTTTATTTTCTTCAATAATAAAGGTATATTAAAGACTTTTTAAAAGTTTTTTTCTGATATATTTCGTAAAAACAAAACAAAACGACAAACAAAAATTGGGTGAATGGAGATACTTAAGTTAAAAAAAAATAATTAAAAAAGATAAAGAAAGCAAAATTTAAAAACGTAATTAATTTTAGTGTTGCTTCTGTTATCACAAGATACATCCTCTGTAATTCTATACTACGTTCTCACTACGCAACCGTTAATGAAAAAATGGAGCAGGGGAGGGGGTTAATACACTTTTGGGGTCTTTTTATTTATTGCTGCATTCTAAAAATAAAAAAAATAAATAAATTATTGAAAAAAAAATTTAATCGGGATCCTTTTCAGTAAAAGTACATTGGAGAAATAGAAGTGAGTTTATGAATTAATCGATTAAGAGAGAGAGAGAGAGAGAGAAAGTGAGAGATTTAAATAAATAATCTTATTGATCCACCCAGAAACCAATTACATCCCTAAAATTATAACCCTGATTGTTGCTACTGATTTCATGAAACTGTTACTGCCAGGTGTAAAACGTTATGTTGTAAAAAAAAGGGAAAAAAATGGAATCTGATAACACCGTGCGTAGCTGGCCTGAAGCGAGGTTGCGAAAAAATACAAGTTTCTTTCTTGACCTTCTTCTCAGGTCTCTTAACTACAAGTAACAAAGACGATATTAATATTTATTGTATGATATAAAAAATACAGATGTGTCACATGGCCGAAACAATGGGGGGCGGGGAAGGGGGCTGGTCAACACTATCCTAATCTTCAACTTAACTAGACTCATACACTGACCAATACATATCTCCAAATTAAAAACACCACAATGCCTCAATTGAAACCAACACTATCATACTGCTTTCACCAAAACCACACTAGTGCTCCATGGACATGTATTTCTTCGTTGTTGGTATTATTAGAAGATAACACAAACTTGAATTAATGATGTTTTATTCTTGGTATAAACATTTAGATTTTTTTACATCAAATTACAACTTTTTAAACTTTGTTGATACAGGAGCGGACTCGCTGAGTTCTGTTCTCTGTGGGATTCTTGTAAGAAACTCGCCTATCCCTTCTAGTGGTCAACTGACTTCTTCCTAGCGCCTTCCCTTTTCAACTCAGCTACACAAACTCTTGTCCCTAACTCCTACTTCTTACTCCTACTCTTCTCCTACCAAAAGAAACGGTTCCTTATTTTGCCGCCCAATTTTGAATTCTTGGCGTCAGTGTGTCTACATTTTTCTATTTTTAGAACACTCGCCAATCGCCATTTTATAAACCATAACAGACATCTAGCCTAAGACCCATATTTACTAAGTGGGGGAGAGGGGAATAATTTAAAGTCAAAAGTAAGCTATATACATATATACTATTCCCCTAAAAACGAAAAATGAGTAAAATATTTACAAAAATATTCAAATGATAGTTAGTATCCCCCACCAACTAGTAATGGCAGAAAGAGGAGTTAACCAGTCGAAAATAGTGCAGATGGAGGAAAAATAAATAAATAATAATTAAACAAATAAACAAAGAATAGATAAATAAATAAAAATAAGAACCCCATCGCACTCCTGGAGAACTCCAATTCCTGCCACCTAAAAAGGGATGGGAAGGGGAAACAAAACAAAAGAAGGGGACTAAAAAAATGAAAAGGGGCCAATGACCTCACATACTCTAGCTAAGTTAACTAAAATTAGTCAAACGATACAAAATTTTCTAAAATCTAACTTACCTGGGCTGGCTGGTCATGCACTTCCGGTAACCCAAGATCCTTACGTCCCTGTAATGTCGAGGTTGAAGATAAGGCTGGCTCCTACCACGCGACACAAGCGCGCAACAGTCACCCACCTTTTGCCAAACTCGCGCGAAGAGAGTCTCTTTCTCTCAGACCGGATTTTGACTTTAATTTGGTGTTTAAAGAAGGACACCCGGGTCCGAGAAGAAAAAGACTCACCCTCGAAGAGTTCATTCTTTCTCAGCGTCCAAATCACGACACGCACAATGCCGAGTAAGCAGAGAAACACATAATGTTACTGTCTGTTTAACTTCGGTACCACATTGCTGCACACAGAACTGGCTTCTTGGACAAAGAACTTTCTATTCAGGACGCGGACCATGAAACCTTCAAGAAACTTGCACAGCGGCTGTACAACCGGGCAGTGAAAGAAGGCGTGGTCAATAGATTCCCCCAAAGCACCGCACCGGCCGCACTCTGGCGAAATGGCCAATTGCGCTGGGAATAATTTCTTGCCGACCCAGAGGGCATTCCGGATGACCAGCCAGATGAGGGAAGCCTCGCCGTTATTAAGGCACCGCATCCCGGTGGCCCAGGGCCACAGCAAGCGACCCTCCTCCGCCGTCACACCGAGCTCGCCGATCAGAACATCGCTAACTAAACATCGACAACGGCCAGCAGTCAGAGAGACCTATCTGCAGCCGAGAGAGAACTTTCAGCGCATGCCGACACTCGCGATAGAAGGGGCATTCGCTTCTGGGCAAACGGTGGGTCTCCCCCATCAGCGGAATGCACACTTCTTAGCGACAGGAAAGATCGTTTAGCGTCTTCTTTCCAGAAGCTCCCCGCCGTCGTATCCTGTGAACACATCTGGTCTTGGAAAGTAAGACGCAAAGTATGGCGTCGCATCTCAACATTCGGCACACCTAGACCGCCTTCGGACAGGTGAAAGTAACAGATCTTCCGTCGTACCAAAGGAAACCTCTTAGCCCAGACGAACTGGAAAAGGATCCTTTCCCACTTGAATAGGATGGTGCACGGGATTGGAAGTACTGAAAGTCGGTAAAGGACCAGGAGGTAGATGTGCGAGCAGCACACCTCAGCCCGGCCCTTTAGGGAAAGCCGCCTACGTAGCCACAACTCCGTCGCGGCTACGACCTTTTCCAGTACTTCCGACCAATTTTTCTTCAATTGAAGATCAGGACCGAACCAGATGCCGAGTATCTTGCACGCACCGTCCCTCCAAATGAATGGGCCGGGAAGAGGACAGCCCTTCCACGAACCCAACCGCAAGCCGACAGACTTTTCGCGGTTAATCTTGGCCCCTGTCACAGCTTCGTACCTTCCGATTTCTTTGCTCACCTCCTCCACCTCGGCACTGCTTGTTACAAGCACGCTGACATCGTCAGCGTATGCAGTGTACCTGGCTACCTCACTGGAGCCAGGTAACGTGAGGCTGTGTAGGACCGGGTTCGCCTTTAGCTTGCGTAAGAAGGGCTCTAACGCAAGAATGTACAGCATAGGCGATAGCGGGCAACCTTGACGAATCGATCGAGTCAAAGTGAAAGGCTCCGACCTTACCCCATTCACCGCCACCATAATTCCGGGGGACGCATAAAGAAGACGGATCCAGGAGCGAAAGTGCAGCCCGAAACCGGCCGAAGATAAGACAGCCTCCAGAAAACCGTGGTCAACCCTATCAAAGGCCTTGGACTGGTCTAAATTGATCAGCGCGGCATTTCTGTCGACTTTTTCTACGATCGTGCGAAACAAATGAAGGCTGTTCTGGATAGTCCTACCCTTCACAGCACAAATCTGCTCGCGGCAAATCAGACTTGGAAGGACAGTTTGCAAACGGTCTGCTAGGATCTTCGCCAAAATCTTTAAGTCAGTGTTTAACATCGTTAAAGGGCGAAAATTACTAATCCCATCCCCACCATGTTTGTTCTTACGTAGCAACTTCACTATACCCCTGGTGAAGCGTCTGGGTTAGGAACCCTGTTTCATCCAGTTGTTATAGATAGTTGCCAGCAAGGGGACAAACATGTGCGACAACCTCAAATAGACTTCGTAGAGTAGACCATCGATTCCATGAGACTTATCCGACCCGACCGATTTCATCGCTTTCTGGACCTCATCCTCTGTTATGCAACCCTCACACCCAACCACTTTAGTCGCCGTGAGGCGAGGGAAGTCGGCGAGATAGGTGTCGAACTGAGCAGAGCTCAGTCTGGGCTCCCTGGTAAAAAGGTACAGGAAATACTGCCGAAACTCCTTACAAATGGCTTCGTTTGTAGTTTGACGTTGCCCGTCCGGCGATGTGACACTGGCGATATGTCGATCAGCAGCATGCCTGAGTTCCTCAGCAGCATGCCATATTCGTCGCCTCGCAAGACATTCTTTTTAACCTAGCCCTAACTACCAGAGCTTGGTGCTCCTTAACTTGCAAGGAGGCCAGCTCGACCGTAGCTATCTACCACCCAAACCGTCCTATTTAGCTTATCCTTAATCGATCTTTGCTCCGCTACCATATCTAATTTGAGTCTCCTACTATAGTCAGCAGCAAAGGATCTAATACTATCCTTAAGGTTACCCTACCAATAATAGCCCCCGACAGTTCCCGCTTTATCATTAGTTCTAGCTGGTTCCGGAAGTCATCCTCAGCCAAAAGGGAAGAGTTGAACTTCCAGTAACCAGACATCATACATCTAGCCTTATCTAACCTAATAGACACACATAAGAATTTGTGGTCGGAATCTTTATAAGTATCGAAACTTGGACCACCTAAGTAATCTAGGTCGACTCGCTTAACTAACACTCGGTCCAAATAGCTATAAACTGGATCGAGGCACCCCTAGCGGTCCAAGTCCAAGCTAGCTTAATTGGATGCCTTTCGCGAAATTTGTCAACGAGATCAAATCGCTCGACAAACTCGCGAAAATATCTGGCATCCAAGGTGTTAGTACCCGTACTACTAGCCCCTCTGTCTAAATTGGGATCAAGGACGGCGTTCCAATCTCCCACTAAAATTACCCGCTTTGATGGTATCACGTACGGCTCGATACGCCAGAAAAAGGCAGGAAGCTCACTAGAAGCATTGGGCCCATAAACCCCAATCAGCCGAAACGCATTATCTTTTATGGTAACGTCCAGAACACAAAGTCTGCCCGCCGGATCTGAAAGAACAAGAGCACACGTAGCGACCAGACGTCTACTTACCTGCCAGGTAACACCTCTGGAACGACTATCAAAATATGCTGAGAAGGACAAATAGTCCCTCGACAGAATATCTTCATGGAAGTTGGAGTCGAAGCGAGTCTCCTGTAAACAACATATATCAATGCCGCGGCGCTGGAGGTATAAAGTAAATAGGATCTTCTAGAACCCGGCCTCAGGCCGCGGCTATTTAAACTAGCAAGCCTTAAATCCATCATGAACATTTACAGGGGTTGAGTGCCCGGGGTCAGGGTGCCGACGGTCTGGCTCATGGAACCTGTGGCCATCTCATTTGTGATAACTCCGTCATAAGCGAGACCCCCCGATGTCCCGCGAGAAAGTTAGTTTTACAGCCCTATAAAGGGAGGGGGAAGAACAACAGGGACTCTCCCAACAAGGCCTTTACAAGAATGAAGATCGTCTTGGATGATTGCTGATGGGCCGAGGGCCTTCCCCGAGCTGTCAATGGATGAACTCCGCTGCCGTTTCTTGGGAGTTGCAGTGGCGAATGAAACTGTCGATGATGATGAAGTTGCTGCTGCTGCTGCTGGTTCATTAACTGGTGGTGACGGTTTTATGGGTGGCGAATCTAACGGCAACGGAAGTGGGTGGGTCCCTTTTTAGATAGTTTTAGAGTGGTCGTTGATGGAGGAGGCATGGATCTGTGAGGTGGTGTGGTTTGCGGTCTGATGGTCTTGGGCTGCTTTGGAGATAAAGGATCGAGAGGGTCCTGGTCGTGAATTCAGTGGGTGAATTGACATTTTGGTCAGGAGGAGGTGTATTTTGTGAGAGGAGGGTAAATTTGTATTTTGGTCGGGAAGCAGAGTATTTTCCTGTGGAGACAATGGCCTAATACTCTGGTCACAGGGAAAGGTCATTTTTTGATGAGGGTGATTTCTTTTTTGTAGGTGGGGTCACTCTTGCTAATTGGAAATAAGGCATTTATGGCCAACCGTCTGACCGGCTGGCCATAAAAGATGGGGCGGGGGAGAAAAGCTAATATAGAAATATGAGGAAGAAGAGATGAAGAGGAAAAAAGGGACTTATGTTCCTACAAGGTCAGAGTCCTCAGTCCAGCCGGGAGAAACCGACACAGAATGAAGAAAAGATGATCCAATGTAGTCGAGGTAAAAATCCTTTCCTCTTTGATGGCTTGAACAGGTCTGAAAAAAATTCTTATCTTTTACAAAATAAAGTGTGCGCCTGGCATGCAAAAAAAAAAAAAGAAGCATGTGAAGCGAGAAGTAACAAAGACGATGATAAACCTCTCCACTTGAGAGGAAGGTTTTTATAACAAATGAACCATGCTCTATTAATATTAGTAGCCACGGAGCTATCGTTCGTCTTGGACGTTAGAAGAGCTCCCTCACCCCCGGCAGCTACTCTCTGGTAAGTTAGCCCATTATTTACTACACTCTCCCAAGAAAAAAATAAAAAACAAAAACACAAAAAACTATATATATATATATAGATAACTAAACAAAAATTTGAAGGAAAAATAGTTTAAATTTGCGTGACCCTGTGGGGGGACGAACAGGTGCTAGGCTTCTGTCGGGGGCCACCTGGGGGTAACAGTAGTTCAGGGTACCCTCATTCTGTCCCTTAGCCGGTGTTCCGCTGTCGGTTGTAGTTTATTGTCATACCCAAGACCAATCTTACTGAGCAGGTAGTAGACTAGGTCTATCCCTCCGTCTTCCTCATGGTGCACAAACACTACAATACCACTTCTGTCTTGCGGGTGGAGCCAAGGCAATGCCAACACACTCAAAATGAACCCATTCATCACAAGAATCGCAGCATATCATATCTTGGCTCCTTGGAGGTTTATTGCAGGTAGGGCACAACCACATAGTGTCATCTCCTTCCTGAGAGGAGCCCGAGGGTTTCAGGCCTTGGCTGCTCCCCGAAGCGCCAGGCGAGGACGCACTAGCATGATTAGATTCACTCTCATCAGGATCATAATTTCCATTGGATACAGATTCTTTCGCAAATGTGTTGTATAGCCGTAATACAAATATAAGCAGAACATAATCAAACATAATATACGAACTTCAATGAACGAACGAACACACTTCTTTATAATAATATAATCTCTCACACTTTATTCTTGAAAGGGTGATGTTGGTTGTGTGTGAGAGATGAGTTGAAGACAGGGACAGACTGCTATATTGACCCAAGTTCTTCTGACCATAGCAGCACTTCTTCCTCATCTTGGCTGGGGTTGTTCAACCATGGGTCACTGAGAGCCCAAAGCCCTCTGTCTGCCGCTGGCTCTAACTTCGGCATCTTGTCCCCAATTGACTTGAACCGCCCCGGGCACCTGGTTATATAATTGTCTCCCGTACACCTGCTTCCGCTGTTCTTCCGTTTATTTACACAGGTGCATCTCTTGATTGACGGCTCGGTCGAGGGTCAATATATAACAAATGAACCTTCACGAGACCGTCACCTTGTTTTACTCGAGCTGTTCTCACCACTCCATCTTGTCCTTCAAGTATAGTACCCTACATTCAAAAAAGGTGGTGGTTATAGAGGGCTCTTGACCAAGACTATATCATTCCTTTGAATGCGGTTCTGGAATGGTATCCGAGATCTTCCTGGCGACCTTCCTCTAAGATCAAGGAGGTACTTTTTGTACCAAAGCTCCCTAAACCCTGACAACCATTGGTTCCGCAGTTCAATTGTATCAATCAACTTTCTCCGGCTGTGGGGAACCAAGGTGGAGAGATCGTTTCTTTCCAATTGTAATAATAGGCATGGGCTCTTATTGGGTCTTATAAACATATTGGGTGTGATAATAGTTGGTTGCCCTTCAGCGGACTCTTGATAAGTAAGAGGTCTGCTGTTCACTGCCCTCTGAATATCAGAGACCATAGTTAGGAAGGAATAATAACCTACCTTACCCCAATAACCTTTAAAGTTTTGATATTACGCTCCCAAACTCCTCCAACCCAAGGGGAAAAATAGTGGGATTGTCTCCCACTTAATGTTACAGGACACGAACTTGGCTTGGTAGTCCTGAAGGAGACAAAGGCGCTTAAACAGTCTTCCACTACCCAGAAAGGTCTTAGCATTGTCACTGAGAATAGACTTTGGAACACCATGTATGTTTGTAAATCTAATTAGGGTCTGAAAAAAGGACAAGACACTCATGTCCGGGACCACCTCAATATGCACTGCCCTTACACTTAAATAAGTGAACAGCAAAAGATAATTTTTTTTCTCAGTGTTCCCTTCTTTCACTCAAAATGTCCTGTGAAGTCCACTCTGGTATTCCTATAAGGCACCTCAAATTCGACACGAGAAGTCGGTAGGTTGGTCATGTTACCTGGCAGCACCGGCCTAGAATTATATCTCTTACACTTAGTACAAGAATTTAGGGCACTTTTAACTGCCTGCCTTCCTTGAGGGACCCAATAGCCATAACATCTCAACTCAGTTAAGGTTGACCTTACTCCAAGATGAGAACACTAAGATGGCAATCCAATATTATAAGTCGTGTCAGATGATGTTTCTTGCCCAGCAACAGGGGATTCTTGACTTCATAATTAAACTGAGAAGACTTGTCCAGACGTCCACCCGAGTGGATCAACCCTTCCTCATCCAGAAAAATATCAAGTGCCTGAACACGATTAGGTGCAAGCTTTTCCGTGGGGTCCCGGAGGTAATTCAATTCTGTAGTAAATACCTGCTGTTGAGAATTTTTTATTAAGTAAATTGCGGCTTTCTTGTCATAATTTTCCTCCCTTTTCCTCGTCAAGCCAATGAATCTGAAGACCAAAGAAGTTACCTTCAACAACCGGGAAAACGTCGAGAACCGCTGCATGGAGATTACTGAAGTACACCCCTCATTCATAATCACAGTGGAATTCGTTGACGAATGGGCAATCTGCTGGCACTGATCATCAAGGCAGGGTAAGTCCTGCTCCGGCCAAGTCAAGACTCCACCACACAACCAAGAGGGACCATGATACTAAAATTCAAAGTTGTCCTGGAACTTTTTCATCGTTAATCCTCTAGTGATTAAGTCAGCTGGATTCTCAGTGGTGGAAACATACCTGAAGGTTGGTTTGATGCCATACTCGGTTTCCAAATCAAGGCACATTTGCAAAATATCCTTTAGCCTATTTCTTGCAAAAATATTTTGCTAGCCATGGTTTCAGACGAAATCCATGACAGCACTCCTTGTGCATCTTTTGCTACACACAACCTTGAAGGGCGGACAGCCTTGCATCCATCCAAGATAGTAGGCAGACACTTCAGGGCAAGAAAAACAGCCAAGTGGGTAATATCATATCCTTCGCCGGTGCAACTGGGCGAAAATCAAAGCAGATTTTTTGTCCTGAACATAGTAGGCAGCAAAGCCATATGCTTCTTTAGAGGCATCGCAGAATAGATACAATTCTCCAGATCGGTTCCCATCACGGGACTGTCTGCCAAAATGCATATCGGATAATTTCGATAGGTCTTCTGCAAAATGACTGAAACTCTGGAGGGACTCTTCCTCATCCCAATTCAAACCCCGCTTCCAAAATTCTCTCACCAAGACCCTACTTCTTATGGTCACAGGCAGGCAGAGAGATGTAACACTATATAGGTGGCCCGCCATGCAGACGATTCCTTTGTCTGCTTTGGCGCGAAACCAGACAAAGGGTTTTTGGACTTGAAATCTCGGCGTGGCCGGAAGAGGTAACGGGACGCGAGAAGAGAGTTGGTTGGAGAAAGGAGCTGACGAGCAGTTAGCGACGGGGACGGACAGATGCGGTCGACTCCAGACACAGTAGCAGAGAAGATAGGGTCCAGCGAAGAAGATCGAGTCAAGATGTCGGTATTCCAGTTGCTTTGTGGAATTTTCGCTAGTAATCCATGCTAGCGTTAGTCCATATATGCTATCGGAAATGTAGTGTTGCATAACTCCTCTTTTTGCTATTGAGTTAACCCCAAGCGTTTTGTTCGTGTTTGTTCGTTTGCTCTCTTTTTCTCCCACTCCCTCAATCGTATTCTTGTAGTGGCAAGAAATGTGCGTTACCCCCCCCCCTCGGAACCACTAGTTGATCACCGGCGAGTGAATGGTTAGAAGAGGATGAATGTGTGTGGGGGCCGAGGCGGTAACGTTACACTGGCGCCGAGACCAGGACAAAGAAAAAACCTGATGGAAAAAAAAATGGAAATGATCTAGGGACGAGGGAATCGAGAAGCTGACAGACGAACGCAAAAAGAGAAAAAAAATGCCATAAGGACCCGCGACCAGCGTAAAAGGAAAAAAGAAAAAAAGGAAAGAAAGAAAGAGAGAAAGGAAAAGAAGGAAAAAGAAAACGAAAGAAACAAAGAAAAAAAAGATGGAAAAGAAAGAAATCTACAAAGGTAGGAATACACCCCCCTGCACTCGAATATAAGAAAAAAACATTAGATTAAGGATATTTAAGATGTAGAAAAAAAAAAAAAAACAAGTAATCTATTTCGTTTTTGTGAGTGTGTGTGTGTGTATGTTTAACCCCTTAACTGCTGATAGTTCTTAGAAGGGAAGGGAAGGTTTTCTTCCTTTACCCTCTTTCCACACTTAGCTTGACCGTTAGTATTCAAAATGCTTGTTTGTTTTTGCCTAATAGTTTTCATAGTATTTTTATACTTAAGTGTTAGGACCAGTGGCTTAAAAAAGAAAGTTAGTCCGTTCTGGGAAGTTTTATAGTATTTTTTTATGCTGGAAAGGTGATAAGTCACCGATTAAAAAAAAAGAATTTTTGCTGTAAGGTTCACTGAAAGAAAAAATTGTGGTATTTTAAAACCCCAGAGAAAGGGAAGATGAAACGAAAAATAAGAGAGAGAGTGAGATCGCTAAGCTAGGTTAAAATCGATTGGTCAAAGTAGGATCGTTCCGAGTGCAGAGGATGGAGGGGGAGGAAAGCTTCTACCACAAAAACAAAAAAATGGAAAATTAAAAAAAAAAAGATGGAAAATTTAAACGAGGAAAGAGAGATAAGAACAGATAAAGAAATGATAAAAAGAAAATATAAAATTGAAAAAAAAATGGCGGAAAATTTGAACAAAGAAAGAGAAGGAAGAACAGATAAAGTCATGAAAAAAAAAGAAGAAGAGAGAACGAAAAGTAGAAAGAAAGAGAGATTGCTAGGGAATTTTTGTCACTGCATCCATGCCTGTCTCAGTTCAAAAAAAGGAGGAAAAGAATAAGTAAACTTTTGATTTTAAGAAGAAAAGAAAGTTTTCGTTTTTTTTATGTCGATTTAGAGAGAAAAACGATTGGAAGCAAATGCTGTCACCTCCAACCATCCACCCAACCCACCCCCTGGGAGAGGGAAGAAGTTAAGTGGACAGGAGAGAAAGAAAGAAAGAAGCAAAGAGAAATGGTGGATGCGTGACAGAGATTCTTTTGGCAATTGAAATTATTTTATTTTTATTTGTCTGTGAATTGTTTATGATTAATTTTTTGTTGTTGTTTAATTTGTGAGGATTTTTTTTGTTATCCTTTTTTTTTGTTATACCTTACCTTGTTTTTTTGTTAATTTTGGGGGACTGAGCTTGCCTTGTCATTTGCTTTGTTGTTTATTGTTATTTGTTTATTTGTTTTTATTTATTTATTTATTATTTTTTTTACCTTCATGGATTTTCTGTTTTTTTTTTTGTAAGTTTAATTGCTCTTGGCACTTCTTCACTTCGTCTGATCGTGTTCCCCCTGGGGGGTTGGTTGCACAGGGCCCCTGTTTCGAGGACAGGTATCGAAGTAAGTAAGTTATACAATTGATGATTTGGGAAAGCGAGTGGCCTGATTGACACGAATTGATGGACATGGTACCGAGGAAACGGTTGACGATGGGTTGGGAGGACGATGCCTTGGCGCAGGACGGTGTCGGGTTGCTCCCCCCTCTGGCTGGTCATGGAAGGACGATCTGGGAGATGGTGTCAATTGCTTTTCTTTTTTTTTTTTGAAAATCCATGGAGGTTGCTGGCAGGGTGCTGGAATGGTGAAAAGTTCCTTGCTCAACTGTTACTAGGTTGGAATTACGAGGCCAGGGGCCACATATGCTGTGAACCCCTCACGAAGGTTTCTCCCGATGCAACACATAAACAACTGCTGAGATTGATGATGCTCACAATTGTAGGGAGCCCTCTGGGTATGAAGTATTGTTTGGAGTAGAACGCAAGATAGAGGTGTTTAAAAGTCCTCTGAGATAAAATGTAGCAGCAAGGTTGTGAGGGTCGGATATGTTTAGGTCCTGACATAGCATTTGGCTAACCACAGAGACCATAATGCCCGTGACCCGTAAAGAGAAATGGTTAGCAGTCCTTTTCGACCAATTGGTTGAGAGTGGGGGAGTGGAGGAGCATGCCATCCCAGCACATTGCAGTTTGTGGTAATTTTGTGGAGTAACCTCTATTGCGTGTGTTTTTGTGAAAGAAGCAAGGAGGGCTCCGTTTGAATTGTGAAATTATGTTTGTATTATACCTTTATTTTGTTTTATTTCTGTGTTGTAATTTTTGTGAATAAATGACAAGGGTAAGAGGGGGTATGTATGTAACACTATATAGGTGGCCCACCAAGCAGACGATTCCTTTGTCTGTTTTGGAGTTGGTTGGAGAAAGGAGCTGACGAGCAGTTGGCGACGGGGACGGACAGATGCGGTCGACTCCGGACACAGTAGCAGAGAAGATAGGGTCCAGCGAAGAAGATCGAGTCAAGAAAATGGAGTGAGCCGGAGAAGTCGTGCAGATGAGGAATCGGGTAATCATCCGGAGTGGTGCAGCTATTAAGTGCCCGGTAATTTCCGCAAGGGCGCCAGTCATCGGCTGTTTTCTAAGCACCATGGGAAATGGGGAGGACCAACGACTGCTGAATGGTCACTACTAAGTCTATCCATATCTTTCATTCCAAAATGAAACTCCAGGGGATTCTCAACAGCTGAAAGAGATTTGGGGGGCAATTATGGCAATCATTTGCACATAATTTACCCAATGGACCATTGAATGTAGTGGGGCTTTTTGTGGTACCATCTAAATGTTTGAATAGATCTCTAAATGGAAGTTCATTTTGATGTAAGGAGCAACCAATAGTGTGAAGATTTATTTATTTTTTTTTTTTCTAAAAGTGTAACAAGTCCACCATCATAGCCTGTATTTGCATTCGTGTTGTCAACAAAGACAGCCTTAATAGTGCTCAATCTTTTAAATTTCTCCAAAACATCAGCCACTTGCTTCGCAAGAACGGTACCAGTTGCACCAGTATCAGGAAGAACCCTGTGAGTCAAATATATACTCTCATTTGCTGTCTCCTTTGTGATTGTCAAGTGGCATTCAGGTCCTTTGGCTTTTTTCAGAATTTTACTTCGATTTTCCTCCACTTATTCTTTGTAGTGAAGTGTGTCTTTGTCTGTCCTCCCATCAACTCCTATACAAAGAAGATTCTCCACATTTTCATTATGCTTTTCATAGGCATTTGTTTTCACTTTAGCCTTTGCTCTATTTTACATTTATCCATATAGATATTCTTTATATCTGTATTAGGGATAAGAAGGCCGATAGCCCTCAAATCCAAGAGCAATGCATGGGCAAGGCTGGCTCCAAGATTAGAAGATATATCACCCTTAACTAAATCAAGAGCATACCTTGGATTTTTTGTGAGGTTATAAGGCACTTGGAGAGGACTATCTAGCTGTTTATAATCCTCTGTTTCATCACTTGGAGAAGATGAGTAAGAATGGGAAGAATCACCCTGAACATATGATGTTGAAGCTATTGGTGGGAATATCTTCATACTTTTTTGTTGGCTTTTTTTGTCAGAGGACAAGTGCAGATGATGTGCTTAGTCTGGCAATTTTCTTTGGTGCATTTGACATTAATATTGTCACAACTTCAAATGGGCAGGTTGCATGAACATGATGATATATCAAACAATGTATCCAACTTTTCCTTCCAGAATTTTGTTTGGGCAGCAGGTAGATGTTTCCTATTTATTTGCTTTGCCTTCTGAAAGCATAGAATTTTCACCTTGTTGACAACACTAATTTCCTTTAACAAAGGCAAACGAGGGTTGACAGTCTTCCAAATATTCATCACGTCCTTTGCTATTAATTTAGAAATACGTAAACAAGAAAGGTGGGGATAAGTGTTCATTAAAAAATAGCTGTATTGAATTATTTGTAGACAAGATGGTGGCTCAGTTTTATCCAATGGTGATGGTAAACCTGAAAATTTAATCGCAACTTTACTTCGAGTGGAAACTCCAGTGTTTTTTTCCAGCCATTAATAAATTAAAATATCTGTAAAAAGAATATATATATATATATATATATATATATATATATATATATATATATATATATATATATATATATATTGTCAGAAAATACACGAAGATTTTTAAAAAAAATTGTAAATAAATTTCGAAATTCATTAAAAAAAGTAGTAATATTTACTTACCAAATAACAGTACTGTAGAGTTTAGTTCCAAAACTAACTCGTAAACCGACTTTTCACTTAAAAAACACTAAATTTTAAAATATAAATAAATTACAATAATCATGAAATGTTTAAATATTTTAATAGTATGTCTACTTTGCGAAATATATATATTTGCGTTAATTATAAGGGTAAAAAACATAAACAAACCGAAGGACTTCGGAGAGATAATTACCACCGGTAAAAGCCAAAATAATATCCAGTAAATAAAACGAGGTTTAGTAAGTCGTTATTTGTATTTTAAACTATATATTTTAATGTATCTTATTTTCGTTTTTAGTCATTTAATTTAACATAATATGAAAATGTATAATAAACTTAAAAATATCAATTATTTAACAAAATTTATTTTTTAATTTTCTTTTAGTCTCAGTTTTAATTTTATGGATAGAGGTTTCCAGCGTCACACGATATCACGACTAAAATCACAAAATATTATGTCTTTAAATGCGATTTCGCAAAAAAATACCAACTTTTGGAAAAAAAGATATTTCGTAGGGTAGTTTCTGATGTTATTTTGTAACTTTGACCGCATTATTCTTTTTACAGTTCCAAAATCGACCTACCCTAATGTATATATACATACACATATATACATATATATATGTATACATATATATATGTATATACGAGTCGCGCATATTAAAAAATTAATCGCAGAAGATTGGGGATTAGCAGACGGAATATATATACCAAAAGAAAAGAACTCTAAACATCTGGAAGAATTTCGACAAATCTCAATGCTCAATATCGAGGGGAAAATCTTTTTCGGAGTCATTGCTAAGAGAATGATGAGGTTCGTATTGAACAACAAATTTTTCAATATCTCCATTCAGAAAGCTGGAATTCCTGGTTTTCCAGGTTGCATCGAACATGCATCCATGTTGTGAGACCGAATAAAAGCGGTCCGAGATAATAAATCAACCGAACTTTATGTCATTTGGTTAGACCTTGAGAATGCATATGTGTGGGGATTTAGGAATTAACAGTAAAACTCCCAACCGGATATTGACTCGTCGGCTGCCAGATACAAAATGTATAAACGCGTCGCCACGCATAAGGCTCCACTCATCCATCCGGTTAAAATCAGAAAAAAAGAAAAATAATAAAATGTAAAGTAGCCAATGGGAAGCGGTCGCGCCAAAATTAGAAGGATTTTGGAGTGGCGAATTTGGAGCCGGTGAAGAGAGATAAATACTCAGGTTTTCTGTGAACCGCCCTCTTTTTCGGGTAGTGACGTCGAACCGACAACACCGATTTTACTATCTGGTGTTTTGGGGCACCACGCTGCGTCTTGGGACGTAGCGTTGGTTCGTCCATTCACCAAGTAAATAAAGGAAAGTATGGAAGAAATGTTTTCGTCTCTTGTCTGTTTCTATCTTTTCTTTTTGTATATTTCTTTTGGGCCTTCTTTGGGCAAGGCATTGCGCCAGCCAGTCAACGTGGGGTAAAATAATATAACCAAAATATTCCTTCAAAATAAAAGAAGTAATCGGCTCTGTAGCAACTGGGAGAGCCGGATTTGGACTTCACCCACAAAGGTGGTGGTCGAGAGAGACCACAAAGAATCAACGAAAAATTATTTCGGAAGAGATTAATGATTTTGAGGAAAGCAAACGTCTCACCATAGCTGTGGGACAACCCAAACAAGGTTCATGGACTAGGTGGGAAAACACCAAGGACAGGACTATCACATGGAGCGACATCAAGCAAAGGGAGCCTAAACAATTAAGTTTCCTCATTAAGGCAGTTTATGACATATTACCTACACCAGTAAATTTAAGACTCTGGTGGTTAAGTACATCTAACCTTTGCAAAGCACGTGAGAAGATTGCTAACCTCAAACACGTCCTAACTGAATGTCAGTATTCCCTAAGGAGTTATACGTGGAGACATAATGAAATCTTAGGGATTATTGCTGAGATCGAAGGAAACGTTTCGAAAACTCCACATAGAAATAATAGGCACAAACTAACATTGCTCGATGGTTGCACGGACTGGTGCGTTATTGCTGACGTAGACCGACAACTCGCTTTTCCAACGGAAATAAAATCAACTCGCCAGCGTCCAGATCTCGTCATTTGGTTAGTTAATTCAAAAAAGTTATCATTGCAGAATTAACGATTCCTTTCGAGACCAACATCGACTGGGTGCATCAGCGGAAATTGGAAAAGTACGAAGACCTACGTGAACAGTGTACTGAGAATGACTGGTCAACAGACATATTTCCTCTTGAGATTGGATGTTGAGGTTTTATTTCAAACGCAATCTACATTTTTAAGCAAAATCGGACTTTCACCAGCAAAGAAGAGGGAATATATAAAAAAAAGATCCAAAACAAGGCTGTAATTGCACCCTAACGGATATGGCATTCGTACAGATTAAACACCTTCCAATAAAGTCTGGTAGTATTGTGAGATACTGCTGGAGCGCCCTGGATTACTGATAATGATGCTTCGGCCCCAAAGCCATGCTTGAACCCAGGGTCATCATCTGATGAAGACTTTGGAGGTGCCCGTGGTGTAGTCGTTATCGTCGCAGGATATGGACACGGCGACACGAGTTCAAATCCTGGACGAGACTGATTGCATTTCACATAGCACTAATACCCTTGGGAAAGGTATGAATCCAATTATTCTCCCTCCAGCTATCGGTAAATAGTAGGACAGACTAGGTTCTTCAGCCTTGGTTAGGCAACTAGTCTAGGAGAAGGAAAACTCTGAATTGAAACCTGTTAAACTCCGCTTAAAAATTGACCTTGTGTCATATCCTGCCCGAGCGGAGGAGTTGGTAAATAGTATCTGATGAAGACTTTACTAGAAGCAAAACTGTTTCTTTTGCGGCAGTTTTTGTATATAATTTTTTTTTATATATGTATATATATGTGTGTGTGTATATACATATATGTGTGGGTATATATATATATATATATATATATATATGTGTGTATATATATATATATATATATATATGTGTGTATATATATATATATGTTATGGGGATTTTTATAAACCCCGAAAAACCCGGTTTATTCCTACGTTTTGTAAAAGAATAAACCGTACTTAAACAGCAGTGTAGAGATGGTTACAGCCTTTGAAGAAAGGGACGAACGACTTGTACATGCAACAAAGTTTATATACAACAGCAACAACAATAAACAGGGGTTTTACACCAAATGGAATAAACAACGAATGTGTAAGTAACAGTTCACAAGAGTTCCATTAAGAATTCAAGGTGTAATATAAAGTAAGGTTTATTGTGAAGGTTGTAAGGTTTTGTAAAGGTGTTTGAAGGTATGTGAAGGGTAAAGTAGGTTTGATAAGGTTTGTGAAGGTAAAGTGGGTTTGATAAGGTTTGTGGGTAAAGTGGGTTTGATAAGGTTTGTGGGTAAAGTGGGTTTGATAAGATAAAGTAGTTTGCAGATAAAATGCCTGCTGGAACTTAACTGTGTGTGTCCTGTTCCTTTTCACTCAGCACGTGCGTTCGTCGCTCTTGGGTCCCGGTGGTGGAAGGTACCAAAATACGTATACCGTCAAGGGGCTGCTACAAAAAGGACCTGATGCTAACAGTTGTGGGAGTGAAACCAAAAAGAGAGAGAGTCTCCAGTGGAGTTCCTTTTTATGACGGACGTCACGTGACCCCAAGGGCTGCTGCTGTTCGGTGAAACAGGATCACCAGTTCCTTACCAAAATATTATCAACAACAGAGCAATTCAGTTCGTTAAAGAAGGAAATATTTCGAAAATTGCACGTGGAAATTTCGACTGGGCACATCAGCGTAAGTTGGAAAAAATATGAAGATCTGCGAGAACAATGTGTCAGAAATGGCTGGATAACGAATGTACTTCCTATCGAAGTCGGATGCAGAGGTTTTATTGCCAACTCAACCTCCGTTTTCTTAAGAAATCTTGGACTTCCTCCATCGGACAAGAGAAAATACATGGAAAAGATCCAAGATAAGGCTCTAACTGCATCAGCGTGGATCTGGCAATCCCACAGAGCGACAACAATCTGACAAAGTCTAGTAGTGTCGTGAGATACTGCTGGGGCGCTCTGGGCTAGTGGTAATGATACTTCGGCCTCGAAACCATGCCTGAACCCAGAATCATTATCTGATGAAGGCTTTGTTAGAAGCAACGCTGTTGTATAAACATCAGTTATTGTATGATACCTACTATGTATGTGTATATATATATGTATGTATGTATGTGTATATATATATATGTATGTGTGTGTATATGTATATATGTATATGTGTATATATATGTATATATAGATGTATATATATATATATATATATATGGATGTATATGTATATATATATATGTATGCATATGTATATGTATATATATGTATATATGCAAATTTCATTAAACATAATAGACATTTTATGCCTACATATTTTCTTCTGGATCCGTTCGAATTCCCGTATTACTTTTATCGTATTCGGGGGGAATTGATTTTGGTATTGTCAATAGTTGTATGTATCCCTATATATGTATATATGTATATGTATGTATATATATACGTATATGTATACATATATTTGTATATATTTTTATGTATGTATATTTGTATGCATGTATATATATATATATGTATACATATATATATGCATGTATATGTATGTATGCATATATGTATGTATATATATATGTATGTATGTATATACATGTATGTATGTATATATATATATCATCATCATCATCATGTCATGCCGCCAGCACGGATATCCTTAACCATCTCTCGCCACTTTTCCCTATCGTTCATCGCCTCCGGCAGGTCTTCTGGGTTACATCCTGTGTCCTCACATAGCTGCTGTATGTAAGTTCGGGCTGGTCGTCCTGCTTTTGCTTGGCCATATGTGGGGGTCCATAGGAGTACGTCACTTACGAGCTCGTCCTTGCTTCTCCAGCAGTGTCCGGCGTGTCTGGCTCGTCTGACCTGTATAGTTTTTGTGATGGGAGGCAAGTGGCCGTACAGTTGGCGTCTCGTGGGGTGTTGTCGCCAGGACTTGTTCAATATTGCTCTCAACATTCTTGTGTAGTTGCCGTCAAGTTTCTTCTCCAGCCGTTTGGTTAGCGTCCATGTAGTGCATCCATATAGCAGTATCGATACAACCGCTGCCTGGAAGAAACTGCGCTTCATTTCATCGGTCAGGTCTGATTTCCATATTATTGAGAGCCTATCTATAGCCGTCCATGTTTTCGTCAGTCGTGTGTCGATGTCGTTTTCTGTTGATGAGACGCTACTTCCTAGGTAGGTGAATTTGTCCACTAGCCTCAGAGAGGCTCCGTCTAGAGTGGTAATGTTGCCCGTTTGATTGTAACACATATATTTAGTTTTGTGCGCATTGACATGGAGGCCAATGCCTGCTGCAGCTCGTTCCAAACTATGCAGTAGTGTCTCTGCTTGATTAGGCGTATTCGCCAGTAACGCTAAGTCATCAGCGTAGTCGGCGTCTGTGATTGTTTTTGCGGGGTACCTTTTGCTTCTTTTCTTAGTCAGCTCGAAGCCATTTTCTCTGATTTGTCAATCGAAGTTCTAAGCACGCAGTCTAGACAGATGATAAAGAGGTACGGGGCTAGCATGTCTCCTTGTAGTACTCCTGCAACAATGTCGAAGTATTCCGTGTCTCCATCTGGTGAACGTACTTTCACTTTTGTGTTTTTGTAGAGGATCATTATTGTTGCTACGGTTTCTTTTGGTAGGCCGTATGCTAGTAGGATTTGCTCCATTTTCCCTCTGTGGATGGAATCGAAGGCCTTGGTAATGTCGACAAATAGTAATGTCGCCTGAAGGTTTTTTGCCCGGACGCCTTCAAGGATTCTACGGATGGTCAATATTTGTGAGGTTGTGGATCTATTTCTCCGGAAGCCATTTTGGTTTTTCCTAAGGATGTTGTCTATTTTGGGTTCTATGCGGTTTCGTAGTAGGGCATTGTAGATTTTGGCTGCTATGGATGTAAGTGTTATGCCTCGGTAGTTCTTGGCTAATCCGAGGTCGCCCTTTTTAGGGAAAGGAAGGATGCATCCCTTCATCCATCTTTCTATCCTATTTTGACTATAGACAGCGTTGCATTGCCGGAGCAGTATATCGTCGAATTGTATAGTCTTCCACACTTCTTGGGCGATCTCGTCTAGCCCTGCAGCTTTCCTATTTTTAATTTTTTTAAGAACCGAGTCGAGTTCTTCTTTGGTGAAAGGCCCTAGTTTAATGTCTAATTGTTTACTAATTATTCTGGTGATTGGTTCATGTGTTATTTTCGGTGGGTTTCCTTGTAGGTTTTCGAAGTGCTGTTTCCACGGTTTTAGTCTTTCTTGTTGGTTTGCAGCTTTCAGTTTTGCTTTGGCTGTGCTCTTTCTTCTACTCACTTCGTTTATTGTTTGCCAGGCTATCCTAGATTGTCTATTTTCCACCGAGTCTCTAATCTTATCTATCTGATTTTGAATGTATTCTATCTGTTCCTTTATATATATGCCTGCTAAGTGATCTTGTGCCGTTTTTAGTTTTAAGGCATTTGTGTTTGTTGGGTTTTTTCGATAGTTTTTGGAGGCTGTTTTCACTAGTGCACGTTTTTCTCTCACCGCTAAAGTTTCCCATGGGACTCTATATTTAGTTTTGAGTTTTGTTGGAATGCATTTCGTTGCTGCCTCGAGGTGCGCATTGACGAAATTTTCATATTCGTCGTTTGGTGTACTTTTTTCCGTCCTTTCTTGTAGTGTTTCGTATCTGTTTCTTAATTCTAATACGTATTTATCTCTTATATCTCTGTTGTTCAAAAGGGCCCAGTCATAATGTTTGGTGGTCGCTGTTCGTTTGGCATTTTTTCGTAGACTTAGCCATATTTTCGCCGTGACTATTCGGTGATCGGTGGACACACCCTCGAAAGAGGGGTATGCCTCGCAATTCATTGCACTATTTTTCCATTTCTTGTTTATAAGGACGCATCTATCTGAGCTTTAGTATTGTTCGCGTACGTGTATGTCCATAGTTTTCCCTCACTTTTTTGGTAGTTTGTATTGAGGCATGCTAATCTATTTTCTATCATGAAATCTGTTAGATGTTGCCCATTCCTATTTGACGTGTTGTGGAGGCTGTATTTGTTGTTTCCGTTTTTCCCGATTTGGGCATTCATGTCTCCGTCAAAAATTAAAAATAGGAAAGCTGCAGGGCTAGACGAGATTCCCCCAGAAGTATGGAAGACCGGACAATTCGACGACATACTGCTCTGACACTGCAACGCAGTATACAATCAAAATCAGATAGATAGATGGATGAAGGGATGCATACTCCCCTTCCCTAAAAAGTGGGACCTCGGATTAGCCAAGAACTACCGAGGCATAACACTTACATCCATAGCAGCCAAAATCTACAATGCCCTACTACGAAACCGCATAGAACCCAAAATCGACAACATACTTAGGAAAAACCAAAATGGCTTCCGAAGAAATTGATACACGACCTCACAAATATTAACCATCCGTAGAATCCTTGAAGGTGTACGAGCAAAAAACCTACAAGCGACATTAATATTTGTCGACTTTACCAAGGCCTTCGATTCCATTCACAGAGGAAAGATAGAACAAATCCTACTAGAGTACGGCATACCTAAAGAAACCGTAGCAGCTGTAACGATTCTCTATAGAAACGCCAAAGTAAAAGTACGATCACCAGATGGAGACACAGAATACTTCGACATTGTAGCAGGAGTACTACAAGGGGACACGCTGGCTCCGTACCTCTTTATCATTTGTCTAGACTACGTACTTAGAACATCGATTGACAAAATCAGAGAGAATGACTTCGAGCTGACGAAGAAAAGAAGCAGAAGGTTCCCTGCAAAAACAATTAACGACGCCGACTACGCCGATGACATAGCGATACTGGCAAATACACCTGACCAAGCCGAAACACTACTGCATAGTTTGGAACGAGCAGCTACAGGCATAGGAATATATGTGCTATAATCAAACGGGGGACATCTCCACTCTAGACGGAACCCCTCTTAAACTAGTAGACAAATTCACTTACCTAGGAAGCAGCGTCGAATCAACCGAAAAGGACATCGACACGAGGTTAACGAAAGCATGGACAGCTATCAATAGGCTATCGATTACATGGAAATCAGACCTAACCGATAAAATGAAACGTAGTTTCTTCCAGGCAGCGGTCACATCGATACTGCTATATGGCTGCACTACATGGACGCTAACAAAACGGCTGGAGATGAAGCTAGACGGCAATTACACAAGAATGCTGCGTGTAATCTTGAACAAGTCCTAGCGGCAACACCCCCACAAGACACCGACTGTACGGCCACCTGCCTCCTATCACGAAAACTATTCAAGTTAGACGAGCCAGACATGCAGGACACTGCTGGAGAAGCAGGGACGAACTAATAAGAGATGTACTCTTATGGACCCCCACACATGGCCGTGCAAAAGCAGGACAACCAGCACGAACATACATTCAGCAGCTATGTGAGGATACGGGATGTTGTCCTGAAGGCCTGCCAAGGGCGATGAACGATATGGCGGAGTGGCGAGAGAGGGTCAGGGATATCCGTGCTACCAGTGCGACATGATGATATATATATATATATATATATATATATATATATATATATATATATATATATATATATATATATATTTATGTATATATTTTTTTCTAGTAAGGAAAATGATAATATTACTTGTTAGAAGTTAAGTAAAAAAGAAAACTTCAAACATTCAACTTAATTGTGAGACAAAAAGACTTTTATAAGTCTGATTTTTAAAAACAGTAGCTGGATTTTATTTACTTTGAATTAATTTGATTGAATCTAATTTGTTGCATTTTTTAATATTTTTAATTAATAATTTTTGCTTATTTATTGTTGCTTCTTGTTTGTTCCTAAATTCTAATGATATTCTTGGTCGCTTGATTGCTATATTTGAGTGATTCCGATTTAAAAATTCTTGCAATTAAAACAAAAGTGATTGTGATTTTTCATAATTAAATTAGAAATATGAAAATTTAAGCAGTGTTTTTTAAATTGTTTTTAAAATTTTGACGAATAAACGAAAAATTTGGTCTTTAAAACCGTGTTTATCTACAAACACGACCGACAGTCAGTGATGCTTATGTTTATATTTTCTTATTAATTATTGTTTTTCTTAATATTAATTAAAATTAATAAAAACTAGTATAAATCAAAACATGTCCCTTTCTTTTCTTTTTTGTTACATTTCAAAAAGTTTTAAAATCTTTATTAAAAAAAAAACGACTTCGTGATTATAATTCAACATTGTCATGAAGCGAGAGATTCATAGATTCACCGACGTGACGTCACATTTCATCGAGCAGGCCTGGGTATTAGCGACGGCCACGGCCTGTGCCACTGGGGCTACGGTGGCTGTAATTTGTGGGGTTTAAAAGGGTTTTGGGTCGTCAGGCGCTAAGGGCAAGGCTGTGTTGGCGTAAGATATCTGACTCCATATTTTGGTTATATTATTTTACCCCACGTTGACTGGCTGGCGCAATGCCTTGCCCAAAGAAGGTCCAAAAGAAATATACAAAAAGAAAAGATAGAAACAGACAAGAGACGAAAACATTTCTCCCATACTTTCCTTTATTTACTTGGTGAATGGACGAACCAACGCTACGTCCCAAGACACAGCGTGGTGCCCCAAAACACCAGATAGTAAAATCGGTGTTGTCGGTTCGACGTCACTACCCGAAAAAGAGGGCGGTTCACAGAAAACCTGAGTATTTATCTCTCTTCACCGGCTCCAAATTCGCCACTCCAAAATCCTTTTAATCTTGGCGCGACCGCTTCCCATTGGCTACTTTACATTTTATTATTTTTCTTTTTTCTGATTTTAACCGGATGGATGCGTGGAGCCTTATGCGTGGCGACGCGTTTATACATTTTGTATCTGGCAGCCGACGAGTCAATATCCGGTTGGGAGTTTTACTGTTAATTCCTAAATCCCCACAATACATCGCCACCCGAAATAGCGGAGCTATAGGAGGATTCTTAGAGAAAAATGAATATTTGTAAGGGTGTCACGGCTCCCTTTAAAATTTTTTAAATTTAGAATTTTTTTTTTTTTTTTTTTGTGTGTCCAGCCAGCCCGCTTTATTTTTTTTTTTGCAAAAAAAACTGAATTGATTTTTAATTGTCCTATTTTCTAGGAGGATCATTTATCAAATTCTTGTATCTTATTTGCAAATGTTCAATAATTTTGGTAATTTGTTAAGGGTGGCTGGAAAACTAGGACTCGTTGGATATGACGGATTTTATTTCCATTTTTTTTTTATGTGCATTAATTCCGGTAGTACATAGAGTTGTTGAATGTAATCGTCTGATTTGAGAGGATTATTCTTCATTAACCCTTTTGCTTTTTCTTTGGAACTTCTTTTAATATCCGGGAATAATTTTTATTTATTTTTTTATTTTTTTATCCGTGAGTTTTTTTTGTTTTTTTTTGTTCTTTTTTTGTTCTTTTTTGTTCTTCTATGTTTTTGTGTGTGTGTTCGCTCGCTTGTTTAAACGTTACATTTTCTGTAGTAGTGACTACTTTTCTTTTTTTTTGTTTTTTTTTTTTAGTCGCTAGTATTTGCTGGAAATATCTTTTTGTGTACCTCGTGGTACGTTTTTTTTGTCTTTTTTTTTTGTTTTTTTTTTAAAAACAATATGTCACTTTGGGAAAAAAAGGTTATGAGCCGAGAAGGTGGCCTACAGAAGTAGCAGTATATTTCAGAGGAGTAGTGTAAGTTTTTTTTTTTTGTACTCTGGAATTTCTAGCAGGCGTTGGTGTTTTAGTGAGGTAGTGGGAGAGATAAACCATGTGGCGACAGAAACCGAAATAGCAGTAGTGTGTGTGAAAGTTAAAAAAAGTTACCTTATTTTGCTAGTTGGGAAGTAAAAAAAAGTGTGTTGATAATGTTTTGCTGAAAGAAATTCCACGTGCTTGTTATTTACGTCCATTTTGTTTTCCAGAAGTTAGGTCCGCGGGAGAATTTGAAAAATTTTCAATGTTTCGCTGGCCTTTTTTTTTTGTTGTTGTTTTTCGATTGTTTGGTTTGTTTTTTTTTCATTCTTTTAAAAAAAAATTTTTTTTGTTTTTGTGCCACGTGGAAAGTCGTCTGTCTCCAGTTTAGGATGTTTTTGTTGTTGCTGTTTTTTTTTAAATTTCTTGTTGGGATGTCTTCTTTATTCCGGGTGTTCATTCACGTGTTCGGGGTTCACCAATGTGGGGTTTAAAAGGGTTTTGGGTCGTCAGACGCTAAGGGCAAGGCTGTGTTGCCGTAAGATATCTGACTCCATATTTTGGTTATATTATTTTACCCCACGTTGACTGGCTGGCGCAATGCCTTGCCCAAAGAAAGTCCAAAAGAAATATACAAAAGGAAAAGATAAAAACAGATAAGAGACGAAAACATTTCTTCCATACTTTCCTTTATTTACTTGGTGAATGGACTAACCAACGCTACGTCCCAAGACACAGCGTGGTGCCCAAAAACACCAGATAGTAAAATCGGTGTTATCGGTTCGACGTCACTACCCGAAAAAGAGGTCAGTTCACAGAAAACCTGAGTATTTATCTCTCTTCACCGGCTCCAAATTCGCCACTTCAAAATCCTTCTAATCTTGGCGCGACCGCTTCCCATTGGCTACTTTACATTTTATTATTTTTCTTTTTTCTGATTTTAACCGGATGGATGCGTGGAGCCTTATGCGTGGCGACGCGTTTATACATTTTGTATCTGGCAGCCGACGAGTCAATATCCGGTTGGGAGTTTTACTGTTAATTCCTAAATCCCCACAAACTTCCATTATCCTGTCCGCTAACTCGGCTAGTTCTTCCACTGTTGTGTTTTCTCCGGCGGAAGCGAGGATCATCTGTGCGTTTGCCGGTAATCGATTGACAAACAACTGTTTTAGAATGTCTGGCTGAAGTGGATTTTCGCCCATTAGCTGTTTCATCCGTCTCAACAGCTGTGATGGTCTCCTGTCGCCTAGTTCCTCGTCAACGAGAAGCTGGCGTAGGCGTTTTTGTCGTAAGTCGGAGGTTCGACTGATCAATTCGGCCCGGAAAGTGTCGTACGGGATCGTACCAGGCGAACATATGATGTAGTCCCTGACTTTTGCCATCCCCTCATAAGTGAATGATCCTATGATGTGGTTCAGTCGTGCTGCGTCGCTGCGTATACGGTGTCTGACGAATTGAGCTTCGACATGTGCGAACCACCAAGTGGGATCGTGTGTCCAAATCGGCGGTATCCTGAGAGCTGACTGGGTAGCTGGTTGTGAAAATAAGGCGTCCATTTCTGTGTTTTCCATGGTGTTTTTTGTTTTAAACTTTACGTGGTCGAGGTCACCAATTTGTCAGAGATATTGCGAGATGTGTCGAAAGTATGAAATAAAGTTTGGAGGCAGTACGTGTTCCTCGCAAATAATTTCCCTAACAAAGCAAAAACAAAACCTGAATAACTTTACAATAAAGGTTTATTATTCAGCTGGAATATTGTGCCAAGGAACTCACCATCTTGTTGTTGTTGTTGTTTTCGGAATTTATTTCATTCAATAAAACTATTTATTATGCTAATTATAACCTTTAGTTATAAACTTATTAATCTTAACGATGTGTGGAAATTTTATCGGTAAATGGGTTTATTGAATGGAGTGTCAACATTTCTGGGTCAATTTGGGGCCTAGTTTGTATTGTCTTTCTTTTACTGCTGGTTAGCTTTTGTGTTCGATGAAAACCTGTGTGTGGCAGAGGAGCTTTGATCTGATTAGCTGGTGTCTCTGAGTGGGATGCTATTGCCCCCGGCGTTACTCGCCGAAATCAACCATAGTCAGTTGAAGACAGGAGGCTTTAGAATTAGGCTGCGCATTTTTACCCGTCAACTCAAATGGAGCTTAGTAAAAAGAATTAAGTCCACCAGAAGGATTTAGTGCTTCATTCAGAATTCCGGAAGGGAATTCAAAGAAGGTTTGAAAGCAAAAAAGAATAGAAAAGAAATGAGAAGAATTTAAATCCACCGGAAGGATTTTGTATTACATTCAGAATTCCAGAAGGGAAATCGAAGTTAGCATATGCTAAAAAAAAGAAACCGCAGAAAATAGGTTTCTACAGCTCAAGCTAAAAAAAAAAGAGAAAAGAAAGAAAAAAGATGCTGAAAAATTAAGTTTCTACCACATAAATTTATATTTTAGAAGAATTGTTTTTTTAAGAAAAAGAATTAACAACTTCAGACGACTCAAACAATTGTTGTATACTCAACACAATAAAGATGACACAATAACGACGACGAGCGATACAGTCTTTTAGAAAAATATGCCTCTCACTTTATTTGAAAGTGTTGTGTGTGAGAGGAAGTTGAAGACCGAACAGAACTGCAACATATTGACCCCCACTCTTATTGCCATCAGTGTTTCTTTCCTGTTCTCCTGGGCAGCTCAACAGGGGGCCTGGGACCCAGCCTCTCTGGGCACTGGTTTTCTCTACCGCATCTTATCTCCAACTCGTTTGATCCCCAAACTCATTGGTCGGGGGTCCCGAGGGCCCCTTCTGCTGGGTGCTGTTTTCTCTACAGCATCATTTCTCCATTTCTCTGATCTCCAAACTCCTTGAATTTCCTGTGAACTGAGTTATATAATAGTTCAATGCCCACTCAATCTCCTCCCATAACTGGCCATCGGAATATACACTTCCGCCGTCTTTGGAATGGCATGTTTGGCCGGGTCGAAGGTCGATATACTAAACAATTACATAAATAGCTATTGAGAGGGAAGATGACTGACAAAGAAAAAGAAAAAGAAAAAAGAACGTTATTAGAGATGTTGTCACACAGAAGAAAGAAGGACAAAGAGAGGCTTTTTATTAAAAGAAAAAAAAAAGAACATTTTTAGGGACTTGGTCTCTCAGAAATAAAGGACATTTTTAGGGACTTGGTCTCTAAGAAAAAAAGAAAAGAGTGTAGCAAGATTTTTATTATTTTTTTTACTTCCTTTTGTATTTATGAATTACTTGTCATATTTGCATTGGGACACATATGCAACTAACAGAAGTGACATTCCTTTTGTCATAATAAACTACTTTGAATTTTAAACAAGGATCTCTCTCCTCCTTATTTTATTCTATCTTATTTTTGCCTTCATATGCTTTTGTAATATTATTATTATTGTTTCTAGTGTCCAATTTTGTTGACTAAATAAAATTGCAATACATGAGAAGCATTCCACCCAACAATAGCTACAAAAACATTAAAAAGACACCTCCAAAATATTTATAACATGCAATAAGCACTTACATCACAAAATGCACCAATTGTACAATACAAAATCATGGAATTGTGGGGATTTGAAAAAAAAAAAGAAATAAGAAATAAAATGAATAAATTCAAAAATTAATTTTCCCAGGAAGCAAAGTCCATGCATGCTTGAAAGATAGATTTCCTGGCACCAAGAAGAAATTCTCACTCACTAAGTATTCACAGCTCTTACTGGAAGGACTCTTTTCTCCCTGCTGCTAGTCATAAGAGCATGTACTGATTGGGTCCCATAACCTGACAGTAAGCTATGTCTCCAGCTAATATGCTGCATCTGCCAAAAATAACTCACTGAAAATACCCTCTGGACAAATGACAAATTTCAAAGTTTTAGCCCCGAAAATGACGATAATATGCTTCAACACCTTGTCATGGAAATGCGACTATTACTACTGGTTTAGGAAAACATTCCACACCACGGAATCAAAATATCATGCAGACGTAATTGTAAACATATCATGGGACTTGTTAGGACCAATTAGAAATAAATAAAATGATGTAATTCTGGAACCAGTTTCTTAAGAAAAAGAATAAAAATCACGAAATTTGGTCACAGCTGAGATTCACATTTCTATTTTGTGCCTGCCCATTACATTCAAACTACTGTATTCTGGTTTGTATTCTTGAAATAAAATTAGTTTCTCTATGCCACATTGGGTTTTCCAAACTTGATTTCATTCTTTCAATGAAATTTGTGGGATTGTTTTAAAAGGCCAAATTATGAGCAGTCCAGCTATTTTATTTTATTGCAATTGAATTCCAACACTCTGAATTTTGATGTTCAACACAAACCTGAGTAGTAGGATTCTCACACAACAAGCACAAAGTACTGGAAATATATGTTGAATTATAATGCAAATAATGATATTTTTATGCCTGCAAACCAGTTGGACTTGAACTCAGGGTGCAAATTCAACACAAACAGGAAATTTATTATTAACAAATACTGAATGAAAAATGAGTTACAATACAATATATGAAGGGTACAAAAAAGAGGAGAATAAATAACAGAAATAGGCTTGCTTGTCTCATTACAAATTAAGCACAATAAAAGGGGAGTTCTTTGTTGATTTACTATTAGAGGAAGAATTGGAATCTTTTTTGAATATTAAAAAAAGAGGTATTTTTGTTGCTATTTTTTGAGTCAGTAGATTTCTTGTAAGTCTGGAGAGGGAGAGTTCTTTCTATTGTTCTTAAGCCAAAGTTTTTGAATGCTATGGGTATAAGGTATTCCATTAGCTTCAGAGCACCTTTTGTGTCTTTATTGACTGCTACTGTTTCCTGCTACTGGTGAAGAATAGTTCCCTTGTGATATATATGAACTTTTGAACGTCTTCTCAGTTCTGTCAACTGAGTTTTGGAGAATAAGTGTTGTCTTCTTAGGCTGGCACTTTTTGCAATGGTGCAGAAAACTCCTTCTTGGATATATGTAAACTTCCGTTCTTTTTCTTTGTTGATTGTTCTTTGTTCTGTTCTGCAGGAGACATGTAAAGCAGGCACTTCATTGTATGGCCAAAGGCCAGCAAATACTTGTGTCCAAATTATTACTGTCCCTGACCTGTACATAGTGAATATCTACTCACTTGACGCTAGCCAGAATCCAACTGTATCAGTGCTCATGTCACCTGTTTATTTATGGATTGTTGAGTCATCTCTGAAAAGTACTTTCCAGTCCTTTGGCCAAAAACAATAATTCATTTTTGCTGATTCCTTTCTCTTCTAGAAGCTTCCGTGCCACAAAGTTGCAACAGTAAGATCCTGTTGTTGAACTTACGATGACACAAAAGAGTCTATTTCTTTCCTTTTCCTCATATAGCTTCAACAAAGAAATATGTAGGGGCTATTAGCTTTAGTTTCACAAATTTTTATATAGTTAGCTAAACTTGAAATGTGTACATGACAAAAGTGAGATGCCTCATGTGGTGTAATGGTTATCACACTTGGCTAGTTGACCATTGCTAGTGAGTTTTATTCTCATTGGATGTCTCTATAGCCTTTTGCCAAAGTAAGGTTAGTAAATAACATAAAAAAGAAGGAAGAACTGACACACATTCATAAAATACAAGAACTTATGCATGCATTCTTACACATTTGCTCATTTATTGTTCACTGTAATCAGCCAAGTTAAAGAAAAGAGAAAAAGAATCTAAAAAATAAAAATATGAATAAATGTAAACCAAATGAATGTATAAAACGGTAGGCAGATGGAAGTAAAGGAACAAATTTTTAGTTTTTGATGTGCTTAGATTATGTTATATTCATTAAAAATCAATAAACCTAATGAGTGGGACAAATATAGGCATACTCTTGCACCATTGAAGGCTAAATATATGTAAAGACATAATTTATTTATTATAGGCTTAGAATTTTATAAATAAAAATGCAAAATTGACATCCATCAGTTTATATTTAAAAAAGTACTAAAATTCATAGTAAAACAAATTGTAAGAAAAAAAAAAGAATTTTTTAAGCTATTATTAAATCAAAACAAGCCACAATTAATAAATAATTACGAGCAGATATTTTTAAATGGTTTTAACACTTGTAACAGAAATGATGTCAACAACATTTGCAATAGTTTACCATTAAAAATTGAAAATTTTATAAATGATTAACAATATTAAGATATTAGATTTTTTTGACAGTGACTGATGTCAGTGGAAAGTATTCAGAATTTTGGTTGTTTGGTTTGTTGGTCTTATAATATCTAAACTCTTGTTGGATTATTTAGTGTCATAATTATTCTCTTTTTTCTTTTTTTTTTTTTTGCTAGTGATTATATGGTTTCAAATAATTATTTCCATTGGTTATTTAAACCCTTCAAAATTTTTTCTGTGATGCTATAAGTTCTTCTGTTCTTGGTTGCAGAAAAAGTGCATAAATGTATAAATGTATGGTTGTGAGTATGGTTGTATGAGTTTGTGAATGTATGTGTGTATATATATATATATATATATATATATATATATATATATATATATATATATATATATATATCCATACAGAGATAGGCATATGAGTGAGTATATTTGTCTAGCTATATGAAGTTAGACATATCTGTGTATGTGTGAGCATAGTTGATAAAATTGATTTTGAATTTATTTTTTATGTCCATTATAAACATACATTTTTGGCTTTAGATTTAGTAAGGGGTCATTAGATAAAAGTCTGGCCTATTTAAATATCTAAAAGTAGGGGGGTCCTGTATTTGAAGGGGAGTCAGGAATTAGCATTTCATATATATTTAGGTTAGTGATTAAGAAATGAGCAAATCAGCCCAGGAGTTAGTTGAGTTGTGTTTGTGCTAGTGGACAGATTATCCAAAAGTTGAAGGAGTGGACAAGGTCTGGGTCTCCACTCCATCCACTCTGCCTGAACAGAGCTGAGAGTTAAGACTGGAATAAGGGAACATTGTATACAGTCCATATTACAATAGCAAAACCAAGGGCCAGTTTTTGCAATGGTATCACACACAACCCTTTATAAATCAAGATACCCCTAGAATTTGTTTTTGTTCTTTTTTTTTTTGGTGACACTGTCTTGTGGCTTGGCTCAAACCTGCAAAACAACCTGCAAAACCTGCTCAAACCTGCAAAACCTGCTCAAACCTGTTTTTGCTAATTTTTTTGGTGACACTGTTTTGTGGCTTAGCTCAAACCTGCAAAACCTGCTCAACCTGCTCAAACCTGCAAAACCTGCTCAAACTTGCTTTTGTTATTTTTTTGTGACACTGTCTTGTGGCTTGGTTCAAACCTGCAAAATCTGCTCAAACCTGCAAAAGTGTGAAGTACACAGACAGTAGGGTGGTTATCAATATTATAAAAGCAAATGAGGCTAATTCAAAATCATTTTAAACATTATCCCAAACAGGTCTACTTTGACCCATAGATAGGACCCAGTGTGAGTATTGGACTTAGTGAATTCAGTACTCATACGGTGCACCATATTGCTAAGTGTTTCTACATGCTCTATATTTCTAGCTTTGTGCAAACTAAGCAAAGAAAAACTGAATGGTTTATTTCATTTTATTTCATAGAACTACACAAAGCCAGTTTTTAATGCTATATAATTCTATGTTTAAAATCTATCATTTATCTGGTTTATCTAGTGCTGTTAAAGAATGACTTGTAACAAATGTACCCACGAAGGTTCATTTGAATGGTGAACTTGTAGAACTACAAATATGGGATATTTAATGAGGATCAAACTCTCTACTCAGTTCCCATGGCTTTAAATGGCTAGTTTATACCATAATAGGGTGCCCAGATCTAGGTGTTACAAAATTTATGTGAGTAAATAAGGACTTCAATATAGTGGTAGTATATTTTCATAACCATGTATTTATAATGATATATTAGTGTGATTAGTGTGTGAATAAATATGCGTGTAAGTGCATCTATGCATAATGTATTTATATTTGCATAATTGTGTATGTAGATATGTATGTATATGTATTTAGTTTATGCTGGTATATGTATGTCATCTCAATTGATTCAGGTTTGCCAATTAGTGATGATATAAAGAGACAGACCATGATCAGCTTCATATGGAAATAATCCAGAATTTTCTATTGTTGATGTGAGTTGAGGTTTGGTAAAGTGTGAAACATTGCAAATGAGTAAGAAAAACTTGTTCTATCAGGCAGTCTGGATAACTTGCAAAACATTAATAGGCTTAAATAATTTATACTTAATATATCTAACCTGGTTAACGGGCTAAACGCTGAAAACATTTGGGAAGTTATTGAGTTGATTCATAGTTGCACAATGACAGTATTCATTTGTTTATTGTGTGAGAAATTTGATATTAAAAATTCAGTCAAAATTATACACACATTTAAAAATACATTCATGCAAAAAAAGGTATGATCCATAATTTTTATTAGTTATTTGTGAGTTCAGAGAAGAGATGGGAACTACAAGACCACTGAACGGGTATAAGGAAGAGGAGGGTAAACAACTGAAGACTGAAAATAGATTGTTATGGTAAAATGTCAGCTGCTTCTGTCCTCTAATAATCTCCCAAAATTGCTAAAATCAACTAAAATGAAATTGGACAAATAATTGAAAGAAAATGTTATTGTAAATATATTTTATAAATTTTGCATCTGTGCAAAGAAATAATGTGATGTATTAATTTTGTGATGTATTAATTATGTACACTTTAGAAAACAGTTGAGATTTCATTTGGTGTTCAATAATCTAGGGTTAATGTCATCTGATTTTGTCCAACAATATATATGTACTTTATTTCTTATTTTTGTATTTTATCAAATGGACTATTTTCTTGGTTCTTTGTTCACAAGATTTTGGTCAAATACTGTTCAGGTTTCAAGTTGAAAAAAAGGTACGGTAATACAGATTTTTTAGCTTCTTAATAGTTTCTATTAAGTGTATTAATTCACATGCTATTAAAGATACATTTTTTTTAAATAATCAAAATTTTTAAAAGATGTTCATAAATTTGTTAGTGGTTGCATATTTGTAATTTAGCTAACTTGTTTTTCTTATACTGAATTTACAAAGAAAATTGTTTTTAAAGAAAATTTGCAAGTTAAAGAATAAAGAAACAAGTTGCAGTTTCAAGATGAATTCTTTTTACATCTTGAGAGTCAAAGTTAGTTGTTTGTAGAGTTAGGCCAGAGTATTTTTTGAAGAAAATCTCGAGTGCATAGTCAAAGCAAAAAAAACCCCAGAATTTTTGAGTAACTTTTCTTAACTGTTCATAAATTTGTTTGTGATTGTGTGTTTGTAATGTCTATTAATTTTTTTTTGTTTTTCTTTTTCAGATTTTACAAGTAGTTTTGTTTTTGGAAGAAAATTTGTAGGTTGAAGATGAAAGAAATAAGTTGTAGTTTCAAGATGAATTTCCTACTTGTTGGTCATTGAAGTAAGTTCTCTTTAGAACTAGATAATGTTTAAGATATTTCTGTGAAAGAAGACTGGAGTATGTTTTACATCAATGATTAAGACAAATGACAAAAAGATTAAACTTGTCTTCTTAACTGTTTTTGTCTTTATTCAGGGCATTGTTATAATTTGGCTGAAATCTGCAGTTTGTTCGTGTGAAATCCAGTTTCTTTTTACTCTCAGTACACTGTTGGCTACTGAGGAGACAATGTTCAAATGTCTTGTCATAATGGGAGAAGAGTAGAACAGTTGTAGTAACTTCCATCTTGCAGCTGACTCAATGGATGGCCTATGATCTCAGGTCAATACCATATTTGATTTAGTTCAATGATATATATATATATATATACATATACATATATATATATATATATATATATATATATATATATATATATATATATATATATATACATACATACATATATATATATATATATATATATATATATATATATATATATATATAAGACGAAATGAAAATAGCTTGACAAATAAGATTTAAGAGTCAAAGTTAACTGCTACTTATGGAAAAAAGAGTATCTCTCATTGAGAGAGTGTCTCTAACAATAAATAATCATAAGTGGGAAATTATGTTGCTGCAAAGTGTAACAAATCATGCAAAATTTAGATTTCTAAACTTCAAAAGAAAAAATTAATTTGTCTTACTAAAATGATTATTCACATTTAATAAAACATTAATAATTTGGTTTATAAGTAGTTTTGTAAAATAACTACATAGAAAAAAAGATAAATCTCATAAGAGTCACTCAAATTAAAAAAAAATTATCTATATAAAAAGATCTACCATTTTTCATGAAAGAATATCATTTACTGTTATGTGGATTTATCTTTTATAGTAAAAAGATATTTAGTTCTATGGAATTGTTTTAGTCTATAACCAGCTGTAATGTAAGTTTTCACCCCTTACTTGCTTTAACAGCTACCTCAGCTAGTGATAATATAAAATACTCGCAGAATCTAAGTATAGGTTTCAAGCTGCTGCCTAATTCAGCTTTGTATTAAGTGACTATTATGAACATCAATATTTTCATGTGTAGAAGTAAAAATGAACCTTACCTGGGCTTTCATTACATTATCCTAAATATCATGCTGTACTGCACAAAATCAAACAGTGAATAATTGCATGGAATAGTCTCAAGAGAGATTGAACAGCAGTAATCAACTGATATTTCTTTATGGTTCATGTCTGCCTGATAAGCTTTCATCATGGTTATCTAATAATAATTTGACATTAAAATTTCAAATTAACCTTTTTTTTTAAAGTAACATTTTAATAATTTTCTGTTCATGATGGCAAATTCAATTTTTCTGGATTTTTTGTCTGAAGTAATGTCTATTTAAGTGTAAAATAGTGATTGAGATTTGGTTGCTCACACATTGCAAAGTGGGTGTCCTCGTGGTGTAAAGGTTAAAGTACTGAATTGTGGAATTGTAGAAAGCAAGTTTGAACTCCAGTTGCGCTATTACGTTCACTTTCAGACAAATACTCTTGGAAAAGATATGAACCCCCTTATCCTCCCAGTTATGGGTTAAATAGTACCACTACTGTCCTTCTAGAAAGATGGATTGGCATTAAATAACCCAAAAAGGTTGATATACCATTAAACAACAACAAATATTGCAGAAATATTTGTCTACAGTTTCAATACTTGACTTGGAACCAAAAATTAATAATAGATAAAACAAAGGAAAAAAAAAACAGATTGATCTAGTTTCAATATTTGTTTGCTTTTTGGAAGTCTAATTAAATATGTTACAAAAAGAAAATAATTAAAATGCCAAATGGCTGATGTCATATCTGTTGCTAAGGATTTTTACCCAATATGATCCAAGCACTGTAACACCAATGGAAAATATATGTGGACCACAAGGAGTACTATGCTTAAAAATAAACCTCATTTCATTGCATTCCATGAGAGTATCATGATTAGCTTATAAACTTTTCAGTCATCTGTCAAATATACTTTTTCTTATTTTGTATTTATTGTTAAGGAAGGAGTGAATTTTATTCTCTTCAAAATGATAGTTGTCTATATTTTTGAGATGAGGTATAATGTATATTATTTACATTTTTCGGATTTTTATCCTCATCTTTGTCGCCATGTTTATCACAACATTTCAGCCATTGTATGCTCAAGGACACATGGCACAGTGGATAAAGGCATTGGTGAGATTCAGTGACATACCCAAAGAGTGTGAGTTCAATACCCGGTGCAGGCAGTGGAGAAATTTCAGAGGGGAATAACAGGAGATAACTGATAACTGACATCCATTAAACATGGATAACATGAATAACAGGAGATAACTGATAACTGACATCCATTAAACATGGATTGTGGAACTAGAACAGTCTACCCCATTAAGTGAAATAAAGGGTTAAGTTTGACCTTCCAGCCACCTGAAGAAGGCCAGAGTGTACAACGGCCGAAATGTTGTAATAAACATGGCGACAAAGATGAGGACAATAGTCTGAAAAATGCAAATAATGATAATTGTTCTCATCTATATATCTGTATTGTTTTTAAAATGACAATGGGATTTCCAGGGTACAGCTACTGTACTTTGATTCAATATAAAAGAACTGGGAAGCAACACTTTGATCATAGGCAGAACACACGGACATTACTCTAAACTTATAACTGGTTTGTGACACTTTGATCTTAGACAGAGTGCAAGGATAGTACACTTTACCAGTTCATGTGGAAATAATTCAATAATACTTTCTAATGATTACATATATTATAATACATATAATAATTAGATAAAAATATTACTTATATATAGTAAAAGCTTATCTATGAAATATAGTTTCTTTTTTATTGTTTTTTACTCAGTCATCCAAAGCAAGGCTATTTTCCATAAAAGGCAAAGGGTTATAATATATAAAGTTTCCAATTGATTTTCATTTTTGACTAACAATTTGATGTCCAGGGTATGAAATTAAATCTCATTGGTTGGTGAACTCTGGGGAGTGGGGAGTACTGCTTCAATGCCATTACTCTTAGTATTAGTAGAACCAGTTAGAGTCTCATCTTTGAGTCAAATAGATCTGTTTGAAAATTACGAGTATTGCATAGGAAGTTGTGAAACCATATAACTATGCAAACAAATGATTATTATTATTTTGCTCTTTTGAGAATTTTTTACACCAGAATTAACCGATAGTTTCTCACTGGAGTTTGAGTGATGGCAAGTCTCCTCAAGTCTCCAGGACTCTTCTCAGTATTATGACCGATCTCAACAATGCTATAGTTTGGATGGTCTCCACTCATCCTCTTTTTCCAATTCCTCCAGTCCTCGTATCAACACTTTGGTGACTGTACCAAGTGCACCAATTACAATTCGTATCACTGTCACTTTCATGTTCCATAATTTTTTCAGTTTTCTAAAAAGGTCAAAAGGTACTTATCTCTCTTTTCACTTTCCTTCAGTTTTACCCTATGGTCAGCCTGAACGACAAAGTCCACTATTTGGTAGGTTCTCTGTTTTTTTTATTGGCTCTCACTAGGTCTGGTCGTCTGGTCAAGATTAGGTGATCCATTTGTTTCTCAAAATCCCAGAGAAGTTTGTGCATCTCCTTTTCTAGGATGGATTCTAGATTGTGCATATACCATTTGTTTATATGGTCAAATTTAAACTTCTTGCACAATTCCCTGTGGATCACCTAATCCACCCAGTCATATCTAGTCTTATACTCTTTTTATGCTAACTTACAGCATTTTCTTATCATGTGATTGATAGTTTCATCTCAATCATCATATAACCTGCATCTACTATTTTGTTGCATCTTGTCAATTTTTGCTTTGACATCGTTAGTCCTTATGATGCTGTTCTGTGCTGCTATTAGAAGAGATACAGTTTCTCTCTTACGGCTTCCTTTAGCCAAGTCCAAGTTTTCTTGGGTGAGATTTCGCTTGTTTGTCACTAGAAATGTCCATTCATTTGTTTTTTCTTCCTATTTTTATTTTCTGGCTATTTTTGTTTTATTGATGTTTGTATTGTTTCTTGTCACTGTAATCCGTCTTGCTCTGCACTTTTTAATGTAGTCTTTAAGTCTTTGTATCGATGCATCAACACTATCTTCAATGCTGGTGTGTCCTCTTCCTCCTTCTTTTCTTGACACATACAGTCTGTCTATGTTATCTCTGAAATGTAAGTTTTTTTGCATTGTCATGAATTTTCTTTTTCTCTGATCCATTTGTAAGTTCCTCTCTTGTTCACTTCAAGAATGGTCTCGAGTATCTTATGAGAGCAATAGCTCAGGTATTTATCCCACTGATGAGATTTTTGCTTTATAGTTTGATTTCTAGTAGTTTCCTTGTTCTCCTGAGATACTCTTTTTTATTTTTTCTTTCATCTCCACTTGTTTGATTGTGTCCGCTTCTCAAGTATTTGTAAGTTTCCTTTTCTCCAAGAATTCTGGTTTTCTTGGTTTAGTCATTCTATACCTTCCATCATGTGATGTTTCCTGCTTCTCATTATTAACAGGGCACATTTTTCTATTTCGAATTCCATCCCTATGTCCTGATTGTATATTTTCACTGTCTGTATTAAAGTTTCCAACTGATTTTCATTTTTGACAAACGGTTTGATGTCATCTGCATACATTAGGTGATTGATCTTTTCCTGTGATTTACAAAGTTTGCCTTTTCATTTCCTGAATATATGATTGAGTGGCATCATTGATATCACAAATAGTAATGGTAACAGCACATCTCTCTGGAAGGTACTTCTCTCGACTTTCACCTCAGCTAAGCTTTTTCCTCCTGCTGTCAATTCTACTCTCCAGTTTTTCATGATTTTCTTGATAAACTTTATGATTTCAACAGATGTCTTGTACAGTTTAAGACAGCTTTGAGGAACCTTATCGTCTGCCTTTTTTAAAAATTAATTCACATTGTAGCTACATTTTTGTGTCTCATTTTGCTCCCCTTGAAGATGTGCTGAACAATATACAGTAGCTTTCCTGTTCCTCTGGTCCCCTGTCAGCATTCCTTCTGATCCTCAGAGAACAGTTGGCAGCTCATTAGTGAGTAGTAAATATCCTTCTTAATTTGTGCTATTAGTATTTTCCATATCATAGGTAGGCATGTTATAGTGGGAGGTTCCTTTTTGGGAGTCTTTCTGGATCAGGATGGTCTTTTCTTTGGTCATCTATTTGGGTTTTTTCTAAGCATCTGTTCATTTCAATAACCAGTCTGTCATGGATGGAGGTGAATTTCTTTAAACCAGAATCCATGTTTACCATTATGGCCTGGAGTTTTTCAGTTTGGTATTTTTGGGGGTGTTGCTCTGAGTGAATAAAGGTGTATTTTTGCCTTTGAGCCTTCTTCCAGTCCTTGCAGCTCTTTTTCCATGTTTATCCATTCCGTTTTTTTCTTATGATCTCTATGTTCCTATATTTTGTTCCAAAATTGTTTTGCTTCCCTCACATTTGGTTGTGGGTAGGTCTTCATACCATTTCCCTCTAGTCATTGTTAGGATTATCTTTTGTTGTTTTAGAATGCCCTGTTTTTTCCATATTGTTTGATCCTTTCTCGAGATCTTTTTAGTCTTTCTTCTTTTGCCAGAACCTTCTGATTTATCTATTTGAGTTGTATTGTTTATTCTAATTGTGTTCCTTTGCTCTTTTTATCCCAACATGTTTTTTTGTCTTAGCATTTTTGTCAAGGCTTTCTTAGTCTGATTTTCCATCTCGACTTTGAATTTTTGTTCATGTTCTTTAAGGGAAACCTGATTTTTTTACAGACTAATTTTGTTCATTTAATTTTGTGATGTCATTCATTGAGATATGTGTTAATAATTCATTTTTTTTCAATTTCTGCCTTAACAGTTTTCCAGTCTTGATTCCTGAAAGATGGTAATGTTGTTTTCTTTTCAGACATCATTCTCTTTATAGTCTCTAAATTTATTTTTTCTTGTGTTAGTGTTTGTTCTATGTTTGGATGTGTGTTGCTTTCATTACAATTACTTGCCATTTCAATTCAGTAAGAGTGATCTCATTTTTCAGCATTTACCATCCCAATTCTTATATCTGAGTCTTGTTGACATGTTTTCCAATTTACTTGTTGGTGTATTTCTAATATTTTAAAGTCAGAAAACCAATCTTTCTTTATCATCATCCGAGTTTGGTCGGTGAGTCTTTGGCTTGTCTTAAATCTAGCGCATTCTTCCTAGATTTCTATAATTCTTTTTCTATACCTACTTAGTATAGGGTTGCACCTAAAATAGTTGTGAAGTGCAAGTTTGTTGTCTTCTCAAGTTCAATTTCTGTGTTCAGGTCTCTGATTTGAGACATTGCTTTGGTCATTGTTCATGTACTTGGAAAAGAACTGCCAACATTCGCAGGATGCCGATTAGATCCCATATGTTGGCTATCAAGGGAACACCTGTTAATCACAACATCTAGACTTGTTGTCTGAGTTCCATATTGAATTATGGTTTGGTTAGTCATATTTTTCATGGGTAGTATATTGAGGTTATACCAGACCCAGGGATTGTTTAATACTTACACTTCTGACACAGATGTGACCAAATTCTCTCCTAGTGAGAGAATTCTTAAGCGGATTACAAAAAAAATTATCAAATGTTCAAATTTGTAAAGTTTTCTCTTAAATCCTCAGTAGGACTACTTCTTACAGTATAACTTAGCTATTTTCAAGTACAAACATGCAAGTTGCAGAAAGACTAAAATTAAACATAAAATAATTATTATATTACTGACAAAACAGAACATATCATTAGTTTTCAAAATTAAGCATAAACTGAACAAAAAACTAGTTACCTTGATTTTGGCTGCCTATTTCGGGATTTTAACACACATGATAATGAACCATTCTGTTTTGGGTTTTTTGTTTTGTTTTTTTTCCTTCTTCTTATTATTCTTCCCCTCCTCTTACTTCATTAGCAGCTTTGTAATATAATAGCCGAGGGATTTCGGTTCATGCCTTTGAGTTTAGTTAGGCTGAGAACCTTTCAGCTCAGCACGTGGGTTAGTTGGGTGCAACATTGAGGCAGGTGTTAACGCGGGTGCGCACGGGCGGATGGAGGTGTCACTCAGATGTCACAATACTCCGAGACAAAACGGGTGATGGAGTGCGAGTGACGTCATGCACCGGAAGCACGCAGAAGTTTGTGAAGATTTGAAGAAAGTTAGAGAGTTAAGATTAGACACTGGACGAAGACAGTCGACTTTTGGAGCTCGCAGACGCAAGGCGAATTTGCACCCTATGAGGGCCGCTCAAGATGGGGGCCAAATGAATAAGACAGCATAGAAGATTGTGTCTCTCCTCCTTACGCCAAAACCTTTAACTCAAAGTTAATAAAAAGGTTTCGTACCTGAACAAGAAGTCGTTACGTGTTTTCGAATTCCGAGATTCCTATGTTCCTTATATGTTCTTATGTTATGAACATTATATGTCCATTTCACACATAGTGTCAATTGTGAATATGGTACACCTTTAAAAATATTGGTTTATTTTTGAAGGTATATTGAAAATGATAAGTGATGGTTGGGATAGTGCAAAAGAGCATTACAAAAGAGACAATAAAGCAGAAATCCAAACAAAGACTCAGTAAAGTATTTATTAACCATGGACCAAAAGATTTTTCATATGCAGAGCCAGTTGGCCATTATAGGCTACCAAATGACAAATAATGGGCAAGGCTATAACAAAAGAGCCTTACAAAAGAGGGGATATAGCAGAAATCTTAACTAAGACAGGGTAAGACATTTATTAACTCAGTAAAGTATTTATTAACCATGGACATAAAAAGTTACCCTATGCATAGCCAGTTGGCCACAATAGAGAAAGGGTTATGAAATGACAAATGATGAGTAAGGATATAACATAGAAGCCTTACAAAAGTGAGAATAAAGCAGAATCTTAACTAAGACAGGGGAAGACATTTATTAATGCAGGTCTTAAAAAGTCATCCTACACAAAGCCTATATGTAAACTGACAAATGAAAAGTGAGCATGTAACAAAGGAGGCTTTCACAAGTGACAACAAAACTAAAATTAAAAAAAAGATCACCCTGTGCGATCTATCCCATAGTTGGCCATTAAAGGAATAGAGTTACTAAATGATAAATGATGGGTAAGGGTGTAAGAAAATAACCTTGTGAAAGGAACAACGAAGCATAAATGCAAACCAAGACAGCGCAAAACACTTATTAACCCTGGACTTATAAAGTCTAGGAGAGAGGTTGATTCATAGTGCAAAGGAAAAATCTATTGGGAATATTCAGATGATACTTGCTTAAAAAAACAAGTTCATCAAGGAAAGTCATTATAAATATTCTACAATAGTAAAAGGTTCAAGATAGAATTTATAGAACAAAATACATCCAAACTTTCATTCATTCTAGGACAGAGGTAATGAAATGATAATCATTGTTTAAATAACTACAGACTGCATTTGAACCTAGGTAGGATTTTGATTTTTTTTTCATCATTGCTTTCTTACTTTTATTCTACTCCACTATTCCAGTGCTGAGCTTTAATCATTTTCTCAACTAACAAGCTAAATTTTTCTGGCATTAGGAGGAAAAAATGTTTGAAAAACTTTGATGATTTAACACCAAATTTTGTGAATTTTTAAACTAAAATTTTTTTTTAACAAATGTTGGCACTTTATTTATATTTTTACAAGCAAAAAGATTTTTCTTACTCTTTTTCTTTTCAACATTTTAGGAAGATCTATGAAAATCTTTGTGCTCTATTTAATGTCTTAGTACATTTAAAGAGAGGCATACCTCTTTTAGTTAAAACACAAGTAACTTTATATTCTTGTGAAACCCAGATAATCTTATCCAGTTCTTTGTTACTCACTATTCTTTATCAAGAGTGAGTTGTCCTTGGTATTCTCATTTTCAACATAATAAAATTAACAGTATTTAACCAAGAATGTTGGAATGTGACATAAGGTCAGTTTAATGTGAGGCAAACCTCTCATAGGGGTGGTTTCTTTACACACATTTAAATGATATGAAGTATTGTTACATAACATTAGTCATTCTATCTATCAATTATTCCAATCTAATTTAACACTAAAAATTTGTTTGCACACAGTTAAATGGTTTCATAAAAGACAGTTCCATCGACATTCCTCTTTAGGGGTGTCTCAAGTAATAAACCTAGTCCTTACACTTTTTAAGAGAAGAGGCAGGTGTAACCTGGACAGAAGGACTCTTGGAATGGAACTGATTAATATTGAACTCTTATAAGGCTCACAGGGTCTTGGGTATGACACTAAATTGCATCTGATGGTCCTGGAGATTTTGGGAATTTGTACTATTCCTCTCAAATCCATGGAGTGATAGTACCTGTTAGGGTCCCAACTATGGGTCAAATAGAACTATTTAATCATTTACTGCATTTTAATTTAAAAGTGTGTAAAAAAATGAGCACTGGTTCATTTAAAAATAATGTTACCTACAAACTGTCCACATAAAAATCATATATAATATATGTATAAACAGGATTTTGCATTAAATAACTGTCAAAGGTTGATATGCTATTAAACCAAATGATCTAACCTAAGTTATAAGGCTCACAGTACAGCTACTAAGTGACTATGATAAAGTTAATTTAGTAAATTAATAAGCTTTTTGCTTAGACATGAAACAAGGTTGTATGAATGGAGCCCACAATGGGACTCACACTCACTCATGAAGGTTTGCTAGTCTAGCTTACAAACCATTATACCACCCAAGGTGCCATGATAAATTTAATTGGTGTGTATCTGACCTCCCACCAAGCTAGAATCTGGCACAAGTCCATTTTATAGTGGAGATCATGCATGAATCAAGACACATGTGGGGTAGGTGCAAAAAATCTCAGCACCGAATGGGGCACTTCAGAAGCTGATCAATTAACCCAACCCTGTAAAACAGGTAAAGCTTGGGTGATGGCCTCCAGAGGTTAAGTGTTTAAACAATTCTATCCACCGAGCATGAATGCCAGGTAGCTTGCCTGGATGCAATATTTATCCATTACCACCCACTAAAGAGGATTTGACATGAGGTCATTTTAATGCTGGGTTCAAGCACAGATCAAAACTCATATATGGCAGGTGTAAAAAATGCTTAGTCTCTCAGGTGGCCAGCAATAAACTTAACCATACAAAGTAGGTATTGCCAGAATGGAGGTGCTCCAGGATCAGGTGCTCACAAGACTAGAAGGAGTGGTGTCAAGTGGGTCTTTGTTTTTTATCAATTCACCAGATGCAATGTGAATCTATGCTTGTCAGTGATTCCGGGCACCCAGCACAAATACCAGGTTGCCTGCCCAGAAGCAAGTGAATTTTTTAATTTACAAAGCTTTTTGCTTAGATGTGGCACAAGGTCATATAAATCGGGCACCCAATGCAACTCAAACTTACTTGTGAAGTTTGCTAGTCTAGCTTGCAAACCAATTACACAACTCAAGGTTCCCTGATAAAGTTAATTCATTTTGCAATTCAAAGTGAGAAACTTATATACCTGTTACTTTAACTATAGGTTAGCCAAGGTTAATCAATATCTCTGCACTCTAATTGCTATGCAAATTAGTTTACAGGTAAGTTGACTTTTTTATTGTTGCTTGCTGACCTTAATTCTACTTCACAATTCAACTAATTAGTTTTGGTCATTTTCTTTACTACCAAGTTAAATTTTTTCTGGCATTCTGAATTTATTAAGTTTTAAAATCTAAAATTTGTTTAGAAAATGGTATTTTTTGCTATATTTTGTTTATTGAAAATCATTAAAGCCATCATAAATGACAGAAAGGGAATATAAAATTCATAAATATTTATGCAAAAAAGGCATTCAAAATCAGGAAGAAAGGGATTGTTAGCAGTCAGAAATTAATGTGGGTATGAATGATAGAAAAGGTCTATTGTATTATTCTATAAAGTATGTTCAAAAAGTATTAAAACTGAAGCAGAATTTAGCAAGAGAAGAATAGTCCCCTTGGTATTCAACCCACTTATTCCATCAAATTCTTTCTTGAATGAAGTGCGTGTGAAAATTCCTCTGTTGATGATGTGAAGCTAAACTGTTGTAGTTCTTTTAACGTCCACCACATTCAAACTTTAGAATGTGGAGGACATTAAAAGAAATACAACAGTTCAGCTTCACATCAAAAGAGCAATTTGGAGATGAATTTTAGAAAACAAAGAAAATTATACAAAGCAAGATGGTCTTGTGAGCGTGGAGGGTGTTGCATTTGTACAGTCTTGTGTTTTTGGCAAATATTGAGACTGTTTAAATTTTTTTTTTTCAAATTGGCTCTAACTTGTTTTAATTTGATTTAAACATTGACTTGTTCATACTTCATTAACATTTTAGAATAAAAAATTTTAAGGTTCAGCCTCAGTATTTTCTGATCACACCTTGTAGAAAATATTTAATATCTAATGCATTGTAAATTAGGAAGAAAAGGATTGGTCAGGAATTAATGCAAGTGTTACAGTCTGAAATAATATCAAAATAGTGAAACTTTAAAACTATTTCTGAAGAGGATTTTGATGTAGGACCTACAGTGTCAGACATAAATAAGTAATCTTCTATCAATTTTTTAATAAAAAGTCAATGTTCTTCTAAACCAAAGATATCAATATTCTATTTATACTATTGAAATGGTAATTATTATGTATTATTTATTACTAAACTCTACAATATTGAAACTTTGTAACCAAAAATGAAATTGCATAAATATATACAAGAGAGGTACTTATTTTTGGACTGCTATCTTTTTCATATTTTTTATATCAGTTTCAGTGCGAGAGTTGAAAAATAAATAAAACCTATTCATATCTATTTTGATTGTATAATGTGCTATTAGAAATGATAAAATTTGATATCTTTGGTTTAGAAGAAAATTACATTTTTATAAAAAAAAATATTGTTAGGTTGTATACTTATTTATGGGTGATACACTAGACATTCTAATTATTTCTTTTAAGATTTGTTTATAGCCATTGACAACCTTTGTTATCAACTTGCTTTACCATAACTAGAGATGCATGACTCATAAATATATAAAAAAAATTGAAACAGTTTATAGTTTTATTTTATGCATATTTAATTAAAAATGAATTATAACTGATTTGTTTAAGTGCCAAAGTATACAAAAGAATTAATGTAGAGTGTTTCATAATTTAACAAGCATTGCTGACAATCTGAAAGGTCATCACATTAGTTTATAATATTTATATTTTTTTATCATATATAATCATATGACCTCAATAGCAGTCAATTAGGTTTCTATTTTTTGTTGATATATTTTCCACCATTTCCCACATCATTCTGTTGCAGTGCAAAATTGGATATTTGTGTAGCTAAATGTGCATGAGTGCTTTTAAAGAGAAAAACTTGTTATACTAGGATGATCCAACTTTTTTGATCTTCAAGGTAATTTTTACCAAATTCTTTTCTACCTATTGTAGCATAGGATTTATACTCCTATATTTTAAACAGTCAGTGAGGAGCACATGGAAAAGAAAATTCTGGAAAAATAGGAGCCAGTCACTTGACTAGGATTCTACTCTTTCAAAAACTTCCACTTCATTTTTTGCTATCATGCATTCACATAACCTCCAACATTCTTTGTTGTCCAAGCTAACCACAGCTCAAGATAACCTGACAGTAACATGCAGCCCTAAATGGGAAAACATACAGCCAGTGAAAATACATTCATAGTCCTAATGAAATTAGTACATTTACCATCCTTAAATATACTAAACTTTCCATAGATATCAACATCACCTCATGCATTCAGAAACACCCATTCAGCCACTGAGCAGACACATGCTAATCTGCCATGTACCTTTTAGTTCTCATGCATACATACACACACACATGTATATATGTAAATAGGACTTGCTACTTTTTAACTTCTTGTCTTAATGACAAACACACTTACACATAGATATGTTTGAACAACACACACTTACTTACACTCACATATTTGTATTATACACACCCACACACACATAAATACCTAACTGACATATTTGCACATTTGCTATGTATTTTTTTGCAATATAAAAATTACTTTTTTGCATTCTCGTTGTTGTGAAATTTCTTTTTTGTTTGCATTGTTCATATTCTTTGTGTTATTAATTGTAGAAATGACACTCAGAGTTTTGTTTCTAACAAAATCTTGAGAGAATAAAACCCTCACTCCAAGTAGTGACCACCACCATTCCATTCTCCATTAATGGACTCATCATCCTCCACCATAGAATGATTCAAATATATTGCTTTTACAAGGCTTTAAGATTCCATTGACCCAACTATTTGATCATAGCCAGGGAGTGGAGAAGTGGATTCATGTTTTTTTCAGAGGTATTATTGCAAAAGGAATACAAATGGTCCCAGACCGAGTTTGAACTTTGGTCACCATTTATATTTTTTATCTTGAAGCATTTAGCCCAAAACATGATGCTCTTACGATTCTCACTTAAGTTTTAGTGTGAAAAAAAATCCTTAAATAAAGATTTTGTATATTTTTCACTAAGAGTAGAATGATGAAATTTGTACAAATTTTTTAATCAAATACTTTTCACCAAGTTGCATTTAGTTTATTTTATAGTCAACTATGATGTCAAGTAAAATAAAAAAGAAACACAAAATTTCAAAGTCAATGGCAAATTTTGTTTGCTGCTTATTATGAGGTCTATCCTCTGTCGAAATAAAGAAACACAAAAGACAATTTTTACTACACTTGTTTTGGTCAGTGGGGGGTGTCTTCATGGTGTAATGGTTAAAGCACTGGGCTATGGAATTGTAGTAAGCGAGTTCAAACTTCAGTCGTGCTATTGCATTTTCTTTTGGACAAATACCCATGGGAAAGGCATGAACCCCATTATCCTCCTAGCTATGGATTAAATTGTACCACTGCTGTTCTTCTAGAAGGAGGGCTTTGGCACTAAATAACCTCAGAAGGTTGATATGCTATTAAACAAAGAAACCAAACCAAACCAATCTTGTTCTCGTCAGAGCAAAGTAGTTAAACATATGCCTCAGGACCAATTATCTTTGTACAAATTGGCAAATCAGTTTTTGCTCCTTCATATCTTAAACTTTGTATATATTTGCTTTTCCCCTGATTCTTTACAGTGAACTTGTATGCAAATTCTCTTTCAGGATGTTGTTTGACAACTTAGTAAGTAAAACCTTGTTATCTTTGGTTTACAAGAAAATTGATATCTTTTTTTTTTAAGAAATTGGTAGCATACTAATTTATGGGCAATGTTATATCTTTCATTTGTTACTTCATATGACTTCTACTGAAACCTTCATCAGTTCCTAAATTAAATTCACCAACTTAACACAAGGAATTGATAAGTTATATTCACTGTGTGGACCGTAAATTAATAAACCTCTGGTAAATAAAAAAAGATAAATCATCTGGACTCTCTGAAAATAGTTTTCTATTTATTATCACAGAAACTACAATAGATATAGGGAATACATAATACTCATGGATTGTTTTTCAGCAACAAAATATTATTTTTCTACATAATCACCACCACCACAAGTAATGCATTTGATAGCTCTATATTAAACTATTTGACTGTCTGTAGAGGATAGAAAAATAATTTTTTTTCAAATATTAATTTAGATCCTATTTGGTTGTTAACACAATTTTTCTGGGTGAAATAACCCTTAAAAATTCAGATAAAAAATAACAATAGCAAGCTGAGAAACATACAATTCCTGAACAAAGATGTAATTTCATAGAATAACTTAAAAGAAATCATACTGCTCAAAATCAAGGCTCAGTACAGTGGAATAGAAGCCTATCAATAATCAATGAAATCATGATAAGTACTGATCTTTTTTTATTGTTCCATTTTAAGTATTGTCACTTGTGCTTGTGCCAATTTTGATGGAGAAACCAAAGAAAATTATCATCTTTTGTTTTGAGCTGAAAAAGAAGATGGATAATTTGATGTTGTGGAATGTAAAGCACAAGATAGAAAAACACTTGACAGAAGAAGACAAAAAATGAGTTAAATAGAGGGATTAGCTTGTAACTCAAGGAGATAACTGGACACTTTCAGTGCCTTATAGGACACATTCACCAATTTATCTGGAGGTATTTACTGTTTGACTTTTGTAAATCCCCAAAAGACACATGATTAAATGAGCAGAGTGGAGGAATAAATTGTAAATTAAGAAATCTTTTATTATTATTATTATTATTATTATTATTATTATTATTATTATCTTAGCATAGTTTTGGTTTTAAATTTTCAGATTATTTATGTATTGATCAACACTTCTGTTTCCAATGGGTTTGAGATTGTGGCATCAGTTCATTAGTTAAGAAAGCAAATGATACTGTGAAGGGAGGAAACTGAAGCAGAGAGAGTTCTAGTGCGAAAAGGAAAAGGCCAAGAAAAACAAGAGAAAAGGCTATGCTGCAAAGCTTTTGAACAAACTCAAGTATTTCCTCCAAATGATTATGTTTGGGATCAGATAGAGAACTTACATAACAACCGTTTGTTTGAATATATTTAATCTCAAGTATTTCAAGATATTTTCATGCAGTTCTGTTAAATACATCTGATAAAATGTTCTGTCAATATTATTTTAATTTTTGTGTAATTTAGACAACAATTTACCCATTGCACTCTCTCTCTCTCTCTCTCTCTATATATATATATATATATATATATATATATAAAGATGGTTGTTGTAGGTCCAAAGAAAGAATAAGGATATATTTTAAAATAAGAAGGTCCGCGAAGAGATTTGTATTTTTTTAGTTTATTTATTTTGTTCTTATGTGTTATATATGTGTATGTTTCCAGCTTGTTGCTTTCGTCAGAGAACATATGTGGCACAAGGACTCTTTAATGAGATACTTAATGGGACTTGAACTCACTTTTGTTTCCTGTATAAATGACCTTTGGTTGGTCAGGCTGGTTTATATAGGGATCATTGTCCCTTTTCCTGGAGTGTGTTTACTTTGGTCTGCTATACCCATCTTTGATATTTGATATGTTTATAGTTGTGTCTGTGTGTGTGTGTGTGTGAGTGTGTTGGCGTTGGAGTGGTTTTGGGTTTCACTAACAGTTTTGTGTGTGTGTCTAAGTGTGTATCTTGGGGAGTTTTGTGGTTTTAAATTTACTGGTAGTTCTTTCTCTTTTTTTGTATATGTATATACATGTCAGTATATATATATGTGTGTGTGTGTGTGTGTGTGTGTGTGTGTGTGTGTTTTCAGCTTTTTCTTTCGTCTGAGAACATGTTTGGTATAAGGTCTAGTTAATGGGTATTAAATAAGATTTTAATTTGCTAGCGTTTGTAGTTTGAATGGTTTTTAATTACTAATGTTTTTGTGTGTGTATATATATATATATATGTATGTTTATTTCCGTGTGTGTGTGTGTGTGTGTGTGTACGATTCATGTTTTATTTAACTTAGGTTTGAATTCATCTATAAAATTTCTTTCCTTTATTTGAAGTAGCGTGTAGTCGTTGTTTTGATAAATTGGCATAATATTAAATTTTCCTCTGCTACATTGGTATTGGTGTTTCGAAACATTTAATTTTGTGTTTTCTTCTATTTTGATATTACTCTTGTACAGAGATGTCCTTGTATTGAGTGCCTGTGTTGACCCTGTGTATATTTCTTTGCATTCGTTACATTCATTTATGTATACTACGTTTTTTGAGTTACAGCTTAAGTTTTTATTTATTTTGAATTTGGTTTCATAGTTTTTAAAGGTATAGGATTTACCTTCTATAATTATATAACATATTTTGCATCGTTTATTTTTGCGTTTGGTAACTCTTTGTGTTGTGTTTTTTCCGAATGTAGAAGAGGTGAGTATTCTTTTCAGATTTTTAGGTTGTCTCTGGCTTTTAATTATTTTTGTTGTGTCTAGTATTTCTTTGATTTTGTCTTTCTTTTCAATTTCTTCCAGATTTTTAATCATTTCTGTGAATAGTTCTGAATTATTTTTGTTGTAGGTTGCGAAGTAGACTCCAACGCCAACACACGCGCGCACGCGCGTGCGCACGCACACACAACTATAAACATATAAAATATTAAAGACGGGTAAAGCAGACCAAAGTAAACACATTCCAGGAAAGAGGGACAACGACCCCCATATAAACCTACCTGACCAACCAAAGGTCATTTATACTGGAAACAAGAGTGAGTCTCATTGAGTACCCTATTAAAGAGGCCTTGTGCCACATATGTTCTCTGATGAAAGCAACAAGCTGGAAACACACACACATATATATAACACGTATGTAAGAACAAAATAAATAAACTAAAAAAATACAAATCTCTTCGTCGACCTTCTTATTTTAATATATATATATATATATATATATATATATACATGGTTTTGTATTTTGTTTCTTAACCATTTAAAGCTGTGTAAATATATGAAGGTGATTATAGTTTTATAGATTTATTATATTTTCAATATTTTAGTTTTATGGTTTAATAATTTATGTATTATAGTTTTAAAAAGAACTGTAGGGTTTCCATGAGTACAAATAGAGCATTGTGATCAAAAGCAGAAGTGACAGGAAGTGATACTTTGATCTTTGACAGAATAGATAGTTTCTAAACTCTGATCTTAAGTTGAAGTGCTTTCATAAATTACAGGAAATATGTTACAAACATGCAGAAAAGAAGAAAATGTCATCTTATAGCCATCGTTATACCTGTCTGAAAGTTTGCTTGGAGTGAGTGCGATTGATAGGAGGGAATTGCTAATAAAAACATGCTTTTGATGATGAGCTCCCAGATGATCATCATATGTATACGAAAAGAGACAGTCAGAAAATCGAACGTGAGTTTGTCAGAAAGTAAGATTTAACGTTGAAACCAGCACATGTGTGGAGGTGTAGAAGAAGATTAAAAAGAGTAGATTAATAACTTGCACAGATGTACTGAGATAGCTTAGATGAAAATTATGACCCGATAGATGAAAAATGCCAATTAATAAAAGATTTCGGAAATGTGGAAAAATACTGTGTTCATTTTCTGACTTCCTTTTATATAGACAACAAAACAAATAAGTGTTCCTTTCTTGATGTTATATATAGAAATCCCTTCTGATTTACAAATACATTCCAAACTAACTCACAAGCAAAAACAATAAAAAAACAAGCAAATAAAACACCACAAACGTACAAATTCAAAAGCCAGATGTTGTCTAGACGATGGCTGAAACCAAAATGAATAAAACACATCGCTGCGCAGGTAGGCTCCGCGCATTCATCCGGTTGAAATGTAACTTTATATTTTCAATTTAAAAGATCCTTTTCTTTTTTTTTCACCCAATCAGCAACCTTCTGCTCCAAACTTTTTTGGAGCCGATTCGAGCCAAACGCGACTATAAAATGATCAACAAAAGTTCAGTTCCAAAACTTCGAGAGAGAAAATCGACTGCGATGCTTGCAACATTCAATATCACATAAATTCGTCTGTAGCAGAAAGAATTTCAAACCATTATTTTGTGCGGGAATTGTTTTTGCCGTTGGAGTTTTGAAATTATACATTCCATCCAATGAGAATGACCGATGCTATTCTTCCCGGGTACACCTCCCTGGGCACCATAAAAGGCAGCGCAACCCATGCTCGCCCTCTCTTTTCCTTTCCTTCTTGCTGGCAACAAGGTAGGACTAGCCGACACGACAGATAACATTCTTCTCCCTATCCCGGGACGATTCCAACAGAAGACGGACTTTTCATCTCGAGAGAGCACACTTCAACATTTCCTCTGCATCCTTTAGGAGACCATTTCCTGGTCAATTATTTCTCCCTCCCAAATCAAATGGACCCCGAAGCATCTGGCTTAATACTAAATTCCCGCACAGCCATTTACAACTGTCCTACTATCTTCTTCAACTCACGGCACAAGGAAAAACTTCCTCTCAAGCTGTCATTAAACTACTAGATTGAAAACCATCAATATCAACAACGCCTTCATTATTTGTTTTCTTTCTTTTAATATAAGAGGCAGCAGAACCCTACAACATCAACTGCCATTTATGTTAAAATGGTAAAATCATCTATCCTCATGTTTTACGTCTTAACCTTCTTACTGGAAGCTGCATGATGGAAGCTGCATGACCGAGAATTACCACCCCATAACATTCCACTTTTTCAACGCCGACGTTTCTCCTTCCCTGTTGACATAAACATTGGTTGACCGCATAAGTCTGTGACTTACCAACAGAGATATTGGAACATTTTATTTTTCGATTTTCACTACCATTCAATGCACATCAAATTTCCTAAAATTAACTCGTTCCCATCAATACAGCTACAAACATTTTCTTCTAAATTTCACAGACATTCACGAACATGTAGCAGAAGGAATTTTGGTTTGGTGCGCAATTTAATTCGATCATAATTTCACCCAATCAGGATGACCTATCCCAAAAATCCGGATCTCCTTTCCGGGCAGCAGAAATTGGGTAAGCTGCCAAACACAGTCTCTTTGGCTGAACAACGCCGTCCAGTGAAGATGTCTCACTGGTGGTTCTTCAATAGCAGCAGCAGCATGGACACATGAGGGAACCTATCTAATTTATCGATTCCTTGTGTCTATTTTCTCTTAGACCAAGGAATCCCAGTTGAATATGAATTAGATACATTCAATACGCCACACACTGGAACAACTTTATGTCACCCCCAAAATTGGCTATGTCGATGCAATGCCTAATCCTGCTCCCGGCACCTAGCTCTCATTTCACCTCTGGGCAACATTAATGGAGACACGCACGCCTCTCTCCAAAACCACCAGACACACGAAACTCACGGTGACTCCGAAGTTTATTTCCTCCGACGGCAAACAAGACTTTCGCTAAACTACGGCGAACACAATCCCTCGCACGTCCAACAATACGCGCTGCATTCTCAACTTTCTCATAACTCCTTTTCGTCTCTTTACTCACAACCTTTCCTACGAAGCTTGCAGCACAAACACAAACTAAATATTCCATGCTGCAAATAAAAACTATTCTTAAAAACATTTCGACTTTGTACATCTTGGAACTTCTCGCCGTTACATACCTTCATATACCTAACAACAATTAGCGAGGGAATAACGACACTTAGAGAGGAAACAACTCAACGTAAACACATACACGCACGTTACAACTTTTCCTCACTAATAATAATAATAATAATAATAATAATTTCACCTTTCGCTCAAAAATAACAATTATTCTCACGCTAAAAACACAATAGTTTGAACCTTTGGTTTCTTGTTTGTTAATATAATTGTTAAATTTTTCATTGGTCTTCTTGTTTGATTTGGAACCCTATGTTTGGTCCTTTCCTTGCAACCATACGCTTGATATAACATTGTGATAGGCAATGAATCTTGATAATCCGTTACAGTTATATTGCTGAGCGTCCAAATTGAAGTCATCAACTGTTAATATTTTTAAAATACCCTCTTTAAAAGCACCTCCCTATGCAAAAGAATTATTCTTTTGACATTAAAGTAGATTACACATTTCAGCATTGATAATACCAAATATAATACTGAATTCAAAAAGGATAAATCGAACATTCCTTTTACTATTCAAGAAAATTCTGTCCTTTACATTTGGTCAAATAAAACATGTAAATTATTTGAAACACACAGGTCGTCATGAAGGTCTGCTTATCAAATAATTGTTGAAGAAGAAAAAATATTTTTGGCTTTAACTCACAGCTAACAAGAAAAACGCCGAGGTTCAAAAAAGATTTGAAACTAGTTATTTTCTAATGCAAATGCCCAGTTACACTGAATAAATGAGGATTATGAGTTATAAAGAGCAACAACTCTACTTGGGATCAACTTTTTAAAGCGTAATAATAATACGTTACACTCCACCATGTTTAGTTTCAAACATACTTGACACTGGTCAAATATATAATTCAAGAAACGTAGTCTTTTAGATAGCTTGGAGGTTTGCTAACTGTTTGACTGGGTTTAGTTCCTCTTGTAACTGGGATATTAGGAGGAGCACCAATAGTTTTCTTGGTCGACTGCTTTTTCAGATGTGGAATTTTACTGACTGATTAGAGTTATCCTGATGGGCTAGTGGAATGGCCAGTTCTTGATCAAGACTTTTGTTAAATGGGTTGTTCAAGTGTCTTTCTGTTTCCAGTACATATACTAAAATTGTTCTTGAGTCATTTGTTACAGATGTGTTGCGGAGCCGTCCATAGTAGCTGACTCGATAAACTTTTAAAGATGAGTGAAGTGACACAGAAATGGCACGAATTACAAAAGGCGAAGTGGAATTATGTTAAAAAAGCCAATTTTTATTTTTGTTATATTCTGAGTTGTGGGCGAGAAATGCGTATGGTTGCAAAACAAAGAACGTATAGATACTCACAATAACACAGTAATGATGTTATAGAAAATTTTTTATAAATAGATTAAGTACAGAGAGTAGAATGGAGAAATATGTTCACAGTTAAAGAATGAATTCAGTGGTAGTAGTTACAAAGTTCATGTACTGTACTTGTCTCGTGGTGAAGGGATAGTTACAAAGTTCTCGTGGTGAAGGGATGGTTTTCTTCGGAACTAGGGCAATGTTCTTAGCTGCGGCGATCGTTTGATGTATCGGATGACAGGCGCCGGACGGTGCGTAGAATCCTTAACACGGGTCGTGTGAAGGAACAAGTCTCTGATGATTATTTGGTCCGTCTATTTATATATTTTCTGTAGGCTCAGAAACGGCAATTTTTGTGCCCCGCGGGATGCGTTCCGATTGGATATTTATTAATGTATTTTTTTTTTGGTAATTTATCGCAAACGGAAGTTCTGCGCGGAGCCCATGCGTGAGCGACTAACTTTTCATTTTGAGTTGAGAACTCGAAGTGTTAACTTCCGTTTTTTTTTTTCTTTTCTTCTTTTCTTTCTTTTTGTTTTTTCAAATCAAGGCAAGATCTCGTCTTGTAACATTTTGCAAGAAATAATAAAAATGTTTGAGTAAAATTCCTGTTTATATTAAAAGTGTAGATTTGACTGTTTTATAGTTATTGACGACAGTAAGTCTGGAAAATACTTTGGTTACTTAGTACAGTTATGGGTGATAGGTCGCTAGGTACAATTATGTGACCCGGTAGTCTGCTGACGGCCGGAGTGCTAAAAGTGTTTGGTCACTGAGACAAGCAAGTCGACGTCCTGGTGGTTGAATGGTCAGGTTAACCCGGGGGTTTGGTCAGAGTCAGCAGAGAGCGAGCTGAAAAAGTCATATTTAGTCTGAGTGGTGTTTTCTACTCGCGGTCTAGTGTCGTCAGTGCGTGAGGCTATCGGTTCATAAGCCAGGGAATACGATTTGAATTGGTAGGCGTCGCAGCACTGAGCTGGTCAGTTTGTTACTTCGGGTATCACTTCACCAGGCTGGTTAATCTGCTATGCCAGAGAACAGGCTGAACCTCTAAGCTGGATTGACGAGAAAGATTTTCTTGCCCAGAAAAAAAGGAATCTTAAGTAGCTGTGGGAGACCCACTTTAATCCTTTTGCCTCGGGCCAGGCCTATAACCCGACGATGTCGTCTATGACTGTTACTTTTATAGTAAAGCTGGTCTTTTCTCTGTCAACTTCGAATAGTTCGAATTTCGGCGGGAATAATGTTGTTGGCGACTGTAGTTGAGGGCGACCCAAAGGTTCCCTTTTCAATAGCTACAAACCAAGAATGTTTCGGTATACTAGTGCGTACGAATTTGTAGTTTGCAACGGAGTGTAAGAATTGGTATTACATTGACGGTTTACGTACCTTATAATGCTGGGTGTTAAGCAAGGAGGTATCAAGTACCATTTTTTAAAAGTCTTTGCTATGACTTGACCTGGGATAGAACCCCAGTCTCCGGGGCCATTGGCAAACACTCTACCCACCAGGAATACTTTTATTTAATTTCTGGTATTGTGGGGTAGCCTATCGTACCTTTTCTGGAAGTAGATGAACTGATCCCAGATTACTTGTTTACTGCTGTTTAGAGTAGTGGGGTAGAAACATACAGAGACTTTTACGTGAACCGTCTATGTAATACCAATTCTTAGCACTCGGTTGCAAACTACCAATTCGTACGCACTAGTATATCGAAACATTCTTGGTTCCGGTATAGAGCAACTGGCGACGAGGATTTAAAAAAAAATCACTTAAAAAATGAGGGATTTACTATCCACAATAGTAAAACTATTGAAATCTCAAGCTGAACAACAATAAAGACATGAGGAAAAATTACAATAAATGATGGAACTTCTCAAAAGAACATAAGATATAAAACTTGCTGGATTTTTCCCCAGATGCTGTGGCTAATTGTATTGGAGAATTCTCCTACAATCCTGATGAAAGGATTACGTTCACTGCTTATTTTCGCAGATGTGAGGATGTTTTTATAAAAGTATGCACGGGGCGAGTCGAAGAGAAAAAAAAAGTACATTTCTTATTTCAATAATTGAACCCGATAAGCCATAACCGATATAGCAATTAGATTTTACCTAGAAAACCAGGCGAAGTTTCATTTGACGAAACAGTCCAAATTTTAACGAACAATTTTGGTGAAAGGTCTTCACTTTTAAACATTCACTCGAAATGTTTAAATTTTAGGAAAAGGGAGAATGAAGACTTCTTTACATACGCCGGTGTAGTAAATCGGGAACTGAGAAATTTAAACTTGAAGAATTATCAACTAATCGATTGAAATATCTCATTTTTGTGCAAGGGTTGATTTCAAGCTGAGATTCGGAGATATGGGCTCGGATTCTTATTAGATTGGAAGAGGTAGCGGATAAATGTAACGGATTATAAATATGAGACATGATTCGGCAAAAACAGAGGAAAAAGAGATTGCATACGCGCAAATCCAAGCCGTCAAAGAAAAAATAAATGGATTACCCAACCGAATCCATACCATTCAGGCGCTGGGATACATTTCAAAGGGGTTTGCAAATTTAAAAGTAAGGGTTTTTTTTTTATTTCTGTGGAAAATCAACACACTTAAATCCACACTATAGAAAGAAGAAAAAAAAGACCCGACGTGACTAAAAAATACGTGAATTGTAGTGACATCCAAAAGACTTGGCGGCGATTCTCAAAGAAGAATGTTCATCGATATGTAAATCAATAATAATTACGTTGTCAAATCGACATCGGAAGTGATCTTTCAATCAAAAGTGAAAGCACTTGGTAAAAATTGGTAAACCAAAATTGATATACACCGAAAAAGGTTGCAAGAAGTTTATTTGGTAAAAAAAATTACAATTCAAAGGAAAAGTCATGTGTAATATTTCATTTGATGAAAAAAAGCAAAAAAAAAAAAAAAAACAGTGAAAGCAAAAGCTTACGTATTGAATTATATGGTTGGGATTGTTTGACCTATGGGAGTTACCAACTAATTCTTTCCAACACAAATGATAGGGTTGAAAAATTAAAAAAAGAATTTCCAGGTATCTTTCAGAAGATTTAGACCATTAGCATAATGGTTAAAGTGTTTGCTAATGGTCCGGGAGACCGGGGTTCAATCCCAGGTCGAGTCATACCAAAGACTCAAAAAATGGTACTTGATGCCGCTTGATGCACTCAGCACTATAAGGTAAAGGATCAAGGGTAAAGTGGAGCAATCCAGGGAAAGAAGTAGCGTCCTACCCTACACTTTGGTGTAGTAGCTATTGAAAGGGGAGCCTTCGGGTCGCCCTCGACAACGGTCGCCAACTTTACTTTTACTTACCAAAACAAAGGTTAAGTTGCAAGTTAAAGAGAGAGTGGTTCCTTTTGTCAAACAGGAAAGAAGTGTGCCGTATACGGCAACGGATTCAATAAACCAGAAATTAGATAGCCTGGAACGAATAGGTGTTATTTCAGAAGTACAATATTCCAAATGGGCTGCACCTACGGTCTATATCAAGAAGAAAAACAAGGATATACGTGTCAGCGCGGATTTCTCGAAAGGTTTGAATGAATGTCTGAAAACCTATGTATATCCGTTACTCTGTGCCGAAGACATTTTTATAAAGCTAAACGGTGGTAAAATATTTGTAAAGCTAGATTTGTCCAATGTGTTATGGTCGATAAAGAAACTTCGAAGTTTCTCACTACTAACACTCGAAGAGGTTTATATAGTTTTAACCGTTTACCATTCGGATGTGAAGGAGCACAGAGTGTATTCCAAAAATAATGGATAATATGTTGGCTGAACTAGATTTCGCTATGTCATATCTAGACGACATATCCATAAAAAGTGAACCATTTCAGCACACAAGCTACACGTAAAAGAAGTGTTTTAAAAATTGGTGAATTTGTATCAAACTCAGCGTGGTTAAATGCGAATTTTAGACGTCAAAAATTAAATACTTGGGGAAAATTATATAGACACGACCCGGAAAGATTTGCAATATCCTCGTCTTAGCAAACATTACAGAATGACTATTGTTCTTCTTACCATTACCATGTGTATATAAATGATATGCATGATTTGCGTGCCCTGCAAGATGAACATTTGCAAAAAGAGAAAAAATGGAATTGGACTAAAAAATGTCAGGAAGCTTTTCAAAAAATAAAAGACAAGGTGTTATGATAAACTTCCAGGATCATCCCCCTTTAATGGAACTCTTAAAAGGACATCTGATTACTCAAAGATGGGTGCATTGCATGCTACAGTTGCAATAATAATACGAGCTCTGTAATATTTAATAAAACCGCCATGCTGTGGTAATTCTTGCTGCTGTCAATTCATCACAATTTATTAAACATTACTTAGCATTATCGGTATCAAGATGGAGCATATCCGGGCCGCGTGGACAGAAAGTTCGTTTATAAAAATTATCAGTAGTACTACAACCCTTCCTAAGCCTGAAATAGGCTTCTGAAGATAATCCACTTTATTTTGATAGAGTGACTTTCGAAAGACTGACACAGCTAATGTTGTAAAAAGATAGATTTTTTCTTTCTCGCTGGTTCTGCAGGTCAGGGCTACAGATGATTTCATCATTTTCGGTCGTAGGTAGACATAGCGTTTTTAAGGGTTTTGAGATAGAGTTTTTGGTTTTGAGTTTGTTTACATTTTTGACAGGGCACGACAACTCCATGCTCAACCACTTGTAATAAAATCCTGGGAAGAAGCTATGATTGTCTCAGTTTGACACTGGCCGTTGTTGGGTCAACATCCGGTAGCTTTTATCTTCTTCTGCAGTGTCGATGTCTGTGGTCTGTGTTTTGTGTGTGAAGAATTATGTGGGTGAATCAGAAGAGATTTCATGTATTTTACTATAACAGTATTTCAATGATTTTTTAAAAGGATTTTTCACATTCATTTGACCAATTCCTCTTAACATCTTTTTAACAAATTATTCAATGGCGGTCTCCATTTATGTATATTCGGTACATAAATAGTATAATAATTTTCAAGTCTTAGGAATGCTTGCAAATTAGTGTCTACGTTAGTCAGGGGAGGCTTATTTTTTAACGCAAAACATCTCTCGTTATCCGGTCTTCGTCATAAAAAATTCATACTTGGTATCACTTACTTTGAAACTAAAATCTTTAATCCTTCCGAAAACCTTTTATATATGCTCTGCAGGTTCTTTTCTATTTTTACACCTCATTAAAATGTCATCCAAATAGGCTACTGAAAAAAAATCTAGCATTTTCTACCGGAAAATATTCAAAAAGTGTTTGATAGACTATCAAACTTGAAAAACATTTTATAAGTGTTTAACGTAAGTCATTTTTTACAACTTTCGTCCACCTCAATCTGAGGATATGCATCAGACAAATCTATTTTTGAAAAGAACTTTCCGTCGTTCAAATTTGCGAATATATATTTTCCGGGCACAGAAAATAATTAAAGGTTTTTAAACTGGTGTTTAACTCCGTGGAGTAATCAGCACAAGCTCTAATCTAACTAATCTTACTATTTTTCTTTTTCACGTGGACTGTTGGTGCGCGCCACTCTGTAATCCACTGGTGAAATCACTCCTAAATTTTCAAATCAGCCCATTTCCTTATTAATACTTTCTAGAGTAGCAAAAAACAAAAACAAAAACAAAAAAAAAAAAAACAATATGTTTTAGTTTGAAAACAGGGAGAACATTATCTTTGAATTCAAATGTAGCTTTTATTTTTGAACATTTTCCCAAACCTTCTGAAAATACACCAGGGAATTTATTCTTTAGGCATATTTTGAATTTTTCGTCCCTCATGTTTGCAGTGGTGAGGTACGTCAAAGTAAAGTTGGCGACCTTAGTCAAGAAGACCCGAAGGCTTCCTTTTCAATAGCTACTACACCGCGGATTAGGAGAGGGTGCTACTCCATTCCCTGAATTGCTCCACTTTACTCTTGATATAAGATAAGGACCTTATAGTACTGAGTGTTAAGCAAGGCGACATCAAATACCATTTATTGAGTCTTTAGTATGACACGACCTGGGATTGAACCCAAGTCTCCTTGACCATTGGTGAACACTCTACGCATTAGACCAATTGAAAACGAGGTTATCGGCAAATAGCGCAAAATCGAACAATTCTGTCCAGTCTATTCCAAATAAGTTGGGAGGGGGGTATCATTTTTTTTATACATAAGATTTCGCTTTAACCAACTTGCCATTTACAGAGACATTGTTATTTGTCCTCTAAAAAGAAGTTTATTGCTACAAACACTCCGTGCCACTTTCCTAGTTAAATCCAAATTAGGTTTCCCTATAGCTTTCCATGTTTATTCGTCACTTATGGGAATGTCGCTCCCCGTGTGTAACTTCATCCTAATACTTTTGCTATTCAATTTAACGTTAATAAATTTTCTGTTCGGTGTTTCATTTCTATTTTTTTGTCAGCATTAGTGTTGTGGTGAGATATGTAATCACCACCGGAACATTTTAAATAAAGGATCGTGTAACAGGTCACCGAATATAGGAGAATAGAGAGAGACTCCCTGGACTGAACACGATAAATACTACACATTCTCTCTCTGTAAATATTTCAATAAACTTATTTTCTTTATTTAAACCCATAGTACATATTTATTCCTTTATTACCTTCACGGAATACTATCTCTTGATTATCCCTATATTATAGCCACCACAGGATATATCAATTAGCTTTGCTGGCTTTTGCCAATTTTCCTTTTTAGTTTTACAATCCATCTGCCTATGGCCGACTTTTCGACCTCTGAAATACATTTTGTCTCTGAATGGACAACAGATCTTGAGGTGCAGACCACCCCAACTAAAGCATTGATATGACTTTTTTCTCGGTCTTCGTTTAATTTTTTACGAACACCATGGACCTGATAAACATTCTCTCTTGAATTTTCGTTGTATCGTGTTTTAAATTCCTGATCCTTTCACATTCCTCGGCCACAGCCTGCAACGTTAGTTTCAAACCCGCTTCCAGCTTCGATAATATAAGAGACCGAATTTCCAAGTATCTTTCAGCCGTTAACTCTTGGACAAAATTAAGCATTTAAAATTATCTGCTGTAAACTCATTCAGTTTAAATCTCTCGCACTCCCTATTGACAATGCCAGCGTAGGTGACATAATCGTCATTCGCCTTTTTCATAAGGTTTAGACACTGGTATCACGAGTGGAATAAAGAACTTTTATTCACAAAAAATTCTTTACAAAACTTTTTCTTCAAAAGCTATGTTCCCTGTTTTTTTTAGACAAAATATAGTTGTAGTAGTTTTTGGTGATAATTTTTGTAAATGGAGACATACTTTTTTCTCGTCTGCCTATGTTTTACATTCACTTCTGAAAATCTCCACATATCTCCTGAAATATGATGCAAAATTTATGCCTTTTTCGGGATTATAAATAAATTCGCCTATCGAATTAGCGACTGTGTCCGGAATGAAAGAAATTGTTGAATTATTTCCTTCTGCAGACTGTTTCCAAAAGCTTGAAATGTTGCATCAAAATTTCATGCTCTTGTAGAAATTGTTGTTCCAATCTTTCTGACGAAATCTTCTGTTCTTGTTGTTAGTGCAAGACAAACGTTTTCATCATATTTGCCAACTTCTCCTTTTTACTGTGGTGTTGGTAAAAAAAGAAAAAAAAAAGATTTTTCTTTTTCAGGTGTCATGGTAAGGCGGCTAATTACAAACAGAAAGATATATGAAATAATAACGAATAAGAGGGAAGTCAAATACTTGGTAATAGTATATTTATTTGATAAGGAATACACAATACTAACACGCCGTCTGTCTGACAGTTAATTAATAAAATGGACGCAACCATTTTTACGGTACACAGGGGAGGTAGGTAATCCTATAATAGTGGTTGTATCAGAAGTGTTCAAAAAAGAGTTGTAGTGGGTGCAGTTGGAAGTAGGTAACCACTGGTATTAGCAGGCAGGAACACTGGAGCCTGTAGTGAGGCTGAAACAGATGCTAGATTTGTGGGGATTTAGGAATTAACAATAAAACTCCCAACCGGATATTGACTCGTCGGCTGCCAGATACAAAATGTATAAACGCGTCGCCACGCATAAGGCTCCACGCATCCATCCGGTTAAAAATCAGAAAAAAGAAAAATAATAAAAAGTAAAGTAGCCAATGGGAAGCAGTCGCGCCAAAATTAGAAGGATTTTGGAGTAGCGAATTTGGAGCCGGTGGAGAGAGATAAATACCCAGGTTTTCTATGAACCAAATCAGTGAGAACAAAAGGAGACACAAGAAAGAACGAAGACGCTATAACCAGGAGAGAAGTGACATCCGCCCTCGAGTTAAGAGCCGAAACTCCCTCTTTGCTAGTTCCACTACCTGACCATAAAATAAAGAAAGAAAGAAAAGAAAAGAAAAGAAAAAAGGAATAAGTACTCTTTAAAAACATTCTCTTCCTTTACCCTGTTTCTTGATATCTGACTTTCCACCACTTCGAAAATTTACTACTCACAAAGGAGAACTTTTGAACATTCAAATCCAAGTTGACGTTTTTGTTTTATAAAAATTGTTTAATTATTAGATGTTCCTCGTTTGTCTTGTGTTAAATGAAGCTTTTTCTCATTGTATGTTGTAACACTCCAAACCCAACCACCAAGGCCATAAATGGTGACACACCGACGTTTTTTTACCGTGCCTAACATAAAAAAAAAGGAAAAAAAAAAAGAATTCACGTGCTTCTCTTCAAATAATTTGAGCAACGAAAAAGCTAATAACGAAGCCGTGTTTTGTTTTGCCTTTTTGTCCTTTTTCTTCTAAAAAGAAAACATTATCTCTACGAACTTCCTTTTTCCCTGAAAATAATTGCATTTTCTTTTTCTTCTAAAAAACACACACACAATGGAGGATACTATATCGACAGTTTCAGTCAAGATTCCACAGTTTATGCATGCCGCAGTTGACGGGTGGTTTGCTATATGCGAGGCTCAGTTCGAGTTAAGGAACATATCAAACGAAACCACGAGATTTTATCATGTCCTATCTAACCTTCCTCCTGACTTAATCTCAAACCTGCCGACCACCACCATTACCTCAAAGAGCTACACAAAACTGAGAGATGGCGTTATAAGCATGCATGAACAATCAAAGCCCGAATTGTTCAACAGACTCATTGGTGCCACAACTATGACAGGAAAACCCTCAACATACCTACACGAACTGATGGCGACGGCCAGTAAAATAGGTGTGGGAGAGGAACTCGTACGGTACAAATTTATCCAGGCGCTGCCTACTGAAATAACCCCAGTTATAGCGGCGGTTAAAAACGCCTCTGTATATGAATTGGGTACCTTAGCGGACGAAATAGTACCATTTTTAAATCAAAAATATGTACATAACGTTACCGCACCACCACCATCAAAATCCAATAGACACACAGTCTCCACGAGCACTGTCCCGAGGATGAGTTACAACTTAAGGCCCTTCTATGAGAACCAAAAACCCCAAATATGTCGTGGACACCTATACTTTGCCGATAAATCAAAGACCTGCAAACCATGGTGCAAATGGCCGCAGAAACCGAACTGCAAAATAATGCCCACATCAAGATCATCCTCACCCACCAGACAAGTTTCGGAAAACTAATAATGCGAGTTGGAGCAGCAACCGACAACTCGCAACTATTTGAGGTTGCAACTAAAATTGGACAAAAGAAAATAAGCTTTATGATAGATACAGGTGCCTCTGTAACAATATTACCACACAGTCTGGCGCCCGGTCTATCCATAAATTCCACACCTGTGCGAATGGAGAGACCATAAAATGCTTTGGGGAAATACAGTCGGACATTATTATTCCAGGTTTACGCTGTTCATACCCTTGGACTGTTGTAATTGCGGACACCATCAAGCCCCTTTTAGGTGCAGACTTTCTTCGCCCCTATGGCCTCACTCTGAACTGCAGTGATGGCAGACTGATAGATGAGACAACACGCCGTTATGTGCAAGGTGGATGGGTCACAGCCCGCATTCAAAATATAACGGTGAACAACCATAGTGATCTACCTGAAAGAATACAGTCCCTTCTTCAAAAATTCCCCAAACTTACCAGACCACGCACGGAACAACCTCTAGCATCTAACACGAGAGTAACTCACGTCATAGACACTGGAGATAATGCCCCGACCTATGCCAAAGTTCGACAACTGTCTGAAGAAAAATATGAAGCAGCAAAACGGGAGTTCGCAGAACTTTTAAAAGCTGGCATAGTAAGACCTTCAAAATCTCCATGGTCTTCACCAATCCATCTAGTCCCAAAACCAACAACAGGAAAATGGAGAGTATGTGGTGACTTCAGACACCTCAACCACCTGACAAAACCAGACAGATACCCGATCCCAAACATCAACAGCCTCGGATCCAAGCTTTTTAAGAAGAAAATATTTTCAAAGATCGACCTACTACAGGCCTATCACCAAATTCCTATCCAAAAGGCTGATATTGAAAAATCTGCCGTGATAACGCCGTTTGGCCTCTTTGAATATTTATTTATGCCATTTGGATTGCGAAATAGCAGTTCAACCTTCCAAAGATTTATGGACAGCATATTCATGGATGTTGGCTGCGTTTTCGTATATATTGATGATATTTTAGTGTTTTCTGAGTCAGAAGAACAACACCACAGTGACCTCGAAAAGGTCCTCTCACTTCTGGAAGAAAACAATCTTAAAATCTCCATCGACAAATGCCAATTCTATAAAAGCAATATCGAATTTTTGGGCTATAATGCAAGTGCTGAAGGACTTAAGCCAACGGCACAAAAAGTTAAAGACATAAAAACCTTTCCAGAACCAACGGACTCCAAATCGCTCCGACGATTCCTGGGAATGATAAATTTTTACAGGAAATTAATCCCACAGGCTGCAGATGTGCTACTGCCTTTGACTGAAGCCATTAAACACAATCCTGCAGCTAAAACACTAGAATTAGGCCCACCTGAAAAAGAAGCATTTGTCAAAATAAAAGACATCCTTGCCGAAGTATCTGCATTAACACACCCTGATCCAAATGCCACACAATACCACCTTGTCACAGATAGCTCCAACTATGCTGTAGGTGCAGCACTACACCAAATGATAAATGGTGAATCAATCCCTATCGGATTCTACTCCCGAAAGTTGTCGGAGAGCCAAAAGAAGTACTCCACCTTTAACAGAGAACTATTAGCGGCATACCAGGCAGTGTTGCATTTTAAACCACAAATAGAAGGTAGAAATGTTACTCTGTTCTCGGATCATAAACCACTGTCCCTAGCTTAAAAAAAAAAGACACCAATGAAATCTGATATACAACAGCGATATCTATCGATCATTACTGAATATGTGGTAGATGTGTCTTACATCAGAGGAGAAGACAACATTGTTGCTGACTGTCTATCTTGACCAGTGTGCACAGTAACCATAGATCCCTGTGATTTACCAGCTATAAGCGAATCACAGAAAACGGAAGAGGAACTTAAAACATACGAAAGCCAGTTAAAAACGTATGAAATACAAGGATCATCAATCTGGTGTGACTTATCAACATCCACTCCCAGACCCTACATACCCGAACCACTACGCAAGAGGATCTTTGACATGTTCCACAACATCTCACATCCAGGACCTACACCAACAACCAAAATAATAAAATCGAGATACTTTTGGCCAGATATGGACAGGATTATACGAACTTGGGCAAAAGACTGTCTTCAATGTCAACAACACAAAATTTCCAGACACACTAAAACAGAAACCACACCATTCTCCTTACCATCTGGAAGATTTGAGACAGTCCACATTGACATCATTGGCCCACTACCACCCACCACTACATACGATGGTGTATACACATCTCCAGCTAGATATGTACTCACATGCATTGACAGAGCAACAAGATGGGTGGAAGCCACCCCTTTACAGAACACATCCGCTTCCACCATTGCATTAGCCTTCCTAAACACATGGATTTCCCGCTTTGGGGTTCCATTACACGTAGTGACAGATCGAGGGAGCCAGTTTGAAAGCGAACTATTCAAAGACCTATCCACAATTATTGGATTCCATAGGCACCGCACAACGGCATATCACCCTCAAACCAACGGGATTATTGAAAGGGCACACCGAACCCTAAAGACTGCAATCATGGCATGAAAGCAGAGCTGGCTAGATGCACTACCAATCGTACTACTTGGAATTAGGAATATGCCCAATGACCAAGGTTTTTCCCCAGCTGCTGCAGTTACAGGAACCCAACTACTACTGCCAAAACTCATAATGGACAAAGAAGATCCGGATCTACATGGAGATGACATAAGAAAAATTGCCAAAGAAATGCGAAAGTTGGACATGGCTCTACTCTCAGAAGGACAGCTACATACAACACAGAAAGCATTCATACCGGAAGATTTGAAATCAGCAACCTATGTGTGGCTCCGAATAGATAGAATTCGAAAACCGCTGGAAGCTCCATACTCGGGCCCACATAGGGTTGTCCAAAAACAAAACAAATACTTTCAAATAGAAACACCATCCGGAGAGAAGCAAACAGTCTCGATATAAAGGCTGAAACCAGTTAAGTTCCGTGGTGCTAACAACAATGGTAACACTGGCAGCAAAAACACCAAACGGTGGACAGCAAACAACAATACATCAGGAGACACGACATCTCAAACACAGGACACACCCGAAGAACCTACTGTCACACGCTCAGGCAGACGTGTTCGCTTTGCGAAACACAATGACCATATTTACTACACATAAAAGAGGTAATAACAAAATAACTCACCTTCCTACATTGGTCATAACAATATCAAGAAACCTAAACACACTCCACGAATTACCAACACACTCAAAAGAGATTCTTGCAATAGCTCCGCTATTTCGGGTGGCGATGTATTGTGGGGGTTTAGGAATTAACAGTAAAACTCCCAACCGGATATTGACTCGTCGGCTGCCAGATACAAAATGTATAAACGCGTCGCCACGCATAAGGCTCCACGCATCCATCCGGTTAAAAATCAGAAAAAAGAAAAATAATAAAAAGTAAAGTAGCCAATGGGAAGCAGTCACGCCTAAAATTAGAAGGATTTTGGAGTAGCGAATTTGGAGCCGGTGGAGAGAGATAAATACCCAGGTTTTCTATGAACCAAATCAGTGAGAACAAAAGGAGACACAAGAAAGAACGAAGACGCGATAACCAGGAGAGAAGTGACGTCCGCCCTCGAGTTAAGAGCCGAAACTACCTCTCTGCTAGTTCCACTACCTGACCATAAAAGAAAGAAAGAAAGAAAAGAAAAGAAAAGAAAAAAGGAATAAGTACTCTTTAAAAACATTCTCTTCCTTTACCCTGTTTCTTGATATCTGACTTTCCACCACTTCGAAAATTTACTACTCACAAAGGAGAACTTTTGAACATTCAAATCCAAGTTGACGTTTTTGTTTTATAAAAATTGTTTAATTATTAGATGTTCCTCGTTTGTCTTGTGTTAAATGAAGCTTTTTCTCATTGTATGTTGTAACACTCCAAACCCAACCAACAAGGCCATAGATTTTAATCCACTACTCCTGGACCAGATAGTCGTAAAAATTCTGAATTTGTGCGTTGAATTTATGTCACAGGGTACCGTCTGGCTGACTTTAGAAATAACTTCCGGTTTTAGAAAAATTAAAAAATAAAAGTAAAGGAGTAGCTCCAAGGAGCTATCGTAGGCATAGAACTGTATATTTTATTTTCACAACGGTTTTTTCATTTGAATTTAATATTCCTGTCAATATTTAGCGACCAAAATAGTTTCTGCTTAAGCACTTCGTCATGACTATTCTTGGGTATCCTTAATAACATGCGTCTTGGAGTTGTTTTTTGTCCTTGAAGGAATATAATAATTCTCTTTTTCTGCAAAATACAATTTTCCAACACCCCAAGTGCATACTTCCTTGCAATATAGAGACATCATTCTTCTGAATAAGGACACTTTTCAGACCACCCATGTTCGATGTAAAACAGAACTTGCCTGTGCATTTCTATCCTTCTTTGTCCATCTTGCAATTTCTTGATAAATAATTGGAGTTTGATTGATGTATTCTAACAATGTAATTGTTTCTTTTGGTTCTGGAACCTTCTTTGATGTTGATCGGTAATGGTAAGCAGCTTAAGCAGTTAGCACTCCCATTTAGTTTACCTTCACGATAAACAAGCTGGGAGGTGTATGTTGATTAGATTACAACCCAATTCTGAATCCTTGCAGAACTGATTTCAGGAATTCTTTTATTCTCCTTAAAACTTATGGTCAGTATACAATTATACCATATAAATATTGATGAAATTTTTTAACGCCAAAAACCAAAGTGGCCGCCTCTGTTAATTTTGGCTTAGGTTTTTAAGCAGGCACAAGAGTCCTTGACACGAAGACTATAAGACTCTCAAATCCATCTTCCATGAAGTGGGACAAGGCTGCCCCCAGTTCAGAGACGCTTAACAAGCAACAGTAACTTCCTTGTTCGGCAATTTGCCGGAATTCAATGACAGATTTACTTTTTCCCCAAACTCCATTTCCATTTTGGTTCTTTTCCAAGTAGTTGATGTAACGGTGCTGAAATATTGGCAATGTTAGGAATGTAACGTGCATAGCAATTCAACATCCCTAAAAAAATTGCAATTCCTTAATATTAGTGTAGCTCAGACGGCTAGCACTGTAGAATAAGCTGACTGCATCCCAGCAAAGGGGTTAGCCCTATCCTCAATGAGTGTCCTGTTTATAACATTAAACCATGAGGCTCCAGTCCTAGAGATTAGTGAATGTGGAGTTCCTCTTCATTACCATTATTCTCAACTCCACTTTGATTCGGAGTGGTTGTACCTCTTAGTGTCCCATCTATGAGTTAAATAGAAATATTCAATAGTTTACTATACTTGAAATCATTTAACCGTGTACAAACAAAATATTGATGTTAAATTGAATTATTAATGTTAAATAGAAATACTTAAAACCATTTAACTGTGTGCAAAAAATGAACCCTAGCTTGTTTAGAAATGTTACCTACAAACTATTCATTTACAAATTATATATATACATATACATAGATAAACAGGATTTAGCATTAAAAAGCCAACAAGGGTTGATATGCTATAAAACACAACCAATCATTAATATTAGTGGAACGTGCCACCTTTTTGGTAGCCTTTTTCTTTATTTTCTACTGGTTGAATACCATGTCTGTTGACTTTGGGACCAAAGTAGATTACCCCTGGGGCTAATAAATTTATATTTTTCACGTTTGAGATGCACATCAAATGTGTTTAGCTTACGTAGTAACTTTTCCAAATCTGACAAGTAAGCCTTCCAGGTTGATCAAAAGAATATCACTCATCCTGACAATGGCATTTGGAATTCCTTGTAAAATGTTTTTGGAAGATCCCTGGTGCAGATTTTAAGCCATAACATGAACGACTCTGTACAAATAGTCCTTTATGCGTGTTAATGGTAGTAATGTTCGGTAAATCTTTTGTAGGTTTGACTCAAATCTAAGATGTAAGATTTGCCTCCCCCTAAAGTGGAATAAAGGTTCTGTCTCAGGTATGGGGTTAATATCCAATTTGGTTACAGAATTGACAATTTCCTGATAAACTCTACAAATCCGAATTCTTCTACCCGATTTAAGAAGGGGTACTCAAAATAGGCGCAGTCATCAGGGTAAACAACAAGAAAGGAGGAAGTAGGGTTCCTTATTTTGAAAACATTATTGAGAAGGTAGATTCCTGTTAAATTCCTCTTTGATTAACTGTTGGTAATAGGTAAAGACTAAAAGACGTTGGAGTAACAAGGGAGAAGAAGTTAACTGAGAACTGGTGCAGCCCCCAAACTCATCGGACCTCTTCCGCAGTATATGTGGACTTTTATAAAAACATAGCGTTTCAACGCTCACAGCTACAGAAGCAGAAAAAGGGTCAGTCAGAAAGCCAGTCAGACGGAGAGAATAGGCATAGAAGGTTATCTCCACGATACCCACGTTTAACGTTTTTTTTCTCGAACTTAAGCTCAGAAACGAATCAGAAAGAAAGTACAGATTCTCAATCACTGAGAGAAAGAAGAATTTTCATGTACTGAATTTGGTTATCTGAATTAGTTCTTACAACCCACGAGAGTTGCTGATAACAACTACCACATTACTCCTGTTCAAGAGAATAGACTTTAGTTTTTTCTCAACAGTATCATATTTACCAACCTCTCCGCTCGGGCAGGATATGACACAAGGTCAATCTTTAAGCGGAGTTTAACAGGTTTGAATTCAGAGTATTCCTTCTCCTAGACTAATTGTTTCGCCAAGGCTGAAGAACCCAGTCTGTCCTACTATTTACCCATAGCTGGAGGGAGAATAATTGGATTCATACCTTTCCCTATGTGAAATGCAATCAGTCTCGTCCAGGATTTGAACTCGTGTCGCCGTGTCCATTTCCTACGATGATAACTATTACATTTCTCAATATTATATTTTTTATTATTATTTCTTCACATAAATATTGTCGGAAGATCACTGTCTTCTGTTCCTTCTATTTGGAGACCGATTTTTTTGGTGTGTAACTTGTTATTTCTTCCCACCGATGACTAAACTTCAATCCGAACGAATAGCCTTGATCGATCTCCCTATTTGAGATCAAAATACACAATGTGGCATATAGGGTATCAGATCGAAAATTGTGACTTCAACCAAGGTAGTCGACTTAGGAGGAATTTCCCGTTGACCCAGCTTTCGACCAGAGGCGGCCATTTGGACGATAGTGAAGACAAATAGTTTTGTGTCAAGGGACAGGGGAGAAATAGGCGTATATATTTGTCACTGCTACCAGTGACCAATCTTCAAAATTGGTGCAGCGAGTGATGAGTTATATAATTGGTGCTTTGTGGTAGGATGTTTTCATAGTCAACATTTAGATTAAAAAGGAATTTCTCCTTTCTTTTGAATAAGTGGCCCTGACTGCGTCTAATTGTTATGCCTTTATCGGTCTCCATTAATTAGGAACAGAGATACTTTAACTGATTAAGGATCTCTAATTTCATTTCCTTTTGTGTGTGTGTGTGTGTGTGTGTGTATTCGTACCGTATCACAAGGTTTGAGTTCAGGTAGAGTTCGAATCGAAACAACTCGTAGATTTTTTTATATCAGTGGTGGTGTTCGATTTGAGGCAATAGGATTTACACTCCTATATTTTAAAATGGCCGTGATGCCACTTGTTCCCGAAACAAAGATGGTGGACATAGGTAAACTAATCTGTCTCAGGAACCTATTGGTCAGGAAAGTCACGTGATTTGTGCTCACAACTACGTCCGCAACTTTGATTTTGTCCTGCGCATTTGGAGCCGACCGCATGACAAGGATTGCCTATATATACTCTCGTCTTCCAAGAACTCATTCTCTCAGATTTTAACTTCCAGAGACAGCACACTCTTACTCTCTCTATTTCGACTCACCGAGACAGTACACACTCATTCTCACACATTTCGACTTACAGAGACAGCACACACACACACACACACACACACTCTCTCTCTCTCTCTCTCTCTCTCTCTCTTTTTCTCTCTCTCTCTCCATTTTGACTTCCAGAGACAGCACACACTTTCACTGTCTTACATTCTGACTTCCAGAGACAGCACTCTCTCTCTTCACTTAGTAACACAAGTCTATACGCGTAACATGGGTGCGTATACATTCTGCAACCTTTTTCTTTCTTGTTCTACCTTTTCGGTTACACTTTTTCCAGTCTTGAACACAGACTCAGAAATTTCATCGAATCCCGAAAGAGACAAACAACCAATATGAGAGAAAACACCTGCCTCCTAGAATACATTACTGTATTTGTGTATATCGATACCTTGCATGAAATACTTAGTCCACATACATTTTATAGTCTACTGGACACTTTTAATATTTAGTCTTTTTTCATGATATTCGAGTTAGTTACATGCATACACACACACAGAGGAATATTCAACAGACTATATTAGAATATTTGTAATGTTTCCTTTTTCATGTATTTGTTGATATATAAACTTAATTTTGTTTTTATTGCTTTGTTTTGAATGTTCTTTTGTCCACGTCGTTTCACATCGTTTCCTTCGTTTGCTTTTCAATAATGAGCCAACATAAATTGTGGGGGAACAAACTATCAACCAAACATCCCACCACAAAATGGGGGACCAAAAATATTCACCAAACAACAGTACCCCACAAGGCTTAGTGATTTGGAGATTTCAACCCTTAAGTTGTGCTGATGGTGATGAAGCATAATTAAGTCGGGTAGTTCGTAGGGCAAGAAAGGCTAGATTTAGGGTTTGGTTTCTTTGGAAGATTGTTATTCTGCAGCAGAGTGAGTGTCGAAAAACTTGTTGGTATAATAAACAGCAATCACATAAGATTTTTGTGCGGAGTTCACAGATTTTAGTCCAGTTTTAATCCATGGTATCTCAGAGATTTCATGGGGTATAATTGATGCAGCAGACTGTTAGTTGCATTCATCAAGATAGGTGCTGTAATTACTCACCATGTCTTTGATTTTTACAATGATACCAGGCCAGTAGATATGTTCTCTTGCTGGGTGATACACTTTTCAATGCCTTAGTGTCCCAAGTGGATGGGGTCTCAAACTTCTCCACGTAGGTCATTTAGGACGATTATTCTGAAATGCCCTTGTTGCAGAAAGGAATAATTCCAAATTTATTATCTAGCGCAGGAATTATTTTAGCTGTTGAAGTTTCGATTTATCTTTTTGACCAATGAAGATGATTTATGCCATTCTACTCGGACGACTTTCCCGGGCAGTATAAGAGGCCGCGGAAACGCTCTCTCACACTCTTACTCATTCATTCTAGCTGCAGAACAGTCCAACTTTGAATAGGAGAGCGCATTCAATTTTTGGACCATTGTTTTTTTAGAAGATCTTTCCTTTATCATTCATTCATCCCTTATAGACCAACTGGTCCTCGAAGCTTCAAGTTGGATGCTTAATTCTTGCTCTAACATCTGCAACTGCTTTCTTTCCTTTGTACGACTCACAGTACAGGGTTTTCTCTCAAGCTGACATTAAAGTTTTTGGAACTCATCAATATTCTCGTCCACTCATTTGTTTTACTCCTTTTCGTAACATAACAAGGAAAAAAACCTAACAATTTGCCTTTGTTATAATCTCTTTGCTATTGTACAACTGTTTTATTGGTGGTTCTACTTTTTGTTTTTCATCGTGATCATCCATGAAAAGTATCTCTGGCTAAATGTTTTAGTGACTTTTCAGTTGCTGTCTTTTCACAGGAAGTGTTAAATAACTTGTCTGTCATTAGTCGCGATTTGTTGATAAGGAGTATATGGGCTTCCATATTTTCAGTGGAGATTTCGGTTTTGCAATCATTTAAATATGCACTTGATAGTGTGTCAGGGACTACGGCATCTTTTTTCTGGAATGTAATTGAGAATGCAGTTATACCGCTGCAGTGCCAACATAAATCGCTGGATGGGTGGTGGTGCTTTGGTAAGCGATTTTTTAAAGATGGACAATAAAGGTCTGTGGTGGGTTTCAACTTCAAAGTGATCTCCATATTCAAATTCTCGGAATCTTTTGCCACCGAAAATATTTTGCAGGCAAAAATCTTTTGCAGCAGTGACTTTCTCATTCTCACGACCTGTAGTTCTGCTCAGTTGGAGTAGTAGGGCGCGATGCATACGTTCCAGGTCACCAGCCTTATTTTGTTCAAAGAAGGCTTCTAAACTAAGTTTACTTTCGTCTTTTAAGATTTTCGTTGGGAACGATAGATTATAAAACTGTAGTAATGGTTAGTTTGTGAACAAGCTCTACAGATTATCAATGGCTTCCTGTTGTAGCTGATCAAATGACAATTCAACATCATTTCGGAGTAATGTGCAGAGTGGAGCAGTGATTTGGGAGTTGTTGGGAATGAATCTATATAAGTAGTTGCTCATACCGAGAAAACGTTGTAAATGTTTGTTATTAGGGTTGGGCATTTTTTCGATTACTTATATCTTGGAAGGGTCGGGTTTGAGTCCTTCTGAAGTGATTTCATGTCCTGTAGTGGAGTAGACTATAGTATTGGTGACTAGAAGCTTTGTCTTCGTATATTTGCCGTATCTGAGTGTCATAACTTACTGCTACAATTATTTAAGTGTAACATTTCCTCTGAAACAAATATCCGAATTGTGTCCCGACGAATCAACAGCATATTTTATTGTTTGAGCAAAGTTACAAGAACGAATACAAAAGATAGATTATAAAGAATTGTCTGCAGAAAATGTCCCACAGGTCTCTTAGTATAAATGAGAATTATAAAATAGAATGTAAGTTTTGTGGGAAGATTTATGGTATCGTGCGCCATACGACATGAGGTTTGTTCGGACGAAAGTCCATTCCACGGGGGAAACGCACACACTCGTGCGTTCTTCTGGTTGTCGAGACAAGACCCAAACGTGTTTGGACTTTGGTGGGTGTTTCTTTTATATGCTACTTTGGTCTTGCTATCTAGTGGTTATTAGAAATACTATTTGGCAGGCAAGGAATTTAATCCTTATAGTCCCAAGCAGATCAGGTCAATGTTTTGATAGTTACCTGATGTGGTCAAAGACGACTTTGAGTCTCTAGTAGTGTTCTAAATCTGACGACCATACGATTATATCGTCTTGAAAATAACTGACTCCTTCAGTACATTCAATAACAGCCAATTTCGATCTGAAATATTTCGCTTGCACTATGTATATCGTATGGCAAGCAAATAAATCTATAACGCTCAAAGGGAGAATTAAACATGAGTAGTTTTGAACTATCCTTATCAACAGGAATCTACCAAAAAGCGATAACTTGAATCAATCTCAGAGAAGTATTTTACACCATGCATATCAGCAAAGATTTCCTCTGCAAGAAGAAGTTGAAAATGTTCCCGCTTTACAACTTTGTTTAAGTTGCGAGCATCAAGACAAATGTGGAGAAAGCCATTTGGCTTTTCCACGATTACTTGGGAGTTTACCCATTCCGTATGTTCACTGATTGATTTGATGTCCATTTCAGTCATTCAGTCGAACTCTGCTTTTAACCTCTTTTTCAATGCAAAAGGAATCTTTCTGGAGGGATTGATCGAAGGGGAGAATCAACTGTTATGTGCTGTGTTATGCTCAAAGTTCCAATTTCACCAAAACAGTCCTGATTTTTTCCAAGAAATGCTGGTAGATTTGCATTAATGTTAAAAAACGCTTGATTAGATTAAGTTTCTCACAGGTACCAGCATCTTGAACGGCTTGAGAATTAGAGCTAGAAAATTTATGAATATAACTGGAGAGATTGTATTTTTATGAGTTACTGGGGCTATGCTTTTGCCTAGAATAGGAATGCTAGTGTTGCTGTTGGTAGCGAGAGTAAATGAGGTTGACTTCAGTTCTGGACGTCGATAAAGTTTGTCGTAGTTTTAGGGAGTAAATATATCTCATCGCCTGAGTTAATTTTAAAATCAATCATAGAATCTTTAGTGTCGAGATTTTCAGACCAGTTGAACGAGTTAATCAAGAATGTTGGTGGTTTGTTTGAAAGATGTGCTTCATGGTTGGGATATTTGGCATTGATCATGCCCAGGAAGAATTTTGATTGATCCGGGTTTGAGTAAGAGTCAGATGAATTACGAGGTGCATACGATAAGTTTCCAGACTTTTTTCGCATGGGCATTTAAAATTGTCGTAGACTCTTGAAAATTCAGTATCTTATTGCTATACATCTTATGAGGTGACTGACCAATTTTTATGATTTCAGGTTCAAATGAACAGATACAGCAGCAGTTGGAATACACCCTTGGCAAATACACCTGACCAAGCCGAAACACTTCTGCATAGCCTGGAACGAGCAGCAGCAAGCATAGGCCTCCATGTTAATGCACACAAAACGGAATATATGTGCTATAACCAAACGGGGGACATCTCCACTCTAGAAGGAACCCCTCTTAAACTAGTAGACAAATTCACGTACCTAGGAAGCAGCGTCGAATCAACCGAAAAGGACATCGAAACGAGGTTAACGAAAGCATGGACAGCTATCAATAGGCTATCGACTATATGGAAATCAGACCTAACCGATAAAATGAAACGCAGTTTCTTCCAGGCAGCGGTCACATCGATACTGCTATATGGATGCACTACATGGACGCTAACAAAACGGCTCGAGAAGAAACTAGATGGCAATTACACAAGAATGCTGCGTGCAATCCTGAACAAGTCCTGGCAGCGGCACCCCACGAGACACCAACTGTACGGCCACCTGCCCCCTATCACGAAATCTATTCAAGTTAGGAGAACCAGACATGCAGGACATTGCTGGAGAAGCAGAGATGAACTCATAAGAGATGTACTCTTATGGATCCCCAAACACGGCCGCGCAAAAGCAGGACGACCAGCACGAACGTACATTCAGCAGCTGTGTGAGGATACAGGATGTTGTCCTGAAGACCTGCCTAGGGCGATGAACGATAGGAAGGAGTGGCGAGAGAGGGTCAGGGATATCCGTGCTGCCAGCACGATATGATAATGATGAAAGCCTGATTGTCACAGCTGGTGAATTTTAAAAATGCAATCTGACACTTTATAAGAACGATATGCAATAAAATTTTGTTTTAAACTTGGAAAAAATGCCACTGAAACGTATGGAATGCTTCAGAATGCTTTTGGAGTATCTTGCATGAATCGAGCATTAGTTTCTGAGTGGTATAAGAGATTCAAGTAGACAGGGAGTCTGTGAGGGATGATAAGAGGTGTGAGAGGAGTAAGGAAGTCAATATACCTGAGTTGATTGGCCAAAGGGTTAGGGTTAGGGTTACTATGAAGAGGTTTTAAGGGAGTTCAGGATGAGATTCCGTCGGAAGAGGCCAGCACTCTTCAAATCGGGTCAGTGGCATTTCCACCAGGACAATGCACCAGTCCACAACCCCATCCTAGTCACAGACTATTTGACCAAGATGGGCATCAAGACAGTTCCTCACACTTTTGGTTATTCCTATCGTAGTCGACCGACTACTCATAACCTAAACGAAAACAAAAACAAACAAAACCCATTCCTAAAAAAATGATGAGTCACTGACGTCGTCAGCCAATAGTATTTAGGAATTTTACTAAATTGCTCCGCACAGAACGTTTTCTTTAAATATTAAATTCAGCCTGTTTTACTAAGGACAGTTCTCAACTAATGGACAAAATAGGTAGTATTTAAAAGCACATGGTCGAATTAGAATGAAGTTTCCCACTATAATATAGTAATAATAAGCAAGGTCACCCAACATAGACTACATAGCGTAGTGGCACAGGGTAGTTATAAAAGCAGCGGTTTCAAACCGGGTCGAGTCATTTGGGCTGCGGGGGGGTCAGCCGCGGGTGTGGGAGGAAGCCAGGTTTCTCCCTGGTCGTTCTACGACTGAAGCCTAATCAGCAGCAGCTGCCCATGAGGACTGCACAAGGCTTCCACTAAAGCAGACGTCCCGATTCCAGCTGCAAACGACGCAGGAAGATTGCCAGCCTCTCAGCTTAAAAGCCCTTTTCAGAGCTACTCAGAAAGTCTTGACAAACACCTCCTGAGACGGCACAATGCAGTAAACACAACTACCAGCCTCTCAATCTAACAGTCCTTTTCAGGACTAATTCAGAAAGTCTAATACTCTTTGAGACGGCACCAGCAGCTACCTTCTTGCACCGTCGACCACTTCACTGCAGCGGCAATTACCACTCCTGCACCGGCGACCACTTCACTGCAGAAGCAGCTACCAGCTCTGCACCAGCAGCCACCAGTTCTGCACCAGTAGCCACCAGTTCTGCACCAGCGACCACCTTCCTGCACCAGCAGATACCAGTCCTAAACCAGCGACCACCGATCCAATGAATACCAGTCTTGTACCAGCTGTCCAGACCTGCTCCAGTGACCAGATCCAGTTCCAACGATCACCATCCGGCCGCGGCGATTGTTCGTCGTACGCTTTTTTCGATTTACGATTCGCCATAATAAAATTTGGCCTTTCGAAGAAAACCCTTGTTTTGTCATTCTTGCCTAGTTCGTTGTCAATCACTTATATTTCAAAAGTTTGCGGGGACAGGTATATTTATCTGGCCTCCGCAACATTCCCTAAGCTCAGAGGCTGTCATTATGAGACAATTGAGGAGATGAAAGAGGCTGTGACGAAGGTCATTGACACGCTCACACAAGAGGACTTCCAGGGGCCTTCCAGAAGTTGTTAGAACGGTACAACAGGTGCATTGCAGCCGGAGGAGATTACTTCGAAGGTGACTAGAGTTTCATGTGTGTACTATCAATAAAAGTGCCCATACGAAAAAAGTCTGGAAACTTATCGTATGCACCTCGTAGTTTATATTTCTATTTCCCGCACTGATTTTCGTGACTTAAAACAACTATCAAAGTGTTCTTTGCAGTTGCATTTTGTGCATTACTTGCGGTACTCTTGGCATTTTCCACGTAGTTGAGAACAAGTTGGAGTTAATGTGGGACTGTATGCTGCGTTGTTTGTTATGTTCATATTCGTTGAGAATATGTTACGGGTTTGTTTTATGTTTACCATTTAAGAAGGAAACGTCCATTTCTGGAGTTTCAGAAGTTGCGAATTCCTAAGTTTGACTTTTTGTTTTTTTCAGCTGCCTGATTACTGAGATTTTCTTTCTTAGAGTTAAGTTGGGTTCCCCGATTAGATGTTCTGTGAGATATATGACTGACTATAAGATACCTTTTATTAATGAGTCGGATATGTCACCAAATTCACATTTACTCGAACGTTGACGTAGTTCTGTCACGTAGTCATCGAACCTATAGCGGTTTGTGAAATGGTTATTTGTTTAACACTATATATTTTGGGCATCACAAATGAATTACGAAACTTTGCTTTAACAACACAACAACGAAGGGTTTTTATTTGCAGCTTTGAATATTTGGTTTGCTTTTGGTGCTGCAAGACTCGTGGAGTTTAGGCTTGTTAGTGTTGGAGACGAAATGGCTTAGCGGGATGTTGAGATGGCAGCGTGTTGTTGGACGTGTGAGGGATGTGTTTAAAGTCACCGTGTAGTTTTGTATCTGGTTTTTGGAGGAGAGTCTGCGATATCTCCATGTTGTCGAGAGCGGAGTTACGCTCGGATCGACATAGTCAATTTTTGGGGTGACATGAAGTGGTGCCTGTGGAAGGCATGCTGAATGTTTCTAATTTATGTTCAACTCGTAAAGAATCCATAAATTAGATGGTTCCCTCGTTGAGTGTCCATGTTGCTGCTGCTAGTGTTAAAGCCACAGTGAGATGTCCACACTGGGTGGCTTGTTTAGCTAAAAAGCATCGCTAAGCAGGGACGACCAGACGAACGTCTGTTCTGGTCGCCGTCTCACGCTGAAGAGACTGGGTTTGGCTGCTCACCCGTTTTGCTAGCCGGAGATGAAGGTCCGGGCTGAATAGGATAAGTCATCCTGATTGGGTGAAATTCAATGTTGAATTGAATTGCGCGCCAAAACAAAATACGAGATTTTCATCTTCTCTACAAACCTCTGATTTCACTGATCAACAAAATTTTTGTTGCATGGATATCAACCACTGTTATCATCTGTTTTTAATATACTGATCTTAAATATGAAGTGTTTTTTTAAAGCTCTTTTTTTTTTTTGCTATCGAGGTATTTCAAAATAGCAAAATTTTATCTTCGTGTCACTATCATCGTCGTCTATCAGAAGAATAATGTGATTGAACTCTTATTAAATTAGCTGGGGAATAAAAAAAGGAAATTTTACATAGTCTAACTTTATTTGCAACACAACTTAAAACATATTCATCAATACAAAAGATAGAATTTATATGCAACTCATTGTTAGGTAAGAAATTGGTTGATTTGAAGATACAAAGCTCAGTTACATTTTAGTCAGGCAGGAATTAGTACTTGAAACTCTTTTGTTTATGGACTGTCTGAAGGGAATCTCGTTTAATATTCTAGCAGTAGTTTGCCATTATATGTTTGTTTCATCTCACTTGGAAGCGCTACTCTATGGTCTTGAGATCCTGATGGAACCGCTAGCCTTGCTCGTCACTTACTGTCTCTTAGTTCTCAGGAAATCTATCAAGATGACAATGAAAATAGAGTTTGACACTCATGTTGCAAGTTAGGCCATGAAAAGCTGACAACAAATTTGTTACAAGGGTTTCATAGTTGTTGGCCTTTTTATTACTGAGCAAGTTTTCCATTACAGTCACAAATGAAAACCATGCACCCATACCCTTCATCTTTCTGACAAAGTCTTAACCACGTAGAAGTGCACAAATCTGTGATCCATCGAACACATCTGCTTTGATCGTCTCAAATGACAAAACAGGGAGAACCGAGACTACGTGTTAAAGGCATTCCTCATCAGTATTTAATCCTGATAAACCTTTTTCATCAGGCCCAGCTTGATGTGGAGAAGAAATGAGATCTTTTCTCGACTGATGATTGGATCATTGACAATATTTGGCTTACCAACTTCCAGAGTCTCATACAAAGGTCACTCCTTCTGGTTCCAATGCTTGTCTCTTGCTCAGCTGTCCCACTAGCAAATAAAGCAGAGATACTAAGTAAATCCTCTTGGTTGATAAAGGAGGAAGTTCACTAATTTAAGGTCCACGCAAATTGTCCAGTTGTACTTGTGATATTTTAGTAGGTCTATCACAGTTTTAATGACATTATGCTCTGTTGGGAATTTGTTGACTTAAACCCTCAAAAAAGGAGACATACCTTTTTCTCTCTGGCAAGTGCAGTTAGTCATTTAGACATGAGATAACTTCCAATCAAATAACGAAGCAACATATCAGGACTGCTATCAACACACGAGGTGTTTCATTTATTTTAAAACAATAACAACTGAAAAAAAAACAAACAAAAGTCTAAGGGCAGGTAACTCACCCTACGAGAAATGGTTTCGGGCAGATAACCTCCAGCCTAACTGTTATTAGAATCTGTAGGTATTAACTAGTTCTGACTAGAGTAAATTTCAACACTCCTCCTCACTTGCAGTCAGACTTGTTCAATAATTTCTCCTAACACCTAACATTTCTCAGAGCTTCACAAATTGTGAGCTCAGAAGTGATTTTTTCAACATATCAGCAACCATGTTCTTGCTTTCACAATATTCAAGTTGAATAGCTTTCTTTAAGTTGAAAAGATATATTCACAGATATAATGGAACTTAATGTCAATATGTTTTGCTCGTCCATGATATTGTGGATTTTTCGCCATGCATATTGTGGATTGGTTATCCTCCTATATGAGTGTGGATTTAACTGAGGTTTCATTGAGATCATTTTGAAGACGTTGCATCCATACAGTTTCTTGTGCTGCACTTGCCAATGCCATGTATTCTGCTTCAGCTGTAGATAATGCCACACAAGATTGTTTTTTGCTTCTCCAACTGACAGCAGCTCCACTCAATTTAAATAGGTAGCCTGAAGTTGACCTGCAGTCATCCAAATCACCAGCCCAGTCTGCATCAGAATATCCAATGAAATCTGTCACCTTCTCCTTGTCATACACATAGTTCCGTGTACCATTTAGATAACACATAATGTGTTTAATGGACTTCCAGTGTTCCATAGTAGGCTTGGAACAAAATCTGGCAACATTACTGACAGCATAGGTAATATCGGGTCTTGTTCTTGCTGAAAGATATAATAGACTTCCGATTGCCGACTGATACAATTCTTGATTGAATAACTTGTTGTTCTCAGTGGCTTTGGTTAGCTGTGCACCAGTATCAATTGGTGTTGCTGTATGTTTAGAATTTTCCATTTGAAATCTTTTCAAGTCTTCTGCTGTATATGCTGGTTGTCCGATCCAAATCTTTCCTGACCCTGGATAAGCAATTTTGACACCCAAGAAGTAATGGAGTTTTCCCATATACTTGATGTCAAAATTTTCTGAGATGCTTTTAACGAATTCTTGGATACGTGTCGAAGACTTGCTCGCCAGAATAATATCATCAACTTAATCAGCTGCTATGAAGTGTGTAGATACAAGGATCATTTTCTAACTGTTTGAAATGCATCTTCTTCAGCTGACTGTTAAGGACTTCATTCCAACATCTTGGCGGCTGTTTCAATCCATATAGACTTCGATTCAGTCTACAGACAAAATACTCTTTGCCTTTGACTTCAAATCCTTCCGGCTGCTTCATATAGATGTCTTCATTTAACTCACCATTCAAAAATGCCGTGGTTATGTCCAACTGGTGTAGTTTGATATCATGTTTAGCTGCCAATGCTATAACAGTTCGAACTGATTCGAACCTTACAACTGGACAAAAGGTCTCATCGTAGTGAACTCCATATTTTTGAAGAAAACCTTGAGCTACGAGTCGAGCTTTGTACTGTTTCATGTTTCCACCACTATCATATTTTCTTTTGAACACCAACTTACTTCCAATAGCTTTTTGTCCACAGGGTAATTCAGCAAGATCCCATACTTTATTAATATTTAGTGAATTTATTTCACTTTCCATTGTTTTCATCCATTCCCTATTCTCAGGACCGGAAAGTGCTTCTTTTACTGTTAATGGGTCATCCAACCTGTGAGCAATGTATACCCATTCACCATACTGATCTGGAGCTTTTCTAATCCTTGGTGATCTTCGGGGTTCTGTGGCCTCTCGTGAATTCTCATCATCATCACTGCTCCACTTTCGTTTTCTTCGTTAAGAAAGCTTTCTTCTTTGGATAGTCCTTTTTTATACTTTCTTTAGAGTCTTCTCCGAGTAGACGACAGTTACGTTTCAGATATCCAAGTTTACCACAGTGAAAACATTTTGGTCCCTTTTTGTTGATATGGTGTTTTGATGTCATGGCTTTTGACTCAGCAGCACCAGTTTGTTTTCCTCTCATTTCATTTTCCTCGTATAGCAGTCGTTCTGTGACTAAGGCCCATTTAGCAAGCTTGACTTACTTCAAGTGCTGTCACTAACATATAAAATTCGGGAAGGCTAGCCAGGAGATGTACTACTCTATCTTCCTCATTAAGGGAATCGCCAATAACAGATAACTCATCGAATGTTTCTGTCATCAATTTTATGTGATTATGAACAGAATCCCCTTCCTTCAATTTAAGAGAATATAATCTCCTTAATGCTAGTTTGTTAGCCCACGTCTTCTTCTGAAACTGGTCTGCAAATTTTTTCCATACTTCTCCCGGATCGCCTGGATCCCCAATTAGGTACAAAAGTGACGGTTCTAGAGAGTACAATCGTCGCCAATGCACGATCTTTGTGCGATAAATACTTCACATATAATCCCATTTCTGTTCTAGAATCGGGAACAATTTCTGTTCCATTAACAATGTTCCAAATACCATCTTTTATTAATGCCATTTTGCATTGTACCTTCCAAGTAGCATAATTTGTCCTATTAAGCGGTACAAGATTAACAAGTTTTGTTTCCATCGCTATGTTCAAGAATATTTCAATCATAAATAATATAAAAGATATTTAAATCATAAACGACACAAAAACTTCTTCCTAGAACGACAAATTAAAAATGGTGGGAAAATGTGCTCGACGTGACTCGCGCTTTCTGGGCCCCATAACCTTTTGTTGGGAATTTGTTGATTCAAAAAAGGAGACATACCTTTTTCTCTCTGGCAAGCATAGTTAGTCATTTAAACATGAGATAACTTCCAATCAAATAACGAAGCAACACATCAAGACTACTATCAACACAGGAGGCGCTTCATTTATTTTAAAACAATATGCTCCTCTCGTAAAATACAGAATGACCTACTGGAACAGCTGCACTGACATTGTCATCATGTAATAGAACGAACTATCAAGGAATAATCTCCAATCATTTGGATTATACAATGGAATTCCTAGAAAGTAAAATTTCTACTACATTTTTAGAGAGACCCCAAATCACGCACAAGGTCATTCACATCCGGCTTGCTAAACTGCTGAGGTGTCGACGACATTGATGTAGCATAAGAAGGATAATCGGAATCTGTCAGTATTTCTTGAGTAACATCGTCAGTCTTTTGCATTCCGTCGATACTCTCTGCTTCAGATGGAGACAACTCAGTAAAGACTGGAACTGATACCTTATCAGAGTGCAGAGTAAGTCGAATTGCTGATGAAGATACTAGGATAAGTGATTTTATGTTTGTTTTTTCTTGCCAACGCCTTTTGTATGGACCAGACAAAAATAGCAGTCAGTTGTGTGGTTCATCGGTTCCCGCTAGATCATGGGAACCTAATTCAGTCATGAAGCTTTTCTTCGCAGTTATGACACACAGTATGTGGGGCCTATTTCTTGCCTTGGTCACCAAGAGTATGTCCGAAGCATGGTTTATTAGCTCGCTTCACAAACGATGTTATATTGTACCTCTGACGAATAAGCGCGAAGTATCCACAAATATAGCAGAAAGCGCCAGAGTTGTTCACACATTGATAGCCATGATCAAATCTGAAAGAAAATTCAAAATTAGATATCCCTATTTATACCATAAACGGGAAACTAATCTATTTAGGCGCAAAAGGATGAAATGTAATACCTCAAATTGCATTAGAATTAGAGCATACAGAACAAAACCGTTTCTAAATTTGAAATTAGCATATCAAAAATATTCAAAACAGTAAAACAAAAACAACAAAAAAACTCATGCAACGATTTTCAAAGTATTTGTTCGCTTGCAAAAAAACAAACTTATTCCTTATAATTAAGTTTGTTCTGAGTACGCTGTAATTGTCAAATTTCTTATTTTTAACGCTTTCTTTATATCTGTCATTTTCCACAGTAAACGTGAAAAAAAAATTCACTTTTTTATTCCTTTACATGTTAGCAAAATGAAAGTTTGGACTTATTTGAGTTTTGAATCTGATTCTATTTCCTGTAAAAATAGTTTTAATTCATCTTTTCACTTCTCCAGGCTTCAAAAGTTTTCAGGTCAAATTTGAGTGATTTGGGTGCAAGCAATTTTGTGGAAATTTGTTTAGGAACTGGTGATCCTGTTTCACCGAATATCAGCAGCCCCTTGGGGTCACGTGGAGTCCACTATAAAAAAAAGCTCCAACTGAAGATTCTTCCTCTTTTTTTCCACTCCCACCGCTGTTAGCAACAGGTCCATTCGTAGCAGCCCTTGACGGCAAACGTATTTGGTACCTTCATCACCAACCAGGAGCCAAGAGCGACGAACGCACGTGCTGAGTTAAAAGGAACTAAGATCACAGCTAAGTTACAGCAGGCATTTTATCAGCGAAGCTTCACCTTACACCTTATAACCTAACCTTACAAAACCTTACCTAACCTTACTCTTATACACCTACCACCTATCAAAACATTGAACTCTTTTTGAACTCTAACATATTCGTTGTTTATTCCATTTGGTGTAAAACCCTGTTTGTTGTTTGTTGTATATAAATTCTGTTACACTAAAAGTCGTTCGTCTCCCTTCTTTAAAAGTTGTCACCTATCTCCCTACTGCTGTTGAAGTACGGTTTATTCTTTTACAAAACGTAGGAATAAATCGGGCTTTTCGGGGCTTATAAAAATCCTCACACTTTATCCATTTTAGGCGAGTTAGTGAGTTATAAAGAAGCGAGAAACGAAGTGCAAAATTCAACAAATGTGATGAAAAGAAACAGAGTTCTGAATTAAATCAGGTCCGAGCGACACAGCTAATTCTATTTCTGATACTCGGTTATCGAAGAATTGTTTTACTTACCTTATATGAGGCGCTGAAAGTTGGAATGGGAGTCAAACATGTGTATACATTTCTGAGCATCTTTATTACGAAGTAGGTTATTGCTTACAACAGCGTAAAGTCAAAAGGGGCCGCTTAACACCTTTCGGTACCATCACAACATGAGCGAAACACTTAAAAGAGACCAGCAGCGATGAGTCCCAGAAGAAAGAACTGTCCCTGAGCAAAAGAGAAATTCAACCTCACTTCAACCTCCACCGTAGCATCTCTTTCTTGCCGACAGGCTTTTTAAAAAGTCATTGTCTTCTTCAGTAAGTAAACTCATTATTCTGTCGGCGTTTACTTTATGGGGATTAAAAAGAAATGAAAAGAAAATAGCATAAAAAATAAATACAAAAATAATAGTTTCCTCGGAGGCTTCTGACAGAAAGCGAAATCTGTGCATGCAGGAAAAGATGGGCTTCCTGACGCCAAAGAGAAATTCTTCATCACAGTGTTTTATCATGTTGACTTGGACGGACCTTTTTCTCTCAGATGCTTGAAGGGAGCGCACGCGTTGGCTCAGTCCCAGGGTCTGGTAGCGCGCTGCATCTCCTCCTTGTAGCAGCGAGACCAACAGCAGACCCTCAAACTTGTATTGCCGAAGATGATTCCATATACTTCAAAGGCCTTGTCTAGTGGAGTGTAACTTTTTCAACTAGTTCAAGAAAACATTCAACACCAAAGAATAGTCGTATACCCTCAAAATAAAATTTGAGTCTAAAGGTATCCTTGTCTTTTTCCACCCTTTCTTAATTCCCCTTACAGTATCGACATAAAAAGAAAACAAGTGAATGGGGTAATAATATAGAAGAAGAAAAGTTGTTAGACACGAAACTTCAGAATTTCCAAACAATTCACTGCAACCATGATAAACAACCTATCATCTGCCCCATAACTTCTACAAGTTTATCTTTCATATTTCGTCTAGGAAGGCTTCGAAGCGACAAACTTCAATTATGGTACGGAGTTCTACAACAAAATTCAATATGAACACCTCCTTTTGTTATCTTCTCACATAAGATTTAGACCTCTGTACCATAACAGAAGGTTCAATGATGTAATAAGATTTTACGAGACTCGCTAATTCCTCGTACGTCTTGTCCCCTGCTTTATTTAGGGACAAAAGGCTCAACATTAGTTCATATACTTTACTTACAGCAGGATAATTCTACGTTTTTTTTTAGTCCCGTTTCATCATTCGCTAAAAAAAGTGACTTATCCTTTCGTTATATTGCTCCCACGTCTTTCTTGAACTGCTGTGTCAATATATAGAAGTCCGGGGCATGCATTTCTCGCTGCATGATCGTTTGACCCCTTTTTTGTTGTATTGGCTTTCTCAACGAGTTGGGTTGAAATGTATGTCCGGGGCGATTCCACAAAGAAAGAAACTAGGCGAAAATACAAAAGGGTTGAATAAATGTTTTTGGAAAGGAGAAGTGTGACCCTTCACAACGAAATCCCTTAACTAGAAAAATAAACTTTAGCAGCCGATCTACCTGTCTGTCTCTGTTCCTTTCTTCTTTGGTTCTGCAACCCTCATTTTTGTCTGTATTTTTCTCAGCACATCTCGATCTCGTAGCCGACTAAGTTCTTGTGTTTTCTGTCTGAAGGGTCTTGTCCGAGACCCTTCTCTGTCTGAGTCTCTCTCCTAACTGATTCTTCTTTGCGTCGGTCTCCCCCAACTTCCGGGGGCAGATTCCCTCCTTTTTTCACTGTCCTTCGTTTGTCCAATACAACTCTCTAATTGACCCAGTTCTTCCGACTGTCTCTTGGTTGAACCTCTGTTGGTAAGTTGGCCGACCCCACTACACGCAAGCACTCACGCCCACCCGTATAGAGCTAAGTCTGTATACCATCATCAATAGTGTCACACAGTCAAACACTTCCAGACAACCATACAATGATTTTCTGTCACTGCACCACCAATTATGTAATAAATTGGATATAAATACGGAGGGTAAATAAAGAGGGTAAAAAAATTTACCAAGAACCTACTTGGAATAAATGGAGCTTCTCAAGAATAGATAAAGGGACTACTTTTAAAGCTACTTTTTTAAAGCTGTAGTTGTGGTTCTTGACCTAAAGTTAATTAAAGGATAAAGATGTTAGATTTAAGTCTGGTTTATATATGAATTCATTTAGTCAAACTATGTTCTTGGATAAAGTTAGAATATCTTAGTAAGCAAATCTCCATTGAAGTTTAGCTCAGTGTAGTCTTCGCTGGTACTGTGTTGTTAAGCACTGTTCTGTTTGGGTTGACGGGTTGGTATTCTTAACGACCATCCACCCCTTTGTGTTTTGATCATAGAAGGCGAGAAGGTCGCTAGAAGCAATGAACAGGTCGATGACTACTGATTCCATCAAAATAATTCTCCGACACGAAAAAAGTCAATACGGGTTAGAAATGTAACAACTCTTTTTGTTTATATCCTTTGTTGTGTACAGCGGTTTTAAAATTCCTCATTACTGTCTTACTTGCGTGATACTAAAATCTGTAACACAGTTGTAAACGGTCTTGTAGTTAGTCAAGTCTTTAGTATTCGGACGCTGGCACAAGCTCTTGGGTTCAGGAGGTCTCTATTCTAACAACTGTGACGGCAAATTGACTAAAATCCCCAAACGGGACTTTATTTTTGCACGTGTGAAGACGGGGCAGGTTGGCACTTGATCCCCTATAGAATAAGTCCTCGTTCAGAGTTTTTCTCTCAGGCATATAAGAACTGGCATATTACGTGAGGTATTAATTTAGGGCCAGACTGACCGCCGCTGGCAAGGGGTTCCAAATTTCACACTATCCACACACCCACCAGGTCGCTAAACTTCTTCCCCTAGACAACAGAAGATATGGGCCTATAGGTTTCAGTCGTAATAATATTAATTTGTAGTAGTCGGCAACTCCGGTTTCCCGTGTGATATTGTTAAGGAATTAATAGGACAATTCTAAGCAAGATAACATAAGGCGAATAGAAGCTGAAAAGGAAGCATGAAGTAACAACATAGACCACGTGGTAACATAAAAATATATGATTCTTTTACTACAGTTATATACACTTTCAAAGTGTCAAAACATATAATAATTGGACAGTCCACGAATATAAATGTCTTTTCTTGACTTTTGTTTTTCTTCAAATTGAGAGAGAGAGAGAGAGAGAGTGGTATACAAAATTTGGGTATAAAGGAGAAATGGCCCCAAAGTTACTTATCTTATTTTTCGACGGGGTTCCACTGGAGAATCTTTCTTCTTTCACGGGCTAATAGACTTTATTCTATTTTTTTACACTGGCTTGAAGAACCTGGGGTCCCTCGTGTCTCAGATATTCTTTTGTCTTCAACCCGGAGTAAATGGCCATGGGTCTGTCTGCCACGAGCCCTGCTCAAAAACTAACTTTCTTATTATTTACTTCCGCTGAGGGGAAGGAGTCCCCACTTCCGTTTTGGGGTCCCAGCCAATCATTTGGCTTCTCTCTTCTCCCCCTTGGTGTCCGGCGACCTGAGGTTACTAAGTACCAACACCTGTTGATATCCCCTCTGTGACCTACATTCTCTCTTAACGGTCACTTTTTTGACGGGTTTCCACTGTTCATTCCAACGGGAGGATAGTATTAATCTTACCTCTATCGTCTCTGCGGGATATCACGTGACACAACAATGGTGATTCGACTCACTTAGTCGAATGCTTGATTCCTAAATTTGTAACATAGTTATAAGTGGTCTTGTAGTAAGCCAAGTCTTTGGTATTCAAAGACTAGTCCACGGTTTAGGGTTCAGGATGTGTCACAAAGAGATGTAGACTCCAACAGTAGTGGAATTAGGTTGTTGAGATGTCAACTTCCCAGCTTATATTGAATCAAGGGTTCAACCGGCGTGGGTGGAGTAGCTGCGTGTCGGGGCTCAGTTATCCTTTCATTCTTAATGAAAATTTCTCATTATTCCAGTTTTCTTTAAAACAGCTATTCCAAAATGGGGAAATTGTCCAATCCGTTTTTAATAGTCAAATAACTGGATCCACACTCTCAACTCCAGCGTACTTTAATTTGTATCTCTCACTCATACCTGGTATCAGCAGTCTTATTTCTCCCACTCATTGTATATTCAACTTAGCTATCATTCTTGTGCTGGAACGACTGTATTTTGTGACTAATCCGATTTTAAAAATGCGTTGGCGAAGTGGAGGTCACAAAATAATCAAATAATCAATATTTTTCTATCAGATCAGCCACCCAAATAGTTTTCTAATGCAAACTATCTTGCTCTTCTCTAACAACTTCAGAAATAAACCAGACAGCCTTGTTTGCTTGCCAAAATCATTTTACCAATCCAGTGACTGATAAGAAATTAAATTTCTTATCAGATTGTTGATCCTGGACATTTTAAAATGAAAATGTAGCTACTGTATTTTACTCACATGTGTTAAGTATGAAAATATGACAATATTCTTGAGTAAAGTCGCCAGATCTTTAACTTAACTGTGTAGTAGCTGTATAATCAACCATATATGAAAACAAGTTATTTACAATAACCATTGATGAAGTGGTGCTACATAGTTTGTGGTCCATCTCTGTCCATTGAATGACTAAAAATCAACAACCACGCCGCTGCATGTGTCCACTTTACCATTAGTGTATGCAAAATGCTGCTCATTCGTGAAGCTATAGTATTGTTACATAGAATATCCTAAAATTCATTTCATAAAGTGAAACCACATAACATGCTCCTTATTATATAGTTTTCTTTTAATAATATATTCATACTTATGCATTTACTAATTGTGAAACGTATTCTGTTATTTATATGTTCTTTCTCACTTTACTCATTAAACTTTTTTTCCCAATATATGAGCAGTGTACACATTTACGTTTTTGTTCATCAAAATATCTATTTACCCATGGGCCCTAAGAACAAAGAAAGAATATGGACAAAATACAACTTTCTTCAATGGTCACTTCTTTCAAAATGGCTGCTACTGGCAAAGTTATTATTCTGCACAGCCAACGACCTCTTAATACTCTACTCCAACAATAATTGCCCCTTATTATCATAGATCCTTCTAAGTTGCGCATATATGTGTGTTCACTCAAATTTCCCAGCATGATCTTATGGGAAATTTATTTGCACACAAAATAATGTTGTAGTTAATGATTACACTTATAATCTAAGATCATGTGACTGGATCTTAATTTTAGACTGGGCTTGGAAGACTGGCAGTTGCTCATGTCTTTGACTCTGATACTGCTCAAGGGAAGAGAAAGAGACCATACAACTTGGCATTTGTGTTACTGCAGGAGTTGCTAGAACGAGATTGAACATCAGACTGTTTCAGGGACTTCAGCTTTTGCTTTAGAATTTCACAACTCCCTGGTTGGGAATCACATTTGAACACAAAATTTTGTCACAGTACGTGAATTCAATTAATATTGGTTTGCTTGGTTACCTCACTAATCATTTCACCTCAAGAGATGCTGGAGCATTACAGTTATTAGCTTTGCTTCAAGAAGTTTGATAGGGAACTCAGTTGAGCCATGCAAGCATACATATAGTAAGTACAATTTTAAGTTAGATATTGCAAGTTCCCACAGCAACACAATTGTTAGGTGTGAACCATTGTGCTAATATAAATCAGCAGAGAGTAATTGATTTGTTTGCTTTTAATCTTTCCTTTTGGAAATTTGTCAAACTGAAGTGTACACTGATTATACTGATCTTTTCTTAAGTAAACAAAACAGACAAATCCCCAAATTTCATACATGTAACTCTGCTGAGATAAATAAAGGTATAGATTTAATCTCTGTGCTCTGAAAATTACCTTAGGAAAAATTTTGGCAATGATGTTTAGATTAGTTGACTGTATAAACAGGAAGATACATGTATACAAAGCCTGTCCTGTTAGAAATGTATAAAGCTATTTTTAAAATTTCCATAAATTGTTGTGTAGCCATGATAACCAGTCTAACTGAATATGCAAGAAACAAGGATATTCGTGAGGTTAGAGATGCAATTGAATAAGCTTATGTGATGTATAATTTGCATTCATTGTGACAATGTGCCTGCTCGTTCTTCATATTCTTCAAAGGATACGGTCCAAATTTGACACTCTGCAACTTATGGTTTTTCCCATAGTTAAAATCATTGTTGAAAGGAATATTTCTGACCGTGGATGAGATTAAAGTGAAAGGATGCAAAATGTGATCCTAAAAGAGAACTTTACTGACTGTTTAGTAAAATGAAAGATATGTGTTACGGAGGCCAGATAAATATACTGGTCCCCGCAAACTTTTGAAATATAAGTGATTGACAACGAACTAGGCAAGAATGACAAAACAAGGGTGTTGCTTCGAAACGCTAAACTTTATTATGGCAAATCGTAAATCGAAAAAAGTGTACGGTGAACAATCGCCGCGACCGGATGGTGATCGTTGGAGCAGGTCAGGATAGCTGGTACAAGACTGGTATTCGTTGGATAGGTGGTCGCTGGTTTAGGACTGGTTTCCGCTGGTGCAGGAAGATGGTCGTTGGTTTAGGAAAGGTATCTGCTGGTCCAGGACTGGTAGTTGCTGGTGTCTGCTGGAGCAGGAAAGTGGTCGCTGATTAAAGACTGGTAGTTGCTGGTGCAGAACTGGTAGCTGCTAATATCTGCTGGTGCAGGAAGGTGATCGCTGATGTAGGAAGGCGGTCGCTGGTTCAGGACTGGTAGTCGCTGGTGTCTGCTGGTGCAGGAAGGCGGTCGCTGGTGCAGAACTGGTAGCTGCTGGTGCAGAACTGGTAGTTGCTGGTGCAGGAAGATGGTCGCTGGTGCAGGAGTGGAAGTTGCTGCTGCAGTGAAGTGGTCGCCGGCGCAAGAAGGTAGCTGCTGGTGCCGTCTCAAAGAGTAGTAGACTTTATGAACTAGCCCTGAAAAGGTCTGTTAGATTGAGAGGCTGGTAGTTGTGTCTGCAGCATTGGGCCGTCTCAGGAGGTGTTTGTCAAGACTTTCTGAGTAGCCCTGAAAAGGCTTTTAAGCTGAGAAGCTGGCAATCTTCCTGCGTCGTCTGCAGCTGGAATCAGGACGTCTGATTTAGGAGAAGCCTTGAGCAGTCCTCGAGGAGAATCTGCTTTCTCCCACATCCTCGGCTGGCGTCCAGCCCAACTGATTTAACCTGGTTTGATACCGCCGCTTTTATACCTACTGTGTACTACTACGCTACGTAGTCTACGTTGGGTGACCTTGCTTATTATTACTATATTATAGTGAGAAACTTCATTCTAATTCGACCATGTGTTTTTAAATACTACCTATTTTGTCCATTAGTTGAGGACTGTCCTTAGAAAGACAGGCTGAATTTAATATTTAAAAAAATCTTCTGTGCAGAGCGATTTAGTCCCTTAACGATTCGTTCCTAAATACTATTGGCTGACAACATCATGACTTATCACTTCTTGGAATGGCGTTTGTTTGTTTTGTTTTCGTTTGAGTTATGAGCAGTCGGTTGACTACGATATATACATCTCCTAAGGGTATTACCATTGAATGTGGTTTACGACACCGTTGAAATAGTTAAGTATTCCCTCTTTAGATCTGAGTATTACTAAAAAATCTTCTGGTGTGTGGCTGCTGCCAGTTTTGTTTTTGGATAAATATACAGGTTCTTTTCTGTACCTTTCCAAATTTAAGTTATGACAATCAGTCTAGTTTATTTCCTAAAATAGGCCCTAAAGAAATGCTGCATTTGGTTACTCCACAATAAAAAAGCAGCCTAATACCAAAAAAGTATTTTCCTTTTTGTTTTTACTTATTTTCTTATAAAGCAAAATACTAGTTTAATAAATTAGCATGTTGATAGCGGGACATTTTCACATAAGTTAGATATTAAAAATTTTAGCTGGTAGGACAACTTAAATTATTGTGGACATTCTTGTTTACTATTATTTCCTATGCTATTATATAGCCCTAATTTAATTCTAACCCAACTATTTTAGTGCCAAAAGACATTGTGACGTTGAATTCTACTCTGACCTGAAGAGATCGACATCTCGGTCATTGTCCTCCATAGAAGGCTGTTACGTAGAATGTGTATCGCCGAGGCCAGTCTGGCACTTGATACTCTACGAAATAAATCCCGGTAAAGACTCCTTTTTCGGGCGTATGATAAACAGACAAATAATGTGGAGGTCAATTCGGGGCTAGACTGACCTCAGACGTTGGTAAGGGGGTAACAATTCACTTTCACATACACAACCAAATCCTTTGTCTTCCTACCCCCTCCGATCACGGAAGAACGAACTTCTTGGTTAGAAAATATTAACAGTAGGCATATTTCCAAAATGCTCTTGTAATGTTTAAGGAAGCAATAAGACGTTTAGCGAGAATTAATGTTAGCGGTACAAGGCTGAGACAAGAGACATGCAAAAGAAGTCAAATCAACAGAGGAAAGAACACAACCAAAAGATTTCATCACAAGAGTGCATTTAAAATATACCAAAATTTTAATATGCGACGACCAAACAAATAATGATGAGATTTAAAAAACAGTTCTTTTTTTCTTTTCTCTTTTAAAAATACCGGCAATATTTCAGCCAACAGGAGAACATCAAACAAAAATGTCTCTCAACAGTCCTTTTTCTTTTTTCTCTTTTTTTTCTCTTTCTTTTTCTCTTACTTGAGTAAAAGTGTCTAAGCCGCCGGACTGAGACGGATAGCAATGTTCATTCAATAAATTTAATTATTGGTGAAATAGAACATTTACAGTTTCTCTTTTTTTGAATACATATAACTTTCCAATATTTAAGAATTGAAGAAGGAAAACGGTTTGAGCTGTACTTATCTTTTATGGGTTTTCATTTTTCAGATTTTTCTCTCTTTTTTACGGGTGAGTGACTTTTCCTGGAGTTGGCGGATCTCAGCATTTGTTCTTACGCTGGCTTCTGTCCAAACTGAAATTCTCCTTCAAATTTCTCTAACGCGTGCCTTTTTGGCGTGAAGAGCTTGTTGACCAATCATCCGACTTCCCCCTTCCACCACATCGCCGAATCACGCCACTTGATTGACCTTGACTTCTTTCCTTCAACAGACTAAAGGGCATAGCTTACTCTTTCTCTCCCCTATCACTTTAACGGTCGGTCCCTATTATCCGATCTTTCTTAATGCCTATTGATTCAAATAAAGAGGGGTAAGGGTATTGACCTCCCCTTCACTCTCTCTCTCTATAGCATACCACTTCACAACATATTAGTCTCTTAGGATCAGGCACACTAGAAGATACCTCTGTCTATATTCTCTTTGATTTTGCTACCCTATCCCCTAAAGTTGCTTTCCTCTTACTTACCAATGAGGTAAATAATATTTCTTCTTACTTCAAATGCACTGGGGCCTTTGTACTAAGTTGTAAATTTATCATTTTCTGGTAAAGTGAAAACTTTCTTTTTTTTCAGAATCTTATTTCCTTAGGCCTAATGTATTTGTTAGTAGATTCAAGGAGAAAGTTTTTAATGCCTTCATTGTAAAAGAGGTTAGCTGTCAGTCATTTGTATCACACATACACACACACATATATGTATATGTATCTATTAATGTATAGATATTTCTCTTCCTTGTATTTTGAGTACTTTTTACATTTTTGTCATTTCTTTGTGCCACACATGGCTTTGAGATGTATTGTTGCAATATTCTTTGCTTGTTTATATGGTTCTAAAATGATATTTTGTATCATTTTGTATATGCATGATTTTTAATGTCTTTGTTTTAATTATTTTCAGTTTTCACAGCTGCAATAGTTTTGACAAATAAAAGGCTTTATATAGTTGTCAGTTCTCTTAAACAAGTTAAACAAAAAGGTGAAGGCAATGACATTGTTCATTTGAAAGGTTTCCATAATATATAACCCAAACTGAAATAAATTACCTCTGTCCCATTATGCTTGCTTCATTTAGTATATGTAATCTATAAGAAAATTTTGAATTTATTATAATATAAATTGCGTAAATAATCTAGCTGATTGCCTTCAAGCAAATAGTTTGAAATAAGATATTTTTATTTATTTCAGGAGTTTCAGAACTTAATGGAAATGGAACTTTGGGTTTAGTATTTGTCAGTCAAAATCACCAAATACCAATTGCACAGGAATACTTAGCAAGGTGCAATACTTAGTGATTTACTCTCACAAACTATTTATCATCAATTAGTTTTAAAATAAACTTCATATATAATTTCCAAGGCATTTTATTAGTTTTCCTCACCACACTTTTTGTGTGTGTAGAAGAGAGGTTGATTTTTATTGTTTGTTTTTTAGGTTTCTTTTTGTTATGAAAGGCAAGTTTTTATTATATACAGGTTCTGCTTTGATTTAAAAATTTAATTGACTAGCAATGTATAAAAAAGAACAAAGTTTCCACTATTTCTATCTTTTGTATGACAACTGCAAAATGATTCACCTTGACATAGGGAAATTTGTTAGGATTTTCTACTATACTTACAGGGAATCAGGATAGTTTTTCATTCTTACAGTTAATACCAAAGTACTATAGACAATGTTTTAAAAAGATCATGTATTGTATTGTTCATCATGAGGAATCTGGATAAATACCAACTCACCTATGACTGAAATATATATTTACACTTGACATGATACTGCTATTAGGTATTAGAACTTTTGGCACTTGTACCTGAACTTGCCAAAAAGTCATGCACAAAATATATTCAAATTTTGCTCCAATTTACAGATATCTTTATTTCAAGCTATTTCATCATACCATTAAAAAGAAGGATGTGAATGATTGATATTTCATTATTAGTATTTGAAATGATCTCTTTGCACTCCAAATTTTGGGTTTACAGTAATTAATAAAATATTGGTTAACCTAAAATATTGGGCTGTCAGATTAAAGAATTAGGTTTATACAATTACATCTTGTACTACTGGTATTATTGTTAATCATCAAATGGACCAAAAATTCAGTCCTCAATCTGCTAAGCCAAAGAAAAGCTTATTTTTTCCTGAATCATTTTTGAGGGGCAATAAAACCTTTTGCTATTTTTGAAATGTTTCGTCACAAAAGATTTTTCCACTTGGCCTTTATAAATTGGACATTCTATTACAATCATTAATGGATCATGAGCTGGAGATGAATCACTTAAATCTGTCATTTCCCTTCAGTGCAGATTTAACTTCCTGTGGCTTCTGGCTTTTTCCATTGCTAAAAATCTACATTCAAATGTTATGGTTAAGATTGATAAGAATGTGACAAATGAGCCAATGGTCATTTCAAAATAGGATTTTGTGGACTCTTTTTAAAAACAAAAAAGAATGTAGAGATAAGTATATGAGGTCCTAAAGAGAGGAGCAATTTGAAGGAGATTCTGGTTCCACTGCCTGCTAGGTTATCTTTTTTTTACTATTAAATAACTGGGTACTTTGTAAACAGATCTAACATATAATGACTAAATTTTTTGATTAAAGATAATATTTACAGCTTTGTTTAGGTTCTGCTAAATGATTAATTACTAATAGTCTACAAATCACCAGTTAATAATCATATAAAAAGTACTTCCTTCAGTTTCATTTTTTCTCTCTTTTATTTTTCTATTTTTGCAACCAATTTTCTTTATTTTATTTATTTATCTACAATACTCATTTGTACATTTAATGAGAAATCATATATACAATTAAATTTTTTTATACAAAGTCTGTGGTCCAAAACAAAATTAATAGGCTCATCTTTCTGTTCATCCCACATTTCTTGTTTTTCTCTTTTCCTTCTCTCTTTCCCCCCCTTTTTTTTTACTTTTTTCTTCTCCCTTTATCTTTTTCCCTTTTATCTTTTTTTCTTCCTACCTTTTCCCTTTCAATCTTTCTACATTTCAATGGATGATATAAAATAATATCATAACACGTATACTTTTGTCCACATTCATCCAGCTTTATAAAATATACATTTATTGGCTGTGCTTTTGATACTTTACTTTTTTCATATTTATTCATAATAAAGTCAACTTATTTTTAATGAAGAGTCAGAAGTTATGAATACCAAACAGTATGTTTTTTTTCATTTGGTACATTTTTGTGATGTCATCACAAGTTGATCTAATGATTCTTTTATTAAAACATCTTTTGATTTCTGATACATTTTACACTTTTATGGGAAATTAATCAAACCTACACTAAGCCAAAACATTTGTATTTATTTATTTCAAGTTAACTGCTTAATATGAAGTGCATTCAAAAAGGATTCATACTGAAGCTGTATGAGGAGTGTTACATAAGTATCAAGCTGAATTTAACAAGATAGAAATGAATAATGAATGAAGTGTTAATTTCTTTCTAAATAATCCTCTAGGAATTTAACCCTTTTATTCCAGTGTGTTTTTCATCAGTCAAAGCTCCTCTGAAATTTTTCTTTAGATATGGTGTGAAATTCTGCTGTAGTATTTCTTTTAATTTTTCCAGCATTTTCAAATCTTACTCCTGAGATGAATTTGGATTTCAAATGAACAAAAAAAAAAGAGAAAAAAAGCCCCCCCCCCAACAAACTTGCACTTGCACACAATTAGGTCTGCATTTGTACCATTCTGTATTTCATATCAAAACTGCAAAGTAAAATATATCAAGTTGACTGACTGATCATAAAATATTGGCACTAGCTTGTTTAGATGAATTCTCAATGTCTACACAGCAGTATCAGGATAAGAAGTTATCAACTTAAGTAACAAATTTATAACAATTTATAGAGACGTATGCAGTATGTATATTTGGAATAGGAACAAAAATATTGTCAAGGGGAAATGTTCTTTTGTCATAACCAATGAGTAAAGATTTTTTATGACAAGTCAAAATAACTTTAGAAGATGCAGCATGTTTTTGTAAAGGTTGTAATAGTGTTCATTCATTGACTTTGGGTGTAGAAGTGAAAGAACTGTACTTTTTTTATGAGGTGAAACTGTAGAAGAGAAATGGCTTTTGATTATTTTAGATTATTTTAAACTTCAAGGCAATCTAATTTTCAGATATGTAATCATTTGCTGTTTGAAAATTAAATAGAGAATCATTTTATAAGAAGACAGGATTTAAAAAATTCTGAGTATAAGTTTTCAGTGTCTATTGCTTTTTCTTATGCATTAACTGGTTTAAGAAGAGGCTTTTTTGTGGTTGTTCTATTATTATAATCTGTCCATTATTGAACTGATTGGAACACACTGCCACAGTCACTACTTTGCAACAGGAGATTTTTTCAACATCCCTAATAACATGCATATGTTTTCTGATAATTTTCAGGGCAAGAGATTTGAGGATATGGATGACATTAAAAGAAATATGATGATATAACTTCAAATCATATCAACAAATGAATTTTAGAGGTGGTTTGACTTGTGGAAAACTGATTGGAATATGTGTATTAAATGCAAAGGAGCCCATTTAAAAAAAAAAGGAATGTTTAATTTATTGTTGATTTCTGCTATGGTAAATTCAGCTTTATTCAACTTTATGTTTGGAACATATTGATCTTTGTTCAAAAAAATAAAATTGAAGAAAAATTACCAAGGAAGAGGATTTTAATAATTTCTTTAACTTCTTAAAATTTATAATAAAAAAAAAATCTTTTATTCTGATAAATTCATAGCATCATTATCCAGTCACTAAAATATTTTCTCTATCATTTTGTTATACATTTTATTTGATTACAGAGAAGGTTTTATCATAATCAACCAGCAATTCAAAGCTAGAATCCACATTAAACAAAATCATAAAATCATCTGTGACACCAGTTGATAGCATGAGACCTTCGTATTGAGTGGAATTTTCTGTTACTAACACAAGGATTATTTTCGAGATAAATTCTGTGGACCGTTTTGGAGATAGTTTCCTACCACAGGATAAAATAAATGACATTTAAAAGCTCCTCTTGTTAGTATAATGAGATATTTCATTATTACTTATATTTAAAAGAAAGATTTTCTGTGACTTTTCTTTGCTCAGACCTCATAATATGCAGCCCTTTACTCCTATATAAAGGCAGTCACTGCCCTACAAACTCCAGTCAGCAGCAGAGCATAGCCCTGGAAGCAAGGGAGCTAGATGTACTCCTTCCACTGGTAGCAGCACACACTTATCAGTGCTTCTCCCAGCAGCTAGCAGCTGACATGGGATCCAACCAATCACAACCACAGACAAAGCAAAGCCGTTGTCAGATTCCCACCAATCACAGCAGCTCTCTTAAACAGTTCTTTTTAAGAATAATTTATGAAAATCATAACCAGTTCTTTTAAGAGCTATCATCTATGTCAGAAAGTCTTCTGAGGATCATCTATCTACTACTCTAAGCAGATACCATGAGATGATGACGCTGCAGCAAGCCAGACTTGCAGCAGACCAGCAGCACCTGTTCCTGCATCACAAAGCAACAGACCTTTTCCCTTACAGCAGACCAGATCATGTAACAACTCTCCAGTCCATGAGCAACAAACAAGCTTGGACTATCATCAGCACTCTGAGGCCACATCAACACCAGTTAACTAAGGACTGAATAAACTAAGACATCGATCATCCAACCTCTGCAACATATGCATCCACCTCTTCGACGGTCTCCAGATTCCTGACGATGCGACTACACTTATGACTTATACCAAGCATCGAGACCATCCTGATCTTCTAGACTTGCTATCACCAAGAACTTATTGACAGCTGAGACAATGCATTTCAACAGCACTGACTTTCAACACCACAGAGACTACACAGACATTATGCAGCAACAGTGATTAACACTCATGCACACCTTTCTTGCATGATTTGCTCAATAAAGGCCTGAGATTTTAAACTTACCCTTTTGCCCTTGTCATTTATCTAGTTTTCTGTCAATCACTTAATTTATGAATGGTTGTGGGAGCGACTTGTTTAATGTCACCCATAATAATTCATAGCAAAATAATCATGCAATTTTCAAAGAAAGGTAGCCATTTCTGATTTCCAATCCTGGCAGAAAAAATAAAAATTCATAATAATAATAATAGAAACTCATAAGTATATATGTTTTCAACTTGACTATTATACTAATGCTATACATTTATTTGATATCTGCAAGTGGCATTTTGTTTGGAGGGGAATCCCTATTGTATAGAGATTAATGTGCTGGACTGTTACATTGTAGGAAACAATTTCACTTGCTCTATTATGTTTACTTTTGCATTAATATACTTGGGAAAGTTATGAAACCCCTTAATTTTCAACTATGGACTAAATAGTACCACTACTGTTGTCCTACAAGGATAGCTTTGGCATTAAATAACCCATGTAGATTGATATAATTTTAAACAAGGAAATGAACCAAACCAAACAATTTGCGAAACTTGCTTTATTTTTTTTTATTTGATTTGCCAGGTTAGATTGTTAGCTGGTGAGTCTGAATTTATATTTTGGGGAATTTCAAAGCACTACATAACATAAATACTGACCCATGTGTTTGGGTAAACAAAATGTATATATGCTAGCCAGAAATTTGTCTGAGGAGGGCAGTTGAGAAAGAGTCAGTTGAGTAGTCTGGAGAAGAGACCCAAACTGAGGGAAAATCCTCAAAATATCCATTATAACATTGAAGAAAAAAGTAAGATATGCCAAAAATAGTTTCCAAAGTATGATTAGTAAATGAAAAAAACTTAGTGACTATAGTTCTAGCAATTCAATTATTCTAGAATTTTTCAATTATTCTTTTCCTATTTTTCTCAGTGATGGGAAAATTAAGACTTAAAAAGTCATGTGTTTACACAACATCACTTAAAAAGTCATGTTGTGTATTATGGGGGATTCTCAGTAGCATAATGGCTAATATGTTGGACTCTGAAATTGTTGTGAGTCCAAACTTCAGTCATGCTGTTATGTTCTCTTTCAAACTAATATTCTTGAGAAAGGTATGAAACTGCTTATCCATCCTGCTATGGAATAAATAGTAACACTATTGTTCAACTATAAGGATACCTTTGGCATTAAATGACCCACAAAGGTTGATATGCTATTAAACAAAGAAACCAAACCAAATCAAACTGAGCCATTTGTATTATGAGCAATAGTTACTTATAATAGATTAGTGTAAAATATTAATCCATTTAAGTTTAATGTAAGAGATTAACCCATTCAAGAAAAATGAATCCAAAAAACAAAAGCAAAACAAGAATTGAAGTATTTTGAAGATAACAGATTCACACACACTACATAGATGTATACATATGCATTGTTTTCCTCACAAATGTAAAACTAGACAATCAATGAATCCATTGGTTCCTGTGATAACTGTGGTCCATAATGATATTGATGCTTCTATTCAAGAAGAAGTGAAGGATTTCCTTGTTATCTCTGTTATATTGAGGATTTGGATAATTAAAGAAAGAATGCAGCCCCAGCAAAATTATTATTTAGTTGCTAATTGGACTGGAAATTACTTTAGTCTCTAAATTAGAGTATTTCAAATAAAAAAATCTTGTTGTAGTGTACTATCTTAGGAGATTATGGTTACATATAAAAAGAATGTGAATTTCAGGCATTTGTTAGTTAAATGTCATTTTTCATATTGAATAATGACTTATACATGTGAATGCTGGTTGTATACAGTAATTACAATTTATAATAACTTTTTTCCAGAACTTACTGGAGGTAAACTTAATAGTAACACTCTTGTAATATAACCAATAATTTAGATATTTTATACTTGAAACAAGTAAAAGAATACTTAGATGGTATTTATAAAAATATATTCATAGTTATAGAAATAACCTTTTCTTTTTTTTTAATTTTTTTTTTTACATCAATTCATCTTTTTTTCCAATTTTCCTTTGAGAATTTTGTTAACATCTGAAAATTCTTAAACAGAAAAAGCATAACCCAAGAATTCTGTGTATGTGTGTGTGTAAAGCGAGAGACGAGGAAAATTAATCTCCTATCATTTACATTATGTCTCTGTCCATGTGTAATTGTGTATTACTTGAGGAAAAAGGGAAAGTGTAAGAGAAAGTGAGTGAGTGAGCGCGTGCGTCAGTCAGTCAGTCAGATTACCAAACGGACGAAGGTAGAGAGAGATCACTTCATCATTTCCATTTGCATCCCATTCCTGTCACCTCAATGGTGCAGTGCAAAATTATCTGTGTGCAAGCATGTGGTGAGACAAGCAAATCAAAGTGAAGTATCTGTTCCTCTCAGTCTAAGTGAAGAATGTGCTGGAAAACGTTAACCCTTCCTTGTAGAGCCTTAAAAGGCCCAATAAAAAAACACAAAGGAAATTGCCTGGCAGCTGTATATGAAATGTCTCGGCAGTAGATATTACTTGGAAATTTTCGTTTAAAAAATGACCCTGTGATGGTGGTAGTAGTTTAACTACTACTACAAAAAGCTTTTACACAGGGAAACACAGAGGGAAAGAATTTGACAAATTTTTAATAAATTGGGTGGAAAGGTAAGTTTTTATTCTTTATTTCAAAAGCTTATTGTCAGAATTGCCCCCCCCCCCAAGAAAAAAAAAAGGTTTTATAATTTTAACTTATTTTTTAATGTTCAATTTAATATTGTTAGTGACTCGTTAGTGTATTTTACACGTGTAAATCAATATGAAGGAATATGGAACAATACTGGAATATACATATAACAAAAATCTGTTTGTCTTGGGAAAAGAAAAATAATGTTTATTGCTTGTTCGTTTATGAGGTAGAAAAGATCGCATTTTTATCACACCTCATTGCAAATCTCATAAGTGCTAAAGTGTACTTGATCTAAAACTTTTAATAATACTTATAGTATTTTACTTTTCCAGAGAAAATTTTCAAGTTGAATAATAGAAAAGAAAAAAAAAATTACAAAAGTCAATAAAAATAAAATAAAATGAAATGATGAAAAAAGAATCCTCATGAAAAAGGTGCTTTTTATAGTTTTCTGTACATTTTACGACAAGGTATCATGACAAACAACTCCTCACTTAATATTTGATGTCGATTGACTGCTCTTTACAGTTATAATGATTTTTTTTCACTACTAAAATTAAACAATATTGTACTTGTGTTTTCTCGGAGTCAATATGAATGAATGAAAGAATTTGACAACAAAACAATGTTGTTAAAAGTTTTCAGTTAAGGCATATTTGCGGTATGAAATCTGGTTTAAATGATTCAGGAATAATCACATTTATAGTTTCTGTCTTTAATATATTTTTTCGAGAATGTCTGTGTTTAACCCGACATTCAACACGTGTGATTTATGAATAAAATTCATATTGAAGAATAAATGATTTACTCAAGGGAGAGTAAAGATGTTGAGGCTCATCAAGTAAAGACATTGTTTCCCCCACCCCGCTTCGACAATTTCTTACATTTTCAAGTCAGTATTTCTTCGCACATCATGTAAATAATGTGTGAATTAATTTTACTTGGAAAATAGAAATATTTATGAAGTATATTTACTCGGGGTAAATACCAACTAAGGCTCATCTAGTAGTCGACGTTGTTGTTAAAATGAGAAAAATAAATGAACTCGTTTTTGTGGTATATCTATTTAATTGAAAATACCGCAGTACCACAATCCCAGTTCACAGCCTATTTTTGGTTGGAAGATGGTGGAGTGGTCTAGCAAAATTTTCATGTAAAATTTCTTTCCTTTTCTCCACAAAATTTACTAAAGATTTTTACTATATTAAGAAAAAAGTAATAATGTTAAAAATTGGTTAAAGAAAGAAGCTTTAACTGCTTTGACAAATGCAGTGGTACTCGAACCATAAAATACCTCATCTGCTTGACAGCAAAAATGTTTTTATATCTTTTTAGTTTATTATAGTTAGTCATAATACTTTGGTCAAATATAGGACTGTTTTCTTAAAATTTGTTTTAATTGTTTATTGGTTTGAGTTAGGTTTCCAGTTTGAAAAGTTAAGTTTAAAGGTTTTTCAATTTGTTTTTTTAGTTTTAAATTCCTTAGAGGAGGAAGAATTAAAAAAGCATAAAAAATTCTCTAAGAGAAATATCGATCATTACGTGAACATTTATTGTCCGATTTTTAGAATTTTTAACATTTCAGTTTTAAGGCATTTTTTTTTTTTTTTTACATATTAGTTCAGGTGCTGATGTGGGAACTGCATCTAGCAAAATTTTTCAGACTCACTCGATTGAAATTGGAAAAAAAAAATTCGGATGATGATTAATGACTGTAATTGTGTTCTTGTAAAATATACATCAAATTAATATTCGTTTCTGGATTATTGATATTGTTAATCTTGCACTGAATAATCACTCTTCAAGAACAGCATAAAACTATTGATTGATTTACCGAACCTATTTCTTGCAAGTCTTTCATTTTACCTAATTATTAAAAAAAAAAAAAAATCATCGTTGTTCATGTTCAAAAATGTATCTTTTTTCTTAAAAGTACCTACACAATTAGGACTAGCTGTTATTAAAAATTCTCATTAATAAGCCAACAACAAAAACTATACATCATGGCGAAATTTGTTATTAGAGTAATAATATATATTCCGAACTTAGAGAATAAAGCAATTTCCAGTCCAGTTTGCAACTGAATGATAATTTTTGTAGGACTTGTATCGCACTAAAAACGTCATTTTTTAAAAATCAGTCATCCAAATTCTCGGGATATCAGAGCTAAAATCATGAATGCTTATTAATCAATCCTTCCTAAACAGAAGCATCAATATCATTATGGACCGTTGTTACAGCAGCTACCCGGTGGGTTAATTGGTCGTCTAGTGAATATAAATTGCTAAGTAGGTAAAATGAAAAGCTGCCTAATTTTTAAGTTGAAGGTTGTGGCTCGTATGGTAGTAAAACTTTTAAAATTACTCTCCCTTTTTTTCATATAAGACATGACACTGACAATGACAGACATTTACGTTGTGTGTAGACTTTTTAGTGAGTCTTTTATCATTTATCAAACCTATCTACTTTCTCTAAAATCTACAACGCGTTTAAGTTTGTACATACAATTTACTTGTAGTGTTGTGTTTGCATTGGAGCATAAAAGATAATTATCAGCAAGTCTCTTTCTTTCTACCTCGTAAATCCTACGTTACCCGAAGAAGAAAATAATAAATTAATTAATTCACATTAAAGGTTTTTTCTACTGTAGTACCAGACGACGAGCAATGATTTGATGTACCTCATCGCTTAATATTTGTAGGCGATTAAAATCTAAATTTAAATGCTGCGTCTTTATGCCTCTGTGTCTCAAAACAACAACACTTAACAATTGTTTATGTTATGTATAAAAAAAATCTCCGGTAAAAGACAGAAAAGGAAAACAGAGACGGAGTTCGCGGAGGGGGTACCTCTGTTGTGTATCGGTATTTTGAGGAGAGAGACAGACAGACAGACGTTTGGGTAGGCTTGTTTGCATAATAATATATATAAACTATGTTGGCCTGACTGATTGGTGAAGAAACTCTCGATGCATTAACAATAATAAACTATTATGCAACTTGCATAATGTAAGAAATTATTTTCCCTTAGACACGCACGTGCAAGAAAAATATTCTTGACGTGACGCTAACAGCACCAATGATAATTTTAATAACATCTCTCTCTCTCTCTCTCTCTCTCTTTTTAATTTTTAGCGGTGGGGATGGCTTCAGCACACACCCTGCGGCAAATGTTGCATTTTCAGAATTACTGAAATAGAGGAAAAAACTTCGAGATCAATTTCACTTTGAATGCCGGGTTGTTTAAGCTCGTTGGCATACAAACAAAATTCTCGTTAGCTTTCGAACCAGATGTATGTGTTTATTTCTAGATATGTTGATTCGTTAAAGTATCGCATTGTTTATTCGCATTGAATTAACTTTGCTTGGTATTTGTCAAGAATAGAAAAAGTAAACTACATCTTACTCATTGTTACATGATCTATGTAGATGATGATTCCGTAACATAAGATTTGATTTCAAAAATGATTGATTAATGAACGATTCAATTTTAATTTTATTCATCAAATAATTCTCTTATTTTAAAAATCACAATGTTGCCTCCTTTGCCCAATACTTTTGTGTAAGTAAATAGATACAAATGGTTTAAGCACAAAACCAGTACTCATTATTTATTTGCTTCACTCCATTATCTGTCATTCTAGTTTTAAGTTTATTATTTTCCGTGTCATTATTAAATCATCTATCCGAAAAAGCATACTTCATTTATACCTGGTTACTTTAGCTTATCCTCTTTCCTTCAGCTTTTACATTATTTCTTTTAAAAGAAATTTTCCCATTATACGCTTTTTTAAATTTTATTTATTTATTTATTCATTGTGATGCAGTAATTACTTGTAATAACTGACTTTTAGTCATTACATTCATTTAATCAACGATAAAGTTAAAGAATGTTTTGAAATATTGTCCACAAATTTACGATTCTTGTCAGTATATCGTTGATCCGAACGAATCCTAGTTTATTTTTTTGTAATCGTGCAATAACATACAAGAAAAATTCAGCAATGAATTAGATCTAAATTATACAGGAAATTTATCATGAAGCAGGTAAATATATGACAGAAAGTGAAATGTCTTCTTTTTTCTTTTTAATTTTTTGATATAGACCTCACCTCTATTTCTCCCTTTATTAACTGAATCAGAACCCGAGGGAGAAAAAAATGTTTTCACTCAGGCTTTGATAGATTCATAGCTTATTTTAAACCTTTTCTTCTCTCCAGATAAAGCTGACATTTTGATAAGATACATCCATTAAGTATTAATTACAGTTAATTGAACCTTCTCCTGCATTTTTATAATCATTTTGTGGGCAGATATTCATGGTTTTAAAATTTTATTTTCAGAAGGATTTATGATAAAATAAAACATAAATATTGTGAAAAGTAATGTGTTGTCAGATATATAAGGAAGTGGTTTGTTTCCATGATTGTGTACACTAAAAATTGATAAGATTTAAATAACAATATTTTGTTCTGATCCAGTAAATTAATTGTGGATCACAGCCACACTATATTAGTAATGGTGCTGTATATTCGAGTTGCAAGTAGTTTCTTATTTATTCAGTATTCCTCACTCAATTTTCTTTTGGTTTTGAATACAGTTTTTCCTTCTCCAAGACTGGTTTGCTTATCTACAAAGCTAGAAAGCCCAGACTGCTATGTAATATTTTAGGTCATCAGAAAGATTTCTCATATTACATGATAAATGTGTGAATGTGTACACATTTCTACATCATCATTTTTCATGCTTGTCTAGTTAACCAACCCAAAATATCAGAACTACACAATGTTTCACAAAACAATTATATATATCCATACACAAGTGTATACTGATAAGGAAAGTTGGCAGTTTGTGGTGTAACAGTCATTGTCTGAGGAAATAGACTTAATGATCCGAGTAAAAATCATTGATGAATGTTTCACTTCATGGAAAGGTGTGAATCCATATTTTCTTCCTCTAGCAGATTGGGTTCCTTAGCTTTATTAGATCACAGATCTAGGAGAAGGTAAGACTGAATTTAAAACCAGTTGTACTTGAAAATTCACTTTGTGTCACATCCTGCCCATGGCAGAGGGGTTACGTAAATACATGCCTACAAGAAAAGCAATACTTGAAATTAGTGGAAAGCATAAACTTCTCAGGGCTAATTCTGATTTATCAAGTTTATTACAACAGCACCAAGTGCCATTTTAAAGGCACTCCATGATAATATGCAAGACTTGCTTGTAACTTATTTCTTTATGGTGAAGTGACTCATAGGTAGATGTTTCTAAAGCATGTAATTGATATACTTTGAATTCTAAAGTTCAAGGTATATTACATGCATCTTATAATTAAAATTTTTACACATGACTTTCTAGTGAAGTAGCTTAGCAAGCAGATAATCTATTGCATACACATGCTGTCAAAAAATGACAGATATATATGAAATCTCCTGGATCAAACCTTACCAACTGACAACCAGCAATATAACCTATTGTTGAGGGGTCACAACAGGTATCATGTGAGGGGTCACAACAGGTATCATTGTTGAGGGGTCACAACAGGTATCATGGTTCCACTTGGTTTGACTGCATCAGTGTTCTTCACAACCATCCATCTTTCTGCCCACATTGTGTTTTGATCATAGATGGTGAGAAGGTTGCTTGATGAACAGGCTGACTACCTGTGGTTACATCAAAATAATTCTTTAACAAAGTCAACACTGGTTAGAAATGTATCAACTCTTTTTGTTTTTATAATTTGTTGTATACAGTGATTTTAACCCCTTCTCATTCCTGTCTTAGTCAAGTGAAACTGAAATTTGCAACACAGAAATGGTGTCAAGTCTTTAGTATTCTGAGTCTGGTATAGGGTCTCTGGTTCAGAAAGTCTCGCAAAGTGACATGGATTCTCTCTCTCTGTTGACTGACTAACTTGGGAGATGTCAAATTCTAGAGCTTATATTGAACCTGGTGCTCAACTGGCTTGGAGGATGGCTGGGGCATGGCAGCTGAGTTATTTGTTCATTCATAATGCCAATTTCTCATTTCAGTTTTCTTTAAAACAGCTTTTACAAAATTTGGGAATTTATCAATCTCTTTTTAGTGGTCAAAAGGCAGGCTGGATCCAACCTCTAAACTCTCACTCATACATGGTACCAGCAGGGTCTTAGAGCTCCCTTATTCCTCCCACTCTCGCTATCTTCAAACTAACCCTCATCCCTGGGCAGGCACCACTATCTTTTTGTAATGATTCTGATTTTCAAAATGCATAGACAAAGTGGACATGCTAAAAATTATCATTGATATTTTTCTATCAGATCAACTACCCAAACATTTTTGAATCAAACAATTCTGCCTTTTCTGATAATTTCTTAAGCAATTTAGACCCTTTTTCTTAGTCACCTAAAGTTGTTTAAATATATATAATATTATGCAATTAAAATTCTCTTATTAGATCTTCCAGGCCATCTTTTTTTGATGCAAACAAATCTGTTTCCATACTGATAATCTTAGAAATAATCCAGACATTTTTTGGCCTGAATCTATTTGTTTAAGTCATTTTATCTTTTGGGTTTCCAGTGTTTTCTTTTTTTAGAGCCATAATTTTTCATAAGAGCATGACTCTACCCCTTTCACTTGGTCTGCTTGTTTTCAATCGATTAATCCCCTTTCCAGATTCCAGTGTGACATTAGCATGCAAGATGATTGATCTTTATTATCTAATAATATATGGAGTATTAGGAATCTATCTTTCTCTGACTATACTTCTCCATTGCACTAAAAAATAAAGTCATAGCATCCCCTGACATCTGTAATAATTACAAGGCATGCTACAAAATTACACAGTAAAAATAACCTTGTTTCATATAGAAGATATTATGTAAGTTCTACTTTTTGAGAAGCTGTTCAAGTGTGTGTGTGTGTGTGTGTGTGTATATATATATATATATATATATATATATATATATATAATGTCTATCTTCTCTTTTATTAGCTGAAAGGAGTATTTATATATGAATGATAACTTCTATTAGTTCAAGATGGCATCAGTAATGTTGGCAAGTTGAGAAAGCAGGACCATAAGTCATCTGAGATTCTTTTAAATCAATCAAGTAGACAAAAAAAGAAAGTAAAGGAAGAATAAGTTGGAAAATGAGAAAAAGAGTGAAAAAATCATGAATATATTTAAATTTCTAAAATACCTTGTGTTACCCTAACAATAGAATTTCTCATTACATCGTAATCTGACCTGATTACAGGATGGATACAATACTGCAAATATTTCAAGGAACAGACAATTTAATTTTAATCACTTTGTTAAAAACAAAGCTATTACACAAGAAGTATCTGATTTTATTGCAATTAGCATAAAATGATTATTTAATCATGTTTTATAGTTCTGATCTACATTTCTGAGGAAAAAGTTTATAGAATTGTTAAATGAAAAAAGAAACTATTTTTTCATTCTTCTAAAATCTTGTTTATGAATTGTACTGTCTATAGTCTTTCAATGTTCTATTGAAAGTGTTGCTCATAAGTATTTGAACAAGAACAAAATCTGTTTTTTTATTTCCTTATAAGGATTTTGAACAGAGACGAGGAGGGCAAATTAACCTATTAATTTGGCAACTCTTCCAAATAATGAGTTGACCTTTTCAATATCCTTGGTAAATTTTTGGCAAGATTTTAAAAGGAAATAAAATAAACTTGTTTTTTTATGTACTAATTCAATTCTTGAAAAATTTTTTTTACAGAAATGTAAAACCACAAAATATGACTAAATGCATACATTTTTTGTTCTATTGATTCCAATAGAATTTGGTTTTTCTAGTGTAATGTTCCTGTTTTTAACTCTTAAAACTAAGTGATTAGAAGCAAATTGTCTGTTGTTTGTTCAACTACTTATGAGCAGTACTAATAAATATATATATATAATGAGTCTTGGTAGAGTGACTAGTTTTGGAGAAGGAAGAAACTCAGAATTCAAACTCCTTACCAATGCATCACTATGGCAGAGTAACATGCCAGGATTGAGTAGCTTGAGAATCCCAATAATCCAGAGACCTATTGCAAGATGGGATCCCTTCAGGTTCAATCAAGCCAGACAAGGTGAAAGGTTAAGGATCAGACGAATAATGATCTGTATAGGAGTAAAGTTTAATGACAATAATCCTGGAGCTGGAAACAGGGCTCCAGAAGGGAGAAAGTGACTATAGATAAATTGATATTTTGGTATTCAAACTGTTCAATGGCAGGTAATAACAGAGTCCAGTCCAATGACTTGGATAAAAAATTTGACAATTGAATACTGTGATGATAGTCTGGGTTTAATTCTATACTATCGAAACAAAGAATCAAATTGACTAATATCCAATTTGAGGAGACTGATTATTGAAATTCTAGATACGCGCAACACTCTTGCAAACATACATAGACACATATACCTATATAGATAACTTTGGTTGGTTTGGTTTGGTTTGGTGGGTTTTATGGCATATCAACCCTTGTAGGTTATTTAACGCCAAATCCATTTTTATGTAAATAATCTGTTCTATTTAAAACAATTCAGTTAAGCATAAATACACAGTTTAATTGTCAAAAACATTTCCATTTCAAACTATTCAAGCAGTTATATGTAACAATTCAGTTAAATGTAAATACAGTTTTAATGTTGAAAAACAGTTCTATTTCAAATAATTCAGTTAAGCATATGCACTCAGTTTAAATGTAAGTACGGTTTAATTGTCAAAAACATTTCTATTTCAAGCTATTCAGTTTACTCAATTCATTTTAGCATAAGTATGCTGTTAGTTCTATTTAACCCATAGATAGGGCCCTATCAGGTGCTACCACTCTGGGCCAGAGTGGACCTGGGAGTGATGGCAATGAAGGGATACTCTGCATTCCCCAAAGCTCCAGGATTGCTGGAATCTCACCATCAGATTGTTTAGTGTCATATCCAGGACACTCGTTAGGGGGGGGGGTCTTACCCCTCTGCAGAGAAGCAGTTGGTGTATTCTACAGCCCCAGCCGATTGGGCAAGATAACTTTGGTAATAAAGATTTTCTTGCATAATAATAATACCTCTCAAATGAACAATGATAAAAGTATCAAGATATTTTTAGGTGTAAGGAAAAATGTTGATGGTGCAACTGTTGACTGGAACTGATGAACAGAGTTCTATGGGTGAAATAGTAAGGAAAATTAGGCTCTCCAGTTTTAGTTGGCAACTAGTGTATGAGCAGGTAAACAAGAATGGGGACTCTTGAAATGCCTCTGAAAAGCATGAATCCACTTGACTGTAGGTTAAAGAAAAAAGTGGATGTGGAACTAAAACTCCACTCTGTAAAACCTATTCACTACATCATCATCATGTCATGCAGCTAGCACGGATATCCCTGACCCTCTCTCTCCACGTCTCCCTATCATTCATCGCCTCTGGCAGGTTTTCAGGGTTACATCCCGTATCATCACATAGCTGCTGTATGTATGTTCGTGCTGGTCGTCCTGCTTTTGATTGGCCATATGCGGGGGTCCACAGGAGTACATCACTTACGAGCTTGTCCTTGATTCTCCAGCAGTGTCCGGCATGTCTGGTTCATCTAGCTTGTATAGTTTTCATGATAGGTGGTAGGTGACCGTATAGTTGGTGCCTTGTAGGGTGTTGCTGCCAGGACTTGTTCAATATTGCTCTTAACATTCTTGTATAATTGCCATCTAGCTTCTTCTCCAACTGTTTAGTCAGCGTCCAAATAGTGCATCCATATAGCAGTATCGACACGACCGTAGCCTGGAAGAAACTGCATTTCATTTTATCGGTCAGGTTTGATTTCCATATGATCGAAAGCCTATTGATAGCTGTCCATGCCTTCGTTAGCCGTGTGTCGATGTCTTTTTCGGTTGATGAGATGCTGCTTCCTAGGTAGGTGAATTTGTCAACCAGTTTCAGAGTGGTTCCGTCTAGTGTGGAGATGTTGCCTTTCTGATTAAAGTACATAAATTCAGTTTTGTGTGCATTAACATGGAGTCCAATGCCTGCAGCGGCTCGTTCCAAACTATGCAGTAGTGTTTCGGCTTGGTTGGGTGTATTGGCCAGTAGCGCTATGTCATCGGCGTAGTCGGCGTCGGTAATTGTTTTTGCGGGGTACCTTCTGCTTCTTTTCTTTGTCAGCACAAAGCCGTTTTCCCTAATGTTATTGATCGATGTCCTAAGTATGTAGTCTAGACAGATGATAAAGAGGTATGGGGCTAGCGTGTCCCCTAGTAGTACTCCTGCTACAATGTCGAAGTATTCTGTGTCTTCATCCGGTGAACGCACTTTCACTTTGGTGTTTCTGTAGAGAATCGTTATTGCTGCTACAGTTTCTTCTGGTAGGCCGTGTGCTAGTAGGATTTGTTCCATCTTCCCTCTGTGAATGGAATCGAAGGCCTTGATAAAATCGACAAATAGTAATGTCGCCTGTAGGTCTTTTGCCCTCATGCCTTCTAGGATTCTATGGATGGTCAATATTTGTGAGGTCATGGACCTGTTTCTTCTGAAGTCATTTTGGTTTTTCCTCAGGATTTTGTCGATTTGGGGTACTATGTGGTTTCATAGTAGGGCATTGTAGATTTTGGCTGCTATGGATGTAAGTGTTATATCTTGATAGTTCTTGGCTAATCCGAGGTCACTCTTTTTAGGGAAGGGGAGGATGCATCCCTTCGTCCATCTGTCTATCGGATTTTGGTTATAGACTGCGTTGCAGTGTTGGAGCAGTATGTCGTTGAATTGTCTAGTCTTCCACACTTTTGGGGGAATCTCGTCAAGCCCTGCAGTTATCCTATTTTTAATTTTTCTAAGAACCGAGTCGAGCTCTTCTTTGGTGAACGGCCCTAGTTTAATGTCCAATTGCTTACTGATAATTCTGGTGATCAGTTCCTGTGTAACGTTCGGAGGGTTAGCTAGTAGGTTTTCAAAATGCTATTTCCACAGTTTTATTCTTTCTTGTTGGTTTGCCGCTTTCAGTTTTGCTTTGGCTGTGCTTTTCCTTCCACTCACTTTGTTTATTGTTTGCCAGGCTATCCTAGATTGCCTATCCTCCACCGAGTCTCTAATCTTATCTATCTTACTTTGTATGAATTCCGTTTGTTCTTTTAGATATATGCCTGCTAATTGATATTGTGTCTTTTTTAGTATCTGGGCATTTGCAATTGTTGGGTTCTTCCGATAGCTTTTGGAGGCAGTTTTCACAAGTGCACATTTTTCTCTAACCTCTTCCGTTTCCCATGGGGCTCTATATTTCGTTCTAGGTTTTGTTGGTATACACTTCAATGCCACCTCGAGGTGTGCGTTAATGAAATTCTCATATTCGTCGTTTGGGGTATTTTTTTCATCCTTCTCTTGTAGTGTCTCGAATCTGTTTCTTAGTTCTAATACATATTTATGTCTAATATCTCTGTTGTTAAGGAGCGCCCAGTCATAGTGTTTAGTGGTCGCTGTTCGTGTGGCATTTTTTCGTAGGCTTAGTCGTATTTTTGCCGTGACTATTCGGTGATCGGATGACACACCCTCGAAAGAGGAGTATGCCTCACAATTCAACATGCTATTTTTCCATTTCTTATTTATAAAGACATAGTCTATCTGCGCTTTACCGTTGTTCGCATATGTGTAGGTCCATAATTTTCCCTCTGTTTTTTGATAGTTGGTATTGAGGCAAGTTAATCTATTTTCTATCATGAAATCTGTTAGATGTTGTCCATTTCTATTTGATGTGTTGTGTAGGCTGTATTTGTTATGTCTGTTTTTCCCGATTTGAGCATTCATATCTCCTCCAATGATTAGCAGGTTGTGTTTTGGAATGCTACGCACTAGAGAGGACAGCTCATCATAGAAGGTGGCTCGTTTAGTTTCTTCACTAACATTGGTAGGGCTGTCGCATGAGATGATTGTTGCTCTGGGGTTGCCATTAAACGTGGCTGTCATCATCCTAGGTTGTATTCTCTCAATGCTATTAAGTGTTTTTATCGCTCTAGGTCCTATAAGCATTCCTACCCCTCCTACCGTGGCATTGACAGAGTTTTTCCATGCTGATACAGTGGCCAGCGTCCATCCATTGCCTGTTTAGTGATATTTTATATCCTCGGTGTGCGTGTATCTGTGTTCTTGTATGCAAATTATGTCTATCTTATGTTCTACGGCTGATGCGGTAAATTCCGGTCGTTGACCTATTCTATTTAGGGTTCTAACGTTAAATGTCACTATTTGTATTGTTTGTTTGCATTTTAGTAGTTTTTGTTTGAGTTTGAGCTCTGTAGCTGATTTTTCGAACACTGAGGTCAGGGCTCCAACCTCAGCAGGACACGCCTTTTTTTTACCCATGTGAAGAGCAATGCGGTTTATGTATGTGGTTTGAGTGTGGGTCATGGTTATCTTTCGATGGCTGTTTTTATTCTCATCTACAGAAGCCACTCTTGTAGATGAGCAGCAGTAGTTCCCCGATCGAACTGACAATCCTGAGCATTAAGCTGCAGGGTTCACACGTCCATCATGCTGCTTCCCATGTGGACGTGGAAAAAAAAACAAAAAAAAAAAACGCAGTGCTTCCTTTTCTTGTAAGTTTTAACTTAGTTAAAGTCCAATTGACTATTCTTATATAATAATATTCCTCACCCCACCGTAGATTTCCTGTTTCCTATTGCTAGATTGTTGATTTTCTATTGAACCGGTGCTATGAAAGTAAAGCTTCCTAATATGAGAATGGAGACATTTTAATACTTTCAGTCCAGATCGAACACAGATTTCCTCAGTTATAGAAAAGTAACAAGTACTAGACATGGGGATAGGGGGCTAAATTTTAAAACAAATCTATTTTGTCATCTCAAAAATATTCACCTGGAATAAACTTTGGCCAATTAGAAAGTCTACATTTAAATGCAAATGTTAAGCAGATGATTTTACAAGACACAAAAATCAATGATTTAAATAGACAGTTACCAAAGATTTACCTTTGAGCAGGACTTCATAGCAACAGATATGTTCCTTCAAAAATTTTCTAATGACCTCGGACGACTATGTCATACCATCACTAACATGTTGAAGCTATGATCCTATTCATCCATAGTTTGTAAAAGGCTATAAATCATTTTATTCAAGAGTTATTTGTATTATGATGTTGGGCTAAATCTTATTTTAAATAGATACCAGTATTTAACAATTGAATCTCTTCATGGATAATCTGGATGATGCTTTTACCTTTGGTTAATTGATTTTACTTCTTTGCTGTTAATGATATATGTAAATGAGAATTTCCTCATATTGTCATAGGATAAAGGATGTGTTAAGAGGCCTTTAATATAATTATCTTTGCACAGTTCTGGTGAAATGTTAGCATTAACCACAGGCATCAATAAATGGTTTAACCTATACATAAGAAAAGTTGGCAACAGGACTTGAGCATGACCCAAAGGCTCCCTTTTTCAACTACACTAAAGGAAGGCATTACTCTTTTTCCTGGATTGCTCTACTTTACTGTTGATCTGTACCTTATAATGCTGAGTGTTAAACAAGGTAGCATCAAGCACTATTTTTTGAGTCTTTGGTATCACTCAACTTGAGATTGAACCTCTGTCTCATGGGACATTTGTGAACAATCTACCCACTAGGCCAATACCTTATATATTTTTTCAATTTTTTTTTGAACATCAGGCCTTATTAGGTGCTGATTATCATAAACTGAGCCACAGCACTTGAAAAAAAAAATCAAGAAACACTGTATTCAATAAAATAGATCAAAATAAAACATTTTTTAAAAAATTCATATCAATTTCTCAGAGTTTTTTCTAATTGGTGGAAACAGAAATTAAACTTTTGAAAATTTAGATTATTAATTCTAATTGATAATTCAAGAAATCACTCAGCTATACCAAGCCTTCATTAAGTGTAAGGGAATAAACATGAATGAAAAGAAAGAAACTATTTCAGTAAAACATATGATATATGTATATTTATGAAATTAGATGTGCCATATAAAAAGCAATAAAAGTCCTTGTACGAGGTTCATGAGTTGCAGATTGCCCTTGTTTGCTCTTCCTTTTAAGTACATTATTGACTGGAAGAAAATAGAATTAAAAGTTAATGAGAAATTAGAAGGAAAAATAGCAACTCATTTAGCTTTTACTTCTTTTTTTGTAATCATTTGTCTACATTCAGGTCACCAAAATTTTTAAGCAATCAACCTGTTCTATGAACAAATCCTTGGTCTCACATTAACCCTAGATATATAGAATGAATTAATGGGTAGACATGCAATTTATATATGTATTAATGAAGGAAATTGTATACCAAATCCTCCCAGACAATTTTTCTATATCCTCTCCCTCTGTAACTATCATTCTTGAAATATAGGAACCCAAAAGGAAAAACTTTTGTATGTTTTAACATATATATTCATATGGTTCAAAATAGGCTGTATGATTTTGATGTAATTTCAAAAAGATATAAGCGAAACAAACATTTGAAAATTACCAAATATTCTTATTTTGTACATTTTAATAGGAATCAAATTAATATTAAAAGTTGATATGTATTATCTTTTGAGATTATTTAACATTAGAAATATATGAAACTTTCTTCATCTTTAAATGATAAATAAAGTTACTTATAACACTTAAAACCCAGAAAAGAAAAAAAAATTATGAGTATTTGGAACTTTTCCAGTAAACAGCTTTAAGGTCTGTTATTGCAGACATAATTTCTAGTAATCATTAATTGCTTGCTTAAAAACACCTGTTGCTAGGCATTAAGCTTCATATTCAATCACATTCTACATACAGAATATATTTTAATTAATTGCAAATTAGAGGAAATATCAACAATTAACAGTCTTCTTCCTTAAGAAAATATAATGATTCAAACATTGATCTAACACTAGTAATATTAACTTTTAAACTGGATAAGAGGTTTCTTTATACTTTAAGTCAGAACATTTTAATGCTTTTGCACTGACAAAAATCTCACTATGATGTGTAAATATCTGATTATTATGATATGAATAACAAAATCTAATGATTGTTATTTGAAGTTACAAAATGAAAATGTGTTTCATTTTCAATTCTCTTGGTTCAACTTTATAGTTGAACTTTGTTCTTGTTTATTTTTAATTATTGTGATTCTCTTGACTGTCAGATTTGTTCATTTAATTCAGCATTCAATTTGAATTAATTGAATTAAGTTGAAAATACTAATTTAGTAAGTCACCTTGAAAAGATGATAGATAATCAATTTTAAACGTATCTTTAAATTTACTAATTAAAAAAAATTAAACACTTTTTCTCAATTTTTCAATTGTTTTATCAGTGAAATCAATTTATATTATTATCTTTTCCTTTATACCAAAATGATCATTAAGTATAGCTCAGCTGGTAAAAATGAAAATTATTACAAGAATTTGGATTCCAAATTACATAATATCAAAGACGAATTTCTCACAATCATGTATATTATAATGATCTGATTTTATGTTACAGCAGCACAGCAAAAATGGCATACTATTACAAGATATTGTTGAAATATTAATTCTAATCCAATTTGCAAATTAATATCAATTGTATGGATCCATCTTCACATTCACCTGAATCATTGTTATTTCTCAAGGGAAATAACAATTAAAGTGTCTTTTTTGTTTCCATTATAAATTATATAAATAGGATGTGACCATAATGTCTGCTAATGGTTGTCTTTGATATTATAAAGATCCAATTTTTGTATGCATGTTATAGCAACACTGCAAAAATGGTTGTAAAATTGTTAGCAAAGTATAAATGCTCTTATAAAATTAATCAATTTCCAACCCAAAATGCAACTTAGTGAGGGGGTCAGTAATTTGTCCTCATTCTTAGTTGCTACGGCAGTAAGAGTTATGGCTTTGTAGTTCTTAGTGATTCACCTTTCTTTGAAATTGTGTTTTCTTTATACACAGCATTGCATAATTAAAGAAGTATGTCATCAAATTTCCTTGTCTTCTTTATTTCAGAAGGTATTTAGTTGAGGCCTTCAACTTTTCTGCTGTTGATTGTTTCTAGAATTGTGTTGAGTTTATCCTTCAAGTTTGATGTCAAGTTGGCTATTGATAATTTCTACACAGGTTTTCTGAGTAGATTTTTGAAGTTTTCTTTCGATTACTAAAGTTTTTTTCTTGGCTGGCAGCCTTTAGTTTTGATGACAAAGGGATTTTTCTTCCTATAACTTCATTTACAGTCTGCCATTCTAATTGCAATCATTTATCTTCAAGAGAATTTCTGATTTCATTGATTTGGCCTTGGATGTATTGTAGTTGTTTTTTTTTTCATGGGTTCTTTTAGTTCTTTCTGAGTTTCTACATATTGGTGTTTTATTAAGTAGGGATGTTTTTTTTATTTTCAGTTAATCATAATATAAATTATATATATAGGATGCGATTTTATAGTGCTTAACTGTCACTGAAGGCAGACATCGAGATTTTTTTATAACAAAATTACCATATTAATAACTATTAAATTTGGATTAGAATCTGTCAGCATGAATCTATAACTCATGCTTTTAGATATTTCCTAAATTCAAGGGTAAGAAAAGTGAGAAGACTCCTGCTTGCCTTGAAAATCCAAATTCAAAATCATGGATTTAAAAAAAAACATTGAACCAAAGACTAATACCCAATGATCTAACCCTAAAATATAGAATATCATTTATTAGGTGATTTAATTTTTTAGTGAGATTCCACTTACATCTTACAAGTTAATGCTGTTGAGATTTCCCTGGAGGTGAAGAGAAAAATATGTGGGATTAAAAAATGCTTAGATTGAATATTTTAAATTCAAGATTTAAATTAAGGTGTGTGCATAGCTGGGCAACTAAAGTGATGATGTCTAGATATCTAGATTTTGTCTAGAGGAGTCAGTGCTAGTTTGAAAAGAAATTATGAAGCCAGTTTTTTTGGAAAGCAGTTTCTGACAAAACACAGGTTTGTGCAATTGCAGCACCTCCATGATAACTAGAACTAGCTCTGTGGGATTTTTTTCTTTTATAAACTGACAATTCATCTTATGGGTCAAATCTGAGAATGTGGACATTATAAGAAATGTGGTGCTGTTTCACACTATATCAAAGAGAAGTTCCAATGATAAACTTGATAAAATATGTTGAATTCCAACAGAACTATTTTGAAGAAAATTAGGGTATCATTTATTTTCTTTTCTGTCCTGGTAGATATAACTTTTAGCTTCAAGCATTTAATCCATTGGTTGTTTAAAAAGTCAATACTTTTTAATATACTGTGGGTTCAATGCTTCTACAGAATAGTCTACTCATAAAACTTATATACTTTATATATTACATAATTTACTAACTTTAACCCATGAAAACATTGTATTTTTAACTATAATATAATAATTATCTCTGATTAAAACTTTTAAATGTGTAAAAATGGTAAATAAGTCAGCTTGAATCTTAGTTGGACAACTAAGCACCCCTTCCTTGTAATATTGTTCTATTTTAACAAGAATCAAATTTAACAGGCCAAAATTTTCTAATTTGTACAGTGAACAATTTGTGTGTCTAGCCATCAGCGATTTTTTTTTTTTTTTTTTTTTTACTTTTACTTTTTTCTACAACTGTAACATAGATGACATGGCTTCAGTTGAAAACATTCATCATTACTAGCTAAATGACATATTTCAAAAAATTTTGTTTTCAAATTCTATTATTTTCAACAGGGATAAGGTAGTTTACTTGGTAAAATTATTTTATTTGTTTATATGTTTGAGTTCTGTTACAACTTAGGAACACACATTCAGACACTGAACAAGACTTTTTTCCCCTTCATAGCACTCGTGAGTGTAGCCAAACGATTTTCTAAAAGTTTAATAGTTCATCTCAAATGCTGACTTTAAATTCACCTTGAAGAGAAATAAATGTTTCAAAAGATCCCTTTCTCTCATCCACATGATAAATTAGTGGAGCTGACATTTTGGAAATGCAAAGACATTGGTCACCACAGCCACATCAGTAGATGGAGAAGCTTATATCTGAATCAATGATATATACTTAGGGCAGATTTTTCATACCCTTCTGTATTTTGCAATCAGTCTATTTTTAACTCATATTCTTATTCCTAATAGTATATATGTGTGTGCGTGTGTATGAATATATATATATATATATATATATATATATATATATATATATATATATATATATATATATATATAGATATTTAGTTACTGAATTGTGAATAAGAAGACGATATATTCATCTTAATGATTAGCTATAAACAAGTGGTTTTGTACCATAAATATCAGTATAATAATATCTTTTTGTTTAGTTTTGTTATTTTTTTTCATTGGAGAGTATAGCTGAATATTGAAATAGCAAACTAGTAAAGAGATTTCTATTTCATCATAAATTTTTAATACACATATACAACAACCTTTTGAAGAAGAAAAAATTGAATAAATAAAAGAAAAAATGTCTTTGTAGTCATTTTAGAGAGTTACAAAAATCGTCTGCTTCGCGGAAGTATTTATGTACATTGTTTCTTTGACTGAGAACAATTTTCGCTTCGCAGACGATTTTTTTTAAATACCTGTTTTTTGTCTCATGGGACCTAACTTGCGTCTTGTAAAATCTGTTATGATAATAAAAGGTGTATAGATTTCTCTATTACTCTTGAATATTGCTTACAAAGTCGAGATATGTAGTCATATTTTTTTATTTACTTGCTGAGTTGAGTTGTAAGTTAATTTATGTACAGAAATTCGATACTCAGAAGAACGTCAGTCAGGTTTGTTGGTTGACGCATACATTTTTTTCTCGTGTCAAAAATAGCCTTTCATTTTAAATAACGAGATAATTTTAAAGTAGAATAAATATAAATATATAAAATTAAACTAATCCGGAGGATTATTCTAAAATAAGGTCTGATTCAAGGGAAGTGTCCCATGGCTTATTTTACATACTGAACCTCTAGTCCCCCACCCCACGTGTTTCTTTCCATTTTCCCACTTCTCTGCCCTTGTAATACCATTAATACCAACCTGTCCTGTCCGATATATATATATATATATATATATATATATATATATATATATATATATATATGTGTGTGTGTGTGTGTGTGTAAAAGTAAACTGAACCTGTTGTACAAGAATAGAATGATGAATTTTATCAAAATAAATATTCCTGTTGCAGGATATGGATTTGACTCACATTTCCTTCTAGGTTGGAGTACCAAAAGTATATATGAGTTAGTTTGGTTTAATCGCTTTAAATTTGTTAAAAAATGTTTTTGTTTTATTTACTGAAAATTCGATTAATTCGTTGGTTGATCAATTTATTGACGTTTTTCGCCCTACGACTCATCAGTGTACCTGGCTAGGTTAATGCTTCTCGTTATTTTAATTTTAGCTGCAGAATCTCATCAAAACAAAATAAAATTCAATATAGCGCATAGTTGTGAATACTCTCTTAACATTGCTTGTATAAATGACTTGATAATATTTATGCATGCAATCCTATTATGTGTGTGTACGCGCGTGTGTGAAGTGCCATGAGAGAGGGAAAGAGAATTTAAAAAGTGAACGAGTGGAAATGATTAGAAGAGACGAAAGTAAGATGAGTGTAAACATTAGAGACAGGTTTTCGTTATGCATAGCGTATTATTCAACAACCTATTTAATTAATTGAATAAAAAGAATGTGTCTCGAATATGCTTATTATTTATTGACTAAGTTAAATCACCAGTTGCCAAAAGACACTTAAAGGCCATGTGCAATAAATACATAACATAATGAGTTGAAACTTTGTTCTTTGACAATTTTCCTTTTTCTTCTATCCAATAAAAAGATTTTTTTAATTGTAAGCAAGGTAATCTAAAAAATAAAAGGAATCTGAGAAATAATTTACAATGCGATTAGTTGTGCCTGTCCTTGACTTGATTTTATTGCAAACGGAAAAATAGAATATAAAATCATCTTTTGACTGTTGTAAATATTCTTGTTATAAGAGTGACTATTTGTGTGTTAGAATTCATGAGAAGGAGAGAAAGATAGAGGAAATTTGACAATGTAACACTTAGTAAGGTAAGTGTTATAATTGTTAAATCTTTTCTATCTTGGCATATATGATTTTAAAATTTGAATGCTTGATTTTGTAAAGTCAGGTTGGTGTTGATGCCTTTAATTTGCTTAAGTCATGTTGGTTTGACGAGAATAGTGGTTTTCTCTGACACCAGGGTCGGACGTTCACCTGTTCAGTCCCTAAATAATATGAAGTCTGAGACCTTTTCCTGAAACTTTTTTTTATATCAATATTTAATAATAATAATAAAAACAGCAGATAAGTCTAACAATGCAACTTGAAAAGATTAATCAAGATATTGGCAAAAGAAGAGAGACTTACAGATAGCGAGACAGGGTCAAGTAATACAAACAAAACAGGTCGTTCTAAAATAATGAAAAAAAAAAATTCTCCCCACAAGAAATGGGAGAATGTTCAAGGATTAACCATCAACCAGATGCAAAGGAAAAAAAAAATTGGAGTAAAATATGGGAACAGAAAGAATATAACAGAAAGGCTGAATGGATAAATAACATGAAAAAAGAATTACAAGGACTTGAAGAAGGCGTACACTTGGTATTGCTTAGAGTAACACTCAAAAAGTACCGAATTGGAAAATTCCAGGCCATGATGGCATACATGGATTCTGGTTTTAAAAAAATCACGTTTATCCACGAGAGACAAGCTCTTCAAATGAGTAGATGCTTAGAACAAATAAATATACCCAAAAGGATGATTAGGTAGAAGACTACCCTAAAACACCCATCCCCAGCAGGTATAGACTAATTACATGTCTACCTGTGATGTTGAAAATCCTAACAGCACAGATTCGGGTGTATGTCGTGGACTGTTTCCCAAAGAAAAGAAAGGATGCCACAAAGGAACAAGAGGAACAGGTGATTTGATCAGCACATCCTCAAGGAGAGTAAAGTGAGGCAGAAAATGTAGCAATGGTGTAGGTTGATTACAAATGGCCAATGATATGGTTCCACAATTCTGGATAGTAGATTGTCTGAAAATCTACAAGATATCCAACAAAGTCATAAGATTCATCATGGAAGCTGTGAAAAACTGGAAAGTGTAACAGACAGCTGGAAGAAAAACTTTAGCAGTGGTGAAAATCAAGAGAGTCATCTTCCAGAGGGATGTGCGGTCACCATTACCATTTGTAATTGCAATGGTGCCACTCAATTACATATCTAGGAAGTGCACTAGGGGATAAAAAATTTACAAGAAAAGATTAATCACCTTATGTACATGGATGATATCAAGTTGTTTGCAAGAAATGAAACAGAATTGGAGACTCTTATACAAACAATAAGAATATACAGCCAGGATATAGAAATAGAATTTGGCATTGAAAAATGTGCTATGCTCATAATGAAAAGTAGAAAAAGACAAATAATGGAAAGAAAAGAATTGCCAAATCAAGAAGGAATCAGAACGTTAAGAGAAAAGGAAAATTACAAATACTTGGGAATATTGAACTCAGACACCATCAAACAAGTGGAAATGAAAGAAAAATTAAGAAATGAGTTCCTGAGAAAAATGAAAAAACTTCTGGAAACCAAGTTCTGTAGCAGAAATCTCACCAAGAGAATAAATACCCGAGCAGTCCTCCTTGTAAGCTACATGAGACCATTCTTAAAATGGACTAGGGAAGAACTCGGACAAATGGACCAGAGGACGAGAAAGTTGATGATGCACAAGCCTCTACACCTGAGAGATGTTATAGATGGACTATATGTGTCAAGAAAAGAAGGGGAAGAGGACTTAACAGCATTAAAGATTGTGTGGATGCATCGATACAAGGACTTGAGGACTATGTTAAAAAGAACAAAGAAAGACTAATTGCAATGGCTAATAACAACAGTGGCAACATAAGGACTAACAGAAAAACAAAAACCAGGAAACAGAAATAGGATGAAAAAAGTTTTAGGCATTCCAAGAGTCAAAGTGGTGAAATCTCACACAAAAAGACCTGGACAGGGCTACAAAAGAGGAGAAACCTTCAGAGAGAAACTGAATGTCTTCTAACAGCAGCACAGAACAATGCCATAAGGACCATTTATATAAAAGCAAAAGTTGATAATATGCAAAAGGATAAGTGTAGATTATGTGAAGATAAAAATGAAACCATAAATCAAATTATGTGTGAATGTAGCAAATTAGCGCAAGGTATAAGACTGAGTGGGAAAAGTGATCCACTGGGAATTGTGCAAGAAACTGAAATTTGACCATACTAGTAAATGGTATTTGCACGAGCCAGAAACTATGTGGGAGAATGAGAGATAAATTTTCTGTTTTTTTTTAGATCAGCTAGAATATTGAGAAGAGTCCTAGAAACTTGATGAAACAAGCTGTTATTCAGAATCCAGAGAAAGACCATAAGAAAACACTGGCGTGAAAAACTCTCAAGAAGTATAATAATAATAATAATAATAATAATCAGTGTATATATATATATATATATATATATATATATATATATATATATATATATGTATAATAAATATTCTGCAACCCTGGGTTTCATGAAGTTTTTAGCAAAACAACAATCATCAGGCAGTTAACTTAACTGCCTGATGATTGTTGTTTTGCAAAAAACTTCATGAAACCCAGGAATTAATTTTTTATTTATTGCGGACTTTTTGTCCTCATCTTGGCAGTTTTTGTGTTTGTTCTTCTTCACAACGTTTCGGCCAAATTTCCCCTCTAGCCTTCTTCAGGTGATTAACCGCGACCTCGGATAGGAATGCTGAGTATTGTAACCATATCCCCAGTAATTACTGCCTTCCATAGTTGTTGTCTATCGCACCACGTTTTTACCCAAGCCGGCCAGAGGTTTACTTGGTCAAAAACGTGGTGCGATAGACAACAACTATGAAAGGCAGTAATTACTGGGGGTACGGTTACAAGACTCGGCATTCCTATCCGAGGTCGCGGTTAATCACCTGAAGAAGGCCAGAGGTGAAATTTGGCCGAAATGGAGTGAAGAAGAAACAACACAAAAACTACCAAGATGAGGACAAAAAGTCCACAACAAATAAAAAATTCATTCTCAGATTAAGAAGCCTCATCTCAAAATGATTCCAATTAAAGACAATGAAACCCAGGGTTGCAGAATATTTTCCATGGATTATATATATATATATATATATATATATATATATATATATTATTATTATTATTATTATTATATAATAGCTCTATCCTAGATAATGAGCACTCTCCATATTATATTGCACTTGGTTCGACACATGCCCACAAAATGATTTAGTGACAACCAACACTCTTATGATATATATATATATATGAATGTGTGCGTGTATATATCAAAATCTATATATGCATATATATATATATATGTGTGTGTGTGTGTGTGTAAATATAATAGGAGGTTAAACATCGTTGGGAATGGACACTGACCCAAGTTCAAATTCTGGATGAAGCTGACTGCATCTCATAAAGCACTAATACCCTTGGGAAAAGTGTAAATCCAACTATTCTCCATCCAGCTATGGGCAGACTGCGCTTTTTAAAATTAGTACTGCAACCAATCTATCAGAAGGAATAGAATTGACCTTGTGTTTTAACCAGCTCTTGCGAAGGGAATGGTACAGCTGGATGAATAAAGATATATATGTATGTGTAGATATACGTGATTATATAGGGGTGTAAGATATATTTACATATATGTGCGCATTTGTATATATAAGCATATGTGTGTGGGTATATGTAAATATACATATAAACTTGTATAGGTAACATAAATGAGTATCTAAGAATATATATATATAGATATATATTTGTAATTATATATATATATATATATATATACATGGTTCATTCAATAAGTTTCCAGACTATTTTGCACAGGCATTTAAAATTGTCGTAGACTCTTGAAAATTCAGTGTGTTATTGCTATACATGTTATGAGATGACAGACCAATTTTTATGATTTCAGGTTCAAATGAACAGCTACATCAGCAATTGGAATATACCCTACTAAAGCCTGATTGTCACAGCTGGTGAATTTCAAAAATGCAATCTCGACGTGAGGACACTTTAGAATAACGATATGCAATAAAATTCTGTTTTAAACTTGGAAAAAATGCCACAGAAACGTATGGAATGCTTCAGATTGTTTTCCGACCATCTTGCACGAATCGAACATCAGTTTTTGAGCGGCATAAGAGATTCAAGGAAGGCACAGAGTCTGTGAAGAATGATGAGAGGTGTGGGAGGAGTAAGGAAGTCAATACACCAGAGTTGATTGGCCAAAGGGTTAGGGTTAGGGTTACTATGTTGAGGTTTTAAGGGAGTTCAGGAAGAGATTTCATCGGAAGAGGCCAGCACTCTTCAAATCGGGTCAGTGGCATTTCCACCAGGATAATACACCAGTCCACAACTCCATCCTTGTCACAGACTATTTGACCAAGATGGGCATCAAGACAGTTCCCCACCCTCCCTATAGTCCAGACCTTGTTCCTTGTGACTTTTGGTTATTCCCTAAGCTCAGAGGCTGTCGTTATGAGACAATTGAGGAGATGAAAGAGGCCGTGATGAAGGTCATTAACATGCTCACACAAGAGGACTTCCATGGGGCCTTCCAGAAGTTGTTGGAACGGTACAACAAGTGCATTGCAGACGGAGGAGATTATTTCGAAAGGGACTAGAGTTTCATGTGTGTACTATCAGTAAAAGTGCCCATACGAAAAAAGTCTGGAAACTTATTTAATGATCCTCGAATGTATATATTTATGTGTGTGTATATATATATATATATATATATATATATATACACGTCTTGAAGTATATGTGCATGTATATATAGGTATAGATGTGTGTGTATATATATATATATATATATATATTGAACACCGACACACATACATATAAATACACACACAGATATTTTACAGATTTACATTCAGACTTTTTCTTGTCCTGGACTGGTTATGGATATATTTATTTATATCTGTGTATACAGATATATGTATATATATAAGCATATATATGCATACGTACAAATATATACATATATATTTATTTATATAATGGGCGATAGTGAAAAATGTGGTCATTATAAGGCAGGTGATAATATTGCAATTTATGAATATAGAAGAGACTTGATTTAGCTTCTTACAATAATCCTAAAGAATTACTTAACCAATGATTTGATTACTTGGTCGGTAAAGTATGATATCTTTCATTTTTTTAAATATTATGCTAATTTTATTCTTTATGGTGGCCTTTTAATTAAAAAAATGTAGTTTGGTCCGACCCTTTTTCAGTCCGAATCGTCCTGATGATCCAGGTTGGGTGAAACCTAGGTAAGTTTTTTTTTTACTAAGTATATATATATATATATATAGATAGATAGAAAGTTTATGTCTTTATATATATATATATATATATATATATATATATACACACACTCACCGACATTCCTCTGGGCCGTCTTAGTGAACCCAATCGTCTACATCCTGCGGAAGAAAAATTTGACCATTCATCTTTGAAACTTAGTATAAAAGATTTTGTTAAAAAAGAGCTAATAGCTCACCGGGGATAAACAGAATTTTATATAAGCTCTACAAAAGGTGCCCTGAAATATTAGCACTCCTCTGGAAGCTTTTACGAGAAGCTCATAGAAAGAAATTTATTGCGTAAAGAGTAAGGGATTGGCAGACTGAATCTACATACCAAAAGAAAAAGTCTACCGGAAACTAGATCAGTTTCGACCAATTTCCTTACTAAACATAGAAGGTAAGATCTTTTTCGATGTCATTGCGAAGCAGATGATGAGATTCGTGATAAACAATGGGTATATCAATAAATCATTACAAAAGGCTTGAATCCCAGTTTTCCAGGTTGTATTGAACATACCACTATGTTGTGGGACTGAATAAAAACAGCCAAAAATAAAAAAAATCAGCCGAACTTAACGTCACTTGGTTAAATATAGAAAACGCATATGGTTCAGTTAGAAACCAACTACTTGAGAAAGCAATGGAGTTCTTTTGGATTCCAGAGGACATTAAAAACCTCATATCAGCATACTTTAAATGTACCTATGTGAGGTTTTCAAATTATAAATATTCAACTAACTGGCACAAGTTGAATATTGGCATTATAATGGGATATGTTATCTCTGCGACTTTTCGTTTTGATAATGGGGATGATAGTACGTAGTACTGAAATCAACACCAATGAAATAACTGGTCCATCTATGAAGGCTTTTATAGATTATGTAACTTTAGTCGCAGAATCCAGGTCACACTTGGAACAACTGGTGACCCTCCTACAGGACCTCTTCAAATGGGCTGTGATGAAAATAAAGCCTTCAAAATGCTGCAGTTAATCGATAATTAAAGGAAACTGCAGAGAGATCAAGTTCTCTGTCGATGGGAACGAAATCCCCACAATCTGCGAAAAAAAGCGTTAAGAGCCTGGGTAGCTGCTACTCCCTACCATTTACCGATCGACATCGTTGGTAGGACCTAAGCAAACTCTTGAAAGATGGATTACGCTCCATTGGTAAATGTGACCTGAACAAAGATAAAGTTTGGTGTAATTATTTCGGATTACTGCCTAAATTATCATGGCCAGTGCAAATATATGAGGTATCGAAAAGAAAATTTGAAGCAATGTAGCAGTTAATCAGTAAATATACGAAAAAATGGTTGGGAGTACCTAACTCCTTTACAAATGTAACACTATACAGTTCATCACAACATGGAGTCCTATTTTTCCACGGAATGGAGTAGCGCCTTCCCCTACTCCTCGGTGTAGTAGTTATTGAAAAGGGAGCCTTCGGGTCACCCTCGACCAAGGTCGCCAACTTTACTTTTAAAGTTCAACGAAGCTAAAACTTCCGACGTGGTCACTTGTTGAAGAATCTAAATTAGGTAAAACATGACTTTTCCAGATGCTGCGTAACTCTCGCGACCCACGAGTGAAGAATACGCAGCCTTCCATAATAATCGATCGGAAATGGAAGGCAAAAATAGCTACTGAGAATGCAGAATCGGCCCTTAAGATGAAATAAATAATTGGCACCTGGCAAATTGAAGGGCAAGGTGATTTTAAGTACATAACACCCCCCCGCAAAAAAATAAGTTTCCTTATAAAGGCAGTCTGCGACGTTTTACTAACACCAGTCAATCTTCATGCTTGGGGAGGGGTGGTAACTACATCCAACCAATGCAAAGTAGGTGGGAAAACCTCCAGCCTCAAACATATTCTCACTGGATGCGAGTATGCTCTAAGAAGCTTCACGTGGAAACATAAAGAAGTCCTTGAGATTTTTATTGTTTCTAGAACTGGAACATTTGTGTATAAATTTTCCACGTCTAGAGATATTATTCCTTTGTTTGGTTTGTGGGCTTTAAGGATTGCAATAAGTTCTTTTGTAGATTTAATGCTATAATTATGGGAAAAGTATGGGGTAATTAGATCATTGATAGTTTTTGTAAGTTGGTATTTAGGTGTTGTTACTTGTGAAATTAATGGTCGGAGTAGATAGCCAGGTTTATGTATCTTAACAGTTCCAGGTTTGTAATCACCAATTATTTTTGGTAATTTTATATTGTAAAGGTCAGCGTTATTAGCATTAATGAGTTTGTTAATTTTAGATTTGGTTTGTTGGATTATGATTTAGTTTTGTAAATTTGTTTTTATCGTTGAGGATGGTCTGTAGTTTAGATTGGTAATCAGATTTATTAAGTACGATATGGATATTGGTTTTATCTGCTTTTTTTTATTGTGATGTCCGGATGTTTATGTAATTGTTCGGCAGCATTTTTTAGTTGTCAGGTTAGAATGGTGGAATACTTGCGTTTATTGTTGGATCTATTTTTAGTAGCTTCAGCTTTTAGAATGTCGCGTAATTGGGGTTTAGTTTTGACCTGGTTTTGTTCTTGGATTTTTATTATGTTTTGATATAATATTTCAATTTCAGTTTTTCTTTGCTCATTGTTGAACCCATTAAAAAGATGACAGGTTAGAACCAAGTTGAGGAAATCCTTCTGTGGTTGTGTCAGTTCGTGGTCGGAGAGGTTTAGGAATTCATTATCATGATTCGGAAATAGAATGGAGCTATTATAGAGGTTATTAAGTTCCTTTGTATTTTGTGTTTATGTTGATAGCGATTTTTTTTTTTCAATAATGTATGACAGAGGTGCCTGTGGTGTAATGGTTATCGTCGTAGGAAATGGACACGGCGACACGAGTTCAAATCCTGGACGAGACTGATTGCATTTCGCATAGCACTAATACCCTTGGGAAAGGTATGAATCCAATTATTCTCCCTCCAGCTATGGGTAAATAGTAGGGCAGACTAGGTTCTTCATCCTTGGTGAGGCAACTAGTCTAGGAGAAGGAAAACTCTGAATTCAAACCTCCGCTAAAAATATTGACCTCGTATCATCTCCTGTCCGAGCGGAGGGGTTGGTAAATATGTATAATGTATGATAGTTTATGTTCTACAGTTTGTAATAGTTGAGAGAGAATTTTTTAATTACGTGCTTCAGTATTTGAAATGTTTATTTTTTCTTTATGGTAGTTAATTTGTCCTTTTACAAGACTACAACAATACTTTTGGGTGTCAGCATCGTGGTGAGCTGCAGGATCATGTATTTTGAATTATGTGTAGTTAGGCAGCAGTCTTTCATTTAAGCCTGTTTGATTAAATAAATCAAACATGCTTAAATGAAAGTCTTACATCTTAAAACCCATTCTATTCCCAAATCCAAGTTTCGAAAAATTCTAGTTGCAAACACAACTATAATAGCACACGAAATTGATAAGCTACGACTACAAATCTCAGAAGCACTACATATAAAAAAAACCTAAACTCAATAGAATTAATTTTGAAAATAGCGATCATGTTTTGAAATGCCTTTAGATTTTTTTATAATATTCCGCATTTTTTGATAATACTCCATTTCCGTTGATAGCATTCTGTTTTTTTAAATTAATCAGCAACTCAGTTTTATCCAACTCTGGTTTGCGTAGTTTTGTTATGTTATAAAACCCAAAAAACTTTCAAAACTATTTTTAAAAAAATTTCTCTATACATGCAAGCAACCCCTGATGATGGCCTATGAAGGGTCTGAAAGCGCTTGGGACAATTTTGGTAAATTCCTCCACCAATTCCAACCTGAAACCAAGACACTTATCGGGAAACGTGAAAGGATCTAAATAAAATAATATAGACAAAACGTGTCTTTATTATTCAATCAAACATACGTAGTGCATTCAATAAGTTTCCAGACTTTTTTGTACAGGCATTTAAAATTGTCGTAGACTCTTGAAAATTCAGTATCTTATTGCTATACATCTTATGAGGTGACAGACCAATTTTTATGATTTCAGGTTCAAATGAACAGCTACATCAGCAATTGGAATATACCCTACTAAAGCCTGATTGTCCCAGCTGGTGAATTTCAAAAATGCAATCTCGACGTGAGGACACTTTAGAAGAACGATATGCAATAAAATTCTGTTTTAAACTTGGAAAAAATGCCACAGAAACGTATGGAATGCTTCAGACTGCTTTTCGACCTTCTTGCATGAATTGAGCATCAGTTTTTGAGTGGCGTAAGAGATTCAAGGAAGGCAGGGAATCTATGAGGGATGATGAGAGGTGTGGTGAGGTTCCAGTAACACTGGAGCTTTGGAGAATGGGGAGCTCCCCTTTATTGCTATCACTCCCAGGTCCCCTCAGGTCCAGAGTGGTAGCACTTGATAATGCCCTATCTATGGGTTAAATAGAACTAAACCCTGGGTTCTTGAGTTTACTGTTTTTTTCATGTGTAATTATGCTAAACTGATTTGTTTAAAATAGAACTGTTTTAACATCTGAACTGTGTACTTATGTTAAACTGAATTATCTAAAATAAAACTGTTTTGACATTTAACTCTGTGTATTGCCAAGCCGGTTAGAGCTGTAGAATACACTGACTGCACTTCTGCAGAGACCCCTCACATGAATGTCCTGGATGTGACGAAACTATCTAATGGTGAGGTTCCAGTGATGCCGCAGCTTTGGGGAAAGCAGAGCACCCCTTCATTGCCATCGCTCTCAGGTTCACTCTGGCCCGGAATGGTAGCTCCTGATAGGGCCCTATCTATGGGTTAAATAGAACTAGACTGGATACTTATGCTAAACTGAATTGTTTGAATTATAACTTTTTTACTAAACTGAATGGCTTGAAATAGAAATATTAAACTGTGTACTTACATTTAAACTGTGTACTTATGCTAAACTGAATTGCTTGAAATAGAACTGTTTTTGACATTTAAACTCTACTTATACTCAACTGAATTGTTTAATATAGAACTGTTTTGTCATTCAATTGTATGTAAACAAAATATGTACTCATACTAAACTGAATTGGTTAAATTAGAACTGTTTGAATAAACTGAATAGCTTGAAATAGAAATGTCCTTGAGAGTTAAACTGTGTACTCATGCTAAACTGAATTGTTTGAAATAGAACTGATTATTTAAAAATGGATTTGGCATTAAAAAACCTACAAAGATTGATATGCCTTAAAACCCAACCAACCAACATATATATTTATACAAACATATAAGTATATGTGTAAATATATACTCTCTTATGTTTATATATCAATATGACTTTTAATCCTTCTGTTAGAATATGTAAATGTAGTATTAGTCAAATTTAGATTGTTCTATAAAAACACTTAAGGGGAAGGTAGTAAATACCACATGATTTACTTTAGAATTATATTAAGGAATTTATTTGAAAGGTAGAGTCAAATGAAGAAAGCCCTGCAATGGAAGTAGAAGAGGAGAGAAAGGGAGAAAAAAAAGAAAGAATGCTGAACTATTGAGTGTGTTAATTCCAGCTATAGATGACCATTTTTTGGTAACTCAACTTTTAGCCCTTTTTTGCAATAAATTTTGGAAGTAAGTACTTGTTCTATTTGATCCATATTTTAATAATTATTATAGTAGATGTTATTTTATCCCCACTTTTAATCCTTCTACAACATATGTGTGTTTGAGTAAAGCTCCGAAATTTCACTATTTTAAAGGTGGAGGCAAATGAAGAAGGCCCACAGTGGAAATAGAAAAGGGTGGGGGAAAAAAAGAATGAATAGTTGGAATCTTACCAAATTCAAAAAAGGAATTTTTTAAACTGTAAGTATAACTTTAGAAGCCATGAGAAGCAGCTTGGTGGATGTGAAGCAAGCCGGGTCAATGGTTTGCTTCACCTGATGCTGGGCAGAAAATCCTCACAGATCAATAGCCAGGATCAAATATTTCAGTCAGGAAACAGCTGCTACTCATCTGTCAGAGTGGTGTTTATTCATGGGGAAAAAAAAACAGCCATCGAAAGATTACCATGACTCTAATTCAGACAATATGCCCAAGTCACATAACTTTTCATGACACAGAAAAAGGGGTAAGTTCCACTGAAATTAGAGCTTTGGCCCCAGTATTTGAAAAATCAGCAATACAACTCAAACTCAAACCAAAATTACTTAGATGCAAAAGCACCCTATACATAGCAACATTAAATGTTAGAACTTTAAGTTGAATAGGTCAGTGACCTGAGCTGACAGCATTTGCTGCAGATCACAATACAGACTTTGTATGCATGCAAGAACATAGATACTACCATAGCAAACTCAAAATAAAATGGGGGTGTCCTCATGATGTAATGGTTAAAGCGATGGGCTGCAGAATTGTAGTAAGCAAGTTCGTACTCCAGTCACGCTATTACGTTCACTTTCGGGCAAATACCCTTGGGAAAGGTATGAACCCCCTTATCCTCCCAGCTATGGGTTAAATAGTAACACCACTGTTCTTCTAAGAGAATGGCTGGCTTTGGCATTAAATAACCTAGGTTGATATACCATTAAACAAAGAAACTAAACCAAACCATCAAAATAAATTAACACAAAAGCAATGCATGGATGTTTGTCTCAGCATCTGCATAGAAAAACTCTATCAATGTCATCATAGGAAGTTTAGGAATGCTTCTCAATCGTCATGCCCTAAAATCGCTTAATAGCATTGAGAAAATACAACCAAGAATGATGGTAGCTACATTTAATGGTAACCCCTGCACAACAATCATCTCCTGCTACAGTCCCACCAATTCATTTGTCTGTAGCATTCCCAAACGCAATGTTCTAATCATTGGTGGAGACATGAATGCTTGAATAGGTAAAGATGAAAATAACAAATTCTGTTGACACAACTCATCAAACAGAAATGGGGGACATCTGACTCAAAAAAAGACCAACATTCCTTAGTACTAAATTCTAGAAAAGGGATGGAAAACTATGGACCTTCACCTTTCCAAATAATGCTAAAGCACAGATAGATTACATACTCATAAACAAGCAATGGAATGATGTAGCTCTGAACTGTGGGTCATATTCCTCTTTTGAAGAAGTATGTTCTGATCACAGAATTGTCACTGCAAAGATATGAGTGATCCTACACAGGAATAAGACACAGACTAAACTAAACACTATGACTGGTCCTCACTTAAAAATAGAGATATTAGCTATAAATATATGGAAACTGTAAGAAACAAATTCAATACTCTTTAGGAGACATCTCAAACATTCACTTGGAATGACAAATACAAAAACTTCATTAACACCCACATGGAAGCAGCAGCAGAATGCATACCAACCAAATTAAGAGCTAAACATAGAGTTCTATGGAGACACTAGCAGTTAGAAAAACATGAGATAATGTGAAAATAGCATATTTACATAACAAAAGAAACCCAACTAGTGCAATTGAGCATAAACTTAAGAAGGCACAAAGAAAACTAACACATGCGAAAAGGGGCAAAAAGAACATATTTAAAGTCAGATCAATTAAATAAGAAACTCGATAGAAGATAGTCAATCACAAATAGTGTGGCCTACAGTAAATGAAGTGAGTGAAAGAAAGACCACCTTGAAAGCAAAACTAAAAGTTGCCAGCCAAGAAGAACAAATACAGATTTGGAAAGATTATTTCAAGAATCTGCTTGGAAAGTCCCCTGAAGTCACAGATAGACCAATCATAAAAATTATTGATAACCAACTAGACATCAAACTGGGACAGTTTACACAAGAAGAACTCAACGGAGTACTAACAAAAATTAAAAGCAGAAAAGCTACCAGCCTACTTGGAATACCCCCTGAAGTATAGAAGACAAGAAAATTTGATGACTTACTACTTTGATTTTGCAATGTTGTATATAATTGGAACACAATAGAGAGATGGACAAATAGCTGCATCCTCCCCTTCCCTATTAAAGGTGACCTTGGAATCACCAACAACAACAGAGGCATAACTTTTACTTCTATAGCGGCTAAGGTTTATAATTCTCTGCTTCGCAATTGCATTGAACCAGAAATTGAGAAAGTTCTTAGAAAAAATGAAAACGGTTTTCAGAGAAATTGATCCACAACATCACAGATTCTACCAATCTGTCAAATCATTGGAGTTTGTGCAAAATACCTCAAAGTGACACCCTTGTTTGTAGATTTCTCCAAGGCATTTGATTCCATGCACTGAGGGAAGATGGAGAAAACACTTCTAGCTTATCATCTCCACAAAGAACCTGTTACAACCATAATGATGATCAATAGTAAAACAAAAGTCAAGGTTTGCTTACCAGATGGAGACACAGACTTCTTTGACATTGTTGCTGGAGTTCTGCAAGGGGATACATTATCACCATATCTATTTTTAATCTGCATAAACTATGTACTTAGAACATTGATAGATCTAATAAAAGAAAATTGCTTTGCACTAAAAAAAAACAAAGAGCAGACAGTAGCAATGATGGATACAGACTATGCAGATGACATAGTGGTTACTGCAAAGAAACCTACCCAAGCTGAATCCCTGCTGCATGCCTTGCAGCAGGGGGCATTGGCCTCCACATGAATGCAGACAAAATGGAGTACATATGTTTTAATCAAGGAGACATCTCCACTCAAAATTGTGGTTCTCTGTAATTTGTAGACAAATTCATGTACTTCAGCTGCTGTATTTCATCTACTTAAATTGATATCAGTATGCATCTAGTGAAGGCATGGACTGCTATTGATAGGCTATCGATGATATGGAAGTCTGATCTATCCAATAAATTAAAACAGAATTTCTTCCAAGCTGCAGTTGTGTTAATACTACTGTATGGAAGCACCATATGGACACTGACAAAACATGTTGAGAAAAATCTTGACAGGAACTGCACAAGATTGTTATCAGCTGTACTGAACAAATTCTGAAAGCTCTACAGCCACTTACTTCTCATCTGTAAAATCATCCAAATAAGATGAACAAGACATGTGGGACACTGCTGATGAAGCAAGGACAAAATCAAAAGTGATGATCTCCTATGAAACCCTTCACATGGACATGCCAAAGTTGGCTGGCCAACAACAACTTCTCTACAACAGTTCCGTATAGACAAAGGATATTGTTGGGAGGACATACCAACAGTGAGGGCTAATAGGGATGAATGGAAAGAAAGAGTCAGAGAAATCTGTGCTAGCAGCATGGCATGATGATAATATATACACACATACATGTATTTATACACATATATCTATGCATATATACGAGGGTGACTCAAAAAGTAATGCCTTTTTCTTCAGTACAGGAATAATTACTATCACAGGAATATACATCAAAATAAAGCTGGTCTTCTATGGATCACATCCTTACTTCTCAACACAGTCACCCTTTCTGTCAATAGCAATGTTCTACCTTTAAATGAGTACATATATCCCTGTCTCGTAAAAATTCTGTTGACTGTTCTCTGAGCCACTTCATCACTGCAATTTTTACTTCTTCGTCACTTAGATGCTTTTTCATGGGGCTTAAGATGATAGTCTGAAATTGCTAAATCTTGCCAAAAGGTAATGTCCTCCTTCTGCATGACAATGCTTGACCACACTCAAGCATCAGGACCAGGGAAATAATTGCCTCAAATCAGATGAGTATGGAGCATGCAGTAAATTGACAATTTTATTGCATCCTCCATACTCACTATATATATATATATATATATATATATATATACATACACATATTGGTTGGGGCTGTAGAATACACCAACTGCATCTCTGCAGAGAGGTAAGACTCCTCCAATGGGTGTCCTGTATATGACACTAAACAATCTGATGGTGAGGCCACAGTAATGGAGAATGTGGAGTACCTCTTTATTGCCATTGCTCCCAAGTCCACTCTGGCCCAGAGTGGTAGCACCTGATAGAGTCCTATCTATGGGTTAAATAGAACTAAACAGTGTACTTATGCTTAACTGAATTGTTTGATATAGAACTGTTTATATGTATAAAAATGAATTTGCCATTAAATAACCTACAATGTTTGATATGCCATAAAACCAAATCAAACACACACGCACACACACAAACACACACATATATATATATATATATATATATATATATATTTGAATATTGACAATCAGATGTAATCTATCTAAGTTTCACCTAACCAGATCATCAGGATAATTCTGACTGAAGAAGGGTTGGACCAAACTACATTTTATTGATTAAAAGGTTGTCAGAAAGAATTAAAAATTAACAAAAAAAAACGATATCATATTTTACCTATGAAGTAACCAAACTTTTTTATGCCTAGTTTTTCCTCCATGCATAAGTGACAATATTTATCACCTCCTTTCTATTTACAACATTTTTTTACTTTTTCCCATTTTAACATAAGATCTGTTCCTAGATTCTTTTAAATATTCCACACATAGATAAACTAGTTCTGTGTCTAAACATTTCATGTGCAAAATTACTTTTATGATTGTAATATCTCTTTTTGAAAGGTCCTTGTGTAGAACCTACATATATTTTTTATCATTACAACTAACATTACTATTGTTAGGTTTACAACTATATACCTCCACCCTGTACACTATTCATTCATACTGACATTTACCCTTGAGTGGGTAAGTGGCTTAATTAATGCAATTGCATTTAGGGGGCTATCCGTTGCTTATTCCAGAGTTTTTTTTACTGTTACTTTATTAATCAAATTTGCCACATTTATGATACAACTGTTGCTTAATTCAACATTGTTCTTGTTTAATTTTTTGTATAGTTACTCAGTGGAGGAAAGTTTTTCTTTAATGATCAAAAGATTTCCTTGTTTGGTGGCATGAACCAAAAAATTTTTCTGGCCCTATTATTCCACCTATTATATATATCTGATGTTTCAATCATGGTTTTATAAGCAAGTTTGTCCTTGTAACCACTATTTTTTTATCATTATCTCATAATCATATTTGTTTTGAGTGAAAATATCAATATTAGAAGAATTAATTGATAATCTAAACATAATGCAATTAGGGTTATGTTTGAAAATCTGACTAGGATAGTTATAACATGGGTATTGTTTTTTTTCCCTAAATGGGGACATGGTACCATTATACAAGTTGAGTTTAATATCTAAATAATCCATAATTTGTTTGGATGTCCAACTTGAATCCAAACTTAGCAAATTAACTTTTTCTTAATCATATCACCTTTTCTAAGTGTGCAGTCATCCACACTAATCAACCCATCATCTCAATAAAGACCATGATTAAAGGGTTTAATAATATAGTTGAGATTGTATAGCAATAAACAACCTATGAGCTTGCACAATTTAACCCAGTGAAATGAACCCATTGGATTGTCAAAGTTAGCACTAACTGCCTTTTTAATCCACAAATTCTCATTATGGTACAGTAGCGATTTATGGCAAAGCTTAATAATATGAATTTTATGCTCTGGTATCATTATATATTCCCTTGCCAGATTTAATACCTCAGCTTTTCCGTAATGGATGAGTAAAATTCCCTAGTATCATATTTTACAAAGCAGCATTTATCATTTTTGTCATAGTCCTTAAACCACTTGATACAATCATTCGTACAATGCCATTGATTTATATTTAAATCTATTCTAAACATAGCGCAAATATCATCCAAAATAACCTTACTAATTTTTCCATGAGCATTTTGGGGAGATTTATTAATCTACATGCTTGATTACTATGAAAATAACTCTTGTGGTTCTTAATCTTTTAATATTAAATTTTTTATCCTATTTTCTATTTTCTAGCTAATAAATCGGCTTCCTTATTTGGATCAGCCACAAAATTAGGTGGGGCTTTTTATAATGTTTAATAACTTCTTTATGTAACATCTGCTTATATTTATTAGGGTTCATCTTATATAAGTTATTCACCTTATCTGCCTTAACAAAGATTTTACTATCACCTTCAATATTTTCAAGGTCATTCCTTATTTGTTGTTGCATGCCATTACAAACATTTTTGTTCCTTATACACTTAACAAGGCTTATTTATTCAGCCTCAAAAGTATCTAATTTTAATGGGGTGGTTATTAGTTTTAAATTCAGTGTTCTTGAGATTTAGTCTGGGAATTGTTTGTAAGGAAATATATGCTTTCTGTCTCATATTTAAGATAAAAGATTCATTTTTTTTTCTTAACAATAATTTATATTCATTTTTATTAGGTAGTGGGATACTTTTAAAAGAATAAGGAATGTGCATTTGCTCTTTTATGTATGGAATGTAAAAAGTGTTCAATTGAATTAACTAGAGCTATAACTATTTTATTCTATTTTTATACCAATTCTATTATTCTAATGGTGTGAAAAATACCTAGATGATACAATTTGCAAATAAAAAAAATATTACACAAACTGATATCTGGGGAAAAATCATTGAAAAAAAAGACTAAAAACATTCCTACTTCTTGAAAATAATCAACCAATAAAGTAATGCCAAGACAAAAAAAAAAATCAGAAAATCTTAAGCTAAAAGATAAGAGTTCTCAATACACTAAGTTGAGTGAAATGCGAATGTCTTGTGAGTCAAAAGTAATCTATCTAGGGTTTAACTGACATAGATATATACATAACTTGCATTAATAAATACATATATATACCCCACACATATACACATATATCTATATATACATATATATATATATATATATATATATATATATAAATGCATATACAAATGTATATACATGTGTGTGTGTGTAAGTGTGTATATATATATATACACATGCACAAATATATACATTTAGTATGCATGCATATATATATATATATATATATATATATATACACACACACATACATATATATATATATATATATATACACACACACACATGCATATATAAGTATACATCCATATATATAGATATATATATATATATATATATATTTGAGATGTGTGTATACATATATATATACTCATATTTCTTATATATAAAGTAAAAGTAAAGTTGGCAACTGTAGTTGAGGGTGACCAAATGGCTCCTTTTTCAATAGCTCCAACACCGAGATGTAGGGGAGGGTGCTACTCTATTCACTGGTTTGCTTCACTTTATCCTTGATCCGTACCTTATAATGCTGAGTGTTAACGAAGGAGACATCAAGTACCATTTTTTTGTATCTTTGGTATGATTCGACCTGGGATTGAACCCTGATCTCCTAGACCATTAGCAAACACTACACACTCACACACACACGTGCACTTATATAACACACATGCATATATACATCTATATATATATATATACATCTAATTGCTGATATAGACATATATAAATATATATATATATATATAACAAACATATCCATCTATGTATAGATTGTATGTATATGTATGCACTCACACACACATATACATTTTTGTATATATAATACATACATAGACATATATACATGTGTGTTTGTGTGTGTATATATATATATATATATATATATATACACAGATACAGAGTGCATAAGCAAAATATGGAATAATTTTTTACATTTTTTTTTAGTCTGATTAATCCTATTTTTGAAAAAAAAAAAACCGGATAAATCTAAATTTTTATTATTAGCTCTATTATTCAAGCCCTTTTTCTAATTAAAATTCAGCCCAGCCCAATATGAGTGAGCAAGAAAAGAAATGACAAAGAATCTATGATTTGCTTAATGCCAAAACCAAGACAAAATTTCTTTGCCTACTGTATACAAAGTAAAGAAAAAATTTTTTACAGAAAAAGAGCTTTTTAAAGAAAAGGTGGAGTGGCGGATTGTGTAACAAAATAAAAAGAAGGCTTTTTAACTGCAATCAAGCAACAGTGATTAAGAACGTCAGTAAGAAAACACACTAATGAATTAAAGATCCATGCAAAAACTGTGAGGACAGCAATTAAACAAGATCTAAGCCCAGACCATAACTCTCCTGATTACACTATATGGGTAGTTTTAGAAAACAAAACAAATGCAACTTCCCATCCAAATATTGGTTCATGTAAGATTGCTATTGAGGAGGAATGGAATAAAATCTATTTTGAAGGCATGCAAATTGTTTTGAAGCTGTGTTGATACAATAATTGAAAAAAAATGGTGGCCATAATGAGTAAATTTACTGTTTTGTGTCTATCTTCATATTTTGTTTATTTTTTAAAATTAGAATTAATCTTGTTTTATAATAGAGTTGTTTATTATTATACTAGAATATTTCTGGTTTTGCATCTTGACCCTGTATGTATATTTATTTGTGTGTATGTAAATGGATGCACCACATGGACACTGTCAAAATGTATAGAGAAAAGCCAGATGGGAACTGCATAAGAAAAGTATGAGCGATATTGAAGAAATCCTGGAAACAACACTCCATGAACCAACAACTGTACAGCCACTTACTTCCAATCCCTAAGACCATTCAAAGAAGATGAACAAGACCTGCAGGACACTACTGGAGAAGCAAGGATGAAATCATAAGTGACGTTCTATCGTCCTCTTCACATGGACATTGGCTGATTAACAATGACTTACCAATAACAGCTCTGTGCGGACACAAGATGTAGTATGGAAGACCTGCTGGGAGCAATGGATGATAGTGATGAATGGAGAGAGAGAGATTTGGTTTGATTTTATGGCACATCAACCATTCTAGGTTATTTTATACCAAATCCATTTCTATGCATATAAACTGGAGAGAGAAACAGAGAATCCAGAAAATCCGTGCTCGATGCACAGCTTGCTGATAAGGATCATGAGATGTATATATACATGTGTTATATATATATATATATATATAGTAAGTAAAGTTGGTGACCATAGTTGGGGGTAACTTGAAAGCTCTCTTTTCAATAGCTACTACTCCAAGGTGATGGGAAGGTTGCTACTCGATCTTCTGGAATGCTCTACTATATCCTTGATACATACCTTATAATGCTGAGTTTTAAGCAAAGAGGTATCCAGTATCATTTTTTTATGTCTTTGGTATGACAAGATCTGGGATTGAACCCAGGTCTCCTGGGCCACTGGCAAACATTCTAACCACTTGGCCAATATAAATATATATTGTTAATGTTTTTCCTTGAAAAGCTCTTTTTCTGGAAATTTTTTTTCTTTTCTTTGCATATGATTGGCAAAGAAACTTTGGCTTGATTTCGGTGTTAAGCAAATGATAGATTCTTTGTTTTTTTTGGGGTTTTTTCTTGCTCACTGAAATTAGGCTGAATTTTAATTAGAAAGTGCTTGAATAATAGAGCTAATCTTGAAAATTTATATTTACTGCATTTTTTTCAAAAATAGAGCTAATTAGCCTAAAAAAAAAATAGTTTTAAAAATTATTCCATATTTTGCTTCTGCACCCTGTATGTATGTATGTATGTATGTATGTGTGTATATATATATATATATACACACACACACACAAACAAATACATATATACATACTTACCCATATATATGCTGGCCCAGTTGGCTGGGGCTGTAGAATAAACCAACTGCATCTCTGCAGAGAGTAAGACTCCCCCTATAAGTGTACCTGATATGACACTAAACAAATCTGATGGTGAGGCTCCAGTAATGCTGAAGCTTTGGGGAATGCAAAGTACTCCTTTATTGCCATCACTCTCAGATCCCCTCTGGCCCAGAGTCATAGCACCTCATAGTGGACTATCTGTGGGTTAAATAGAACTAAACTGTGTGCTTATGATAAACTGATTTGTTTGAAATGTATAAAAATGGATTTGGCATTGAATAACCTACAATGGTTGATATGCCATAATACCAAACTAACCATATATATATATATATATATATACACAGATGCACACAAATACAAATATCTATACAGATATATAAACTTAAAATTATACACATATATAAATATAAACACATATACACACACATGTATACAAATATATATGTGTACCTACATATACACATATATTTATATATGTATAAATTGGTTTACATATATCAATAAACTAATGTGTGTGTGTGTGTGTGTGTGTGTGTATATATATATATATATATATATATATATATATATATACATTGTAGTGATGTTAAGAAAAAGTCTAAATGTGAAATAACTTTTTTATTTCAAAGCTTCATAGAACATTTTATAAAGGAAAAATAAGGATATAAAGGTAAATTATATAATTCCAAAATATAAAGCTCAATAAACTTATTTTAATAAAGTCATAAGAATAATTATATAACATTTGAAAAAAATAGATGATCAAAAACATCAGAACAATTAACAAAATCATACTATTATAATCATCATCATCATCATCATGTCGTGCCGCCAGCACGGATATCCCTGACCCTCTCTCGCCACTTCTCCCTATCATTCATCGCCTCCGGCAGGTCTTCAGAGTTACATCTTGTGTCCTCACATAGTTGCTGTAGGTAAGTTCGTGCTGGTCATCCTGCTTTTGCACATCCATATGTGGGGGTCCACAGGAGTACATCGCTTATGAGCTTGTCCTTGCTTCTCCAGCAGTGTCCCGCGTGTCTAGTTCATCTAACTTGTATAGTTTTCGTGATGGGGGGCAAGTGTCCGTATAGTTGGTGTCTCGTGGGGTGTTGTCGCCAGGACTTGTTCAATACTGCTCTCAACATTCTTGTGTAATTTCCATCTAGTTTCCTCTCCAGCCGCTTAGTTTAGCGTCCATGTGGTGCATCCATATAGCAGTATCGACACAACCGCTGCCTGGAAGAAACTGCGTTACATTTAATCAGTTAGGTCCAACTTCCATATGATCGAGAGCCTATCGATAGCTGTCCATGCCTTCGTCAGTCGTGTGTCGATGTCTTTTTCGGTTGATGAGACACTACTTCCTAGGTAGGTGAATTTGTCTACTCGTTTCAGAGAGTCTAGTGTGGCAATGTTGCCCGTTTGGTTGTAACACATATATTCAAATTTGTGTGCATTGACATGGAGGCCAATGCCAGCTGTGGCTCGTTCCAGACAAGGCAGTAGTGTTTCTGCTTGATTAGGCGTATTCGCCAGTAACGCCAAGTCATCAGCGTAGTCGGCGTCCGTGATTGTTTTTGCGGGGTACCTTTTGCTTCATCTCTTAGCTTGAAGCCATTGTCTCTGATTTTGTCGATCGAAGTCCTAAGCACATAGTCTAGACAGATGATAAAGAGGTATGGGGCTAGTGTGTCTCCTTGTAGTACTCCTGCAACAATGTCGAAGCATTCCGTGTCTCCATCTGGTGAACGTACTTTCACTTTGGTGTTTCTGTAGAGAATCATTATCGCTGCTACGGTTTCTTTTGGTAGGCCATATGCTAGTAGGATTTGCTCCATCTTCCCTCTGTGGATGGAATCGAAGGCCTTGGTAAAGTCAACAAATAGTAATGTCGCCTGAAGGTTTTTTGCCCGAACGCCTTCAAGGATTCTACGGATGGTCAGTATTTGTGAGGTTGTGGATCTATTTCTCCGGAAGCCATTTTGGTTTTTCCTAAGGATGTTGTCTATTTTGGGTTCTATGCGGTTTCGTAGTAGGGCATTGTAGATTTTGGCTGCTATGGATGTAAGTGTTATGCCTCGGTAGTTCTTGGTAAGTCCGAGGTCGCCTTTTTTAGGGAAAGGAAGGATGCATCCCTTCATCCATCTTTCTATCCTATTTTGACTATAGACATCGTTGCATTGCCGGAGCAGTATATCGTCGAATTGTCTAGTCTTCCACACTTCTGGGGGGATCTCGTCTAGCCCTGCAGCTTTCCTATTTTTAATTCTTCTGAGAACTGAATCGAGTTCTTCTTTGGTGAAAGGACCTAGTTTAACGTCTAATTGCTTACTGATAATACTGGTGATCGGTTCATCCGTTATTTTTGGTGGGTTTCCTAGTAGATTTTTGAAATGCTGTTCCCACAGTTTTACTCTTCTTGTTGGCTTGAAGCTTTCAATTTTGCTTTGGCTGTGCTCTCCTTCTACTTACTTCGTTATTATTTGCCAGGCTATCCTGGATTGTCTATCTTCCACCGAGTCTGCTAATCTTATCTATCTGATTTTGTATGTATTCTGCCTGTTCTTTTAGATATATTCCTGTTGATTGATATTGCGCCTTTTCTAGTTTTCGGGCATTTGTGTTTGTTGGGTTCTTTCGATAGCTTTTTGGAGGCAGTTTTCACGAGTGCACGTTTTTCTCTAACCGCTAGCATTTCCCAAGGGACTCTATATTTAGTTCTAGGTTTTGTTGGAATACACTTTGCTGCTGCCTCAAGGTGTGCTTCTACAAAATTTTCATATTCGTCATTTGGGGTAGCTTTTTCTGCCTTCTCTTGTAGTGCTTCGAATCTGTTTCTTAATTCTAATGCATATTTTTCTCTAATATCTGTGTTGTTGAGTAGGGCCCAGTCATAGTGCTTGGTTGTCACTTTTTCGTGTGGCATTTTTCGTAGGCTTAGTTGTACTTTGGCCGTAACTATTTGATGATTGGAGGACACACCCTCGAAAGAGGAGTGCCTCGCAATTCATCGCACTGTTTTTCCATTTCCGGTTTATAAGGACGTAGTCTATCTGTGCTTTACTCTTATTCGCGTATGTGTAGGTCCATAATTTCCCTCCCTTTTGAAAGTTTGTATTGAAGCATGTTAATCTATTTTCTATCATGAAATCAATTAGATGTTGTCCATTCCTGTTTGATGCGTTGTGTAGGCTGTATTTGTTGTTTGTTCTTTTCCCGATTTGTGCATTCATATCTCTGCCAATGACTAGCAGGTTGTGTTTCGGAATGCTACGTACTAGGAGGATAGATCTTCGTGGAAGGTGACTATTTCGTTTCTTCGCTAACATTGGTAGGGCTGTAGCAGGAGATAATTGTTGCTTTGGGGTTGCCATTAAACGTTGTGGCCATCATCCTAGGTTGTATTCTCTCAATGCTGTATAGTGTTTTTAAACGCTCTTGGTCCTATAAGCATTCCTACCCCTCCTACCGATGCATTGACAGAGTTTTTCCATGCAGATACAGTCACCCAGCATCCATCCATTACCAGTTTCGTGATATTTGATATCTTTGGTGTGCGTGTATCGGTACTCTTGTATGCAAATTATGTCTATCTTATGTTCTACGGTATATATACCCAATTTTTATATACCCTCTCTCTCACTCTTCTCCTCTCTCTCTCTCAATTTGAAGAAACACAAAAGAAAAGAAAAGAAGAAAGACATTTCCGTTCATGGACTATTCATTTCTGATATATTTGACATGTTGAAGGTGTATATCTATGTGTAGTAAAAGATTAATATATTTTAATGTTCCCACGTGCTTGAAGTTGTTATTTGCAGCGTCTGCAACAGATTTGTTATGTCATATTTCTTTCTCAGCTTCTATTCGCCTTATGATATACTCGCTTAAAATTGTCCTATTAATTCCTTCAAATTCTTATACGGGGAACCAGAGTTGCCTACTACTACAACATAATACTATTACGTCTAAACCTAGGGGTCAATATCTTCCATTGTTCTAGGGGAGGAAGACTAACAGCATTGGTGGGTGTTTGTAGTGTGTAAAATTTGGAACCCGTTGCCAACAACGGACAGTCTAGCCATAAAATGATTCCCCCCACATAATATGCCAGTTCCTATATGCCTGAGGAAAAACTCTGAACGAGGACTTATTATACAAG